>CAXAMN010026361.1:1103366-1199923 GCA_963970005.1 Durusdinium trenchii | reverse complement strand
GTCAGTCAGTCAGTCAGTCAGTCAGTCAGTCAGTCAGTCAGTCAGTCAGTCAGTCAGTGAACCAGCCAGCCAGCAGGCCAGCCAGCCAGCCAGTCAGTGTCAGTGTCAGTGTCAGTGTCAGTCAGACAGTCAGTCACTGTCAGTCACAACCCTCATTCCAACAACTCTGATATTCTTGACTACTTCTTGATTCTTCGGTCGACTCTACACACACGCAAACAAAGGAAACTGACCAACACTCCAGTGAAGGGTCGAATTCATAGCGCCCTGCTCCATGATAGTCACACCCTTCCAAACCTCCAGCGAATGCTTGTAGCTTGGTCGATTGCTTGTTCGACCAGCGGCGACAAAAGCGACTGGAAGTTTGAACACTTGAGGCAGATAGGCTGAAGGTAAGGATCATGAGGCTTAATGGCCATGTCCATTTTGGATTGGACGGCTTATGGAAGACTCCACGGTTTTGACGGTGGTCTTTGACTCCACTCCGCGCTTGGACAGTAAGGTTGGAAGAAGTCCGAGAAGGCTTCGAGAGGAAGGTGCGCTCTGAATAGAGATGTGGACCACTGAGAGAGAACAATGGCCAGCTGAAGATCATCAACATAAGTGGTGCTTGCACCTTCCATAGCTTGAGTGAAGACCCACCGCGCGTGGTACCAGGACGGCTTTTCCTCATGGCACCAACCGATTGCTTCGCCTCGATCCTTTCAGCCACCAAAAAAGGCTGCGGAAGCGAGGGTCCTGCGGCGTCCTATGGCGTTTGATGAATGAAGAATCCACCCTAGTAGCGTCCTTGCTCCTAATAGCGATGCCAGGAGTCCCTAATTAATAGCTTCTCGTTCCTAGCAGTAAGGCCAGGAGCTCCTAGTAGCTTCTTGTTTCTAGTAGCCTGATGAATGACTGCCTCAAACACGGTTCACCTTGGAAGGATTCGAAATGGGCAAACTGCTAACTGGTTAACAGGCCAATCCGGGTTCATTCAAGATGAAGACTTCTCAATTTCTCTGCTCGTGTGGAACTTGCGTGACGAGGCTCAATTGATTTCAACATATTTCAACCAACACACCGTGAGTTCACCTAGTTGGAGGATGTTGGAGGCATTTGTGTTGGGAAGTTCCCTGAAGTTTCGTCTGAAACCATCTGATAGTTCGATGATACCATCATCACGAGCTTTATATATTCTTCCAGCTCAAGTATGCAATATAAATCAATATGCACAACAGCCGCTCCGCTCCGCCCACAACATTCCGCTCCGCCCCTCCGGCACCTGCCTGTGTCCCATCGCTGGAGCACTCGGAGCACGCAGGAGGGCAAGGCCTCTTCCTGCCCTGCAATGCGCGAGGCATAGTTCCTGTCACTCGACGCAGATCGAACGCAGGTCAAAGGTCGAGAAAGTATTCTCCGGCTCCGACTTCACCGCCGCAAGACTGAAATTGCATTTTGCATCCGAGGCTCTGCTTGAGGAAATCGTTCAAAGCAGCACTAAGCCTCAAGTTTCATGGGTCACCTGTGTTTCTATTGCGGAAAAAAAGAGGAACATTGAAGGTAACAAAGAGGCAGAAGGGCGAAAACCACCAACAACAACCATGCCCATCCATGCCCCCAAAAGCCTGAAGCCCCTTCCAAATCCGAAGCGGATCACGGGATGAATCCGTCAGGTGCAGCCGCGTGACTCACCCATGTCTGCCGGGTGTAGGGATGGATCCACTTTCAATCGTGCCAACCAGTCTCGTAGACTGGGATGAGGAAGTTGGATGGCATCCTCATTGCGCTTAGCAACGACTCGGACGGCTCCCCGAGGTAAATTCCCACCGGACACCAAAATCGCAGCCGAGCGTTCGACCAAAATCGCAGCCCACACAACAGACCATCGATGGCACACCAATGAAAACAGTCAACCCAGTACAAACCATCGAGCTATCCGCACCAGCCAGGCTCAAACAAGGCGAAGCTAAGGCGATCGACCCCATGCACCATGCTATGTGCTTCTTGGATCAACGAAGCCACCTGTCAGGACTGCGCTGGCTCGGGCTCAGCGTGCGGACGCACAGGACGGGACGGAACGGGAGCTGGACATCTGGTCACGTGTCGCGTTCACCTGTCACATGTCGCTGTTTCTTCGTGCCTAGATGGTGCAGTTGATTTGGTCTCACCAGGTGGGTGAGACACCTCATTCTTCCGTCCATCTGGACGACCAGGTTTCACCGAAAGGCCCACCTGTAGCAGCTCGGAGAGTGCCATGTTGGTCAAGAGCCGCTGGGCTTCAGGATCGGTCCTGCGCAGACGGTTGATCGGTTGGATGAACGGGACACCGATGGGTTTAGGGTTTAGGGTAATGAGTTTGGAAGTATTTGGAAGTGCTGAGGAGTGAATGTTCTTTTTCTCTTGTGATTGCTAAGGCCAGCACTCCAACTTCTGCAAGAGTTGCATGCTGGGAGATCCACCAGCCTGGTTTCGAAAGACGATTTCTTCACCTCTGGGAACGTGACTCAGGTGACTTTTCACCTCTGGAACCTGAAAATGATTTCTGGGGCATTGGCAAGCAGGTCAAAGTTCAAGTAGACGCTTTGCCGTGAAGGCATTGCACGTGCCAAGTACTCCTGATATCGGGTCATCACAGGTCCACGGTCCACCTGCCCATCTAAGAACTCAGTGACTCGTTCTCCATTTCTAGTTGAGCTACTAGCAGCTACGGCCAAAATATCTGGCAGAAAATCCCTTGCGCTGACTTGCGAGCGACAATCCCCATTTGCAACTTGCAACCCCTTGATGTTTGTTGCTGGACAGCTATAATCCCCACTAAACCATCCATTTTGTGGTTTTGGTCATACAAGTAGCTCAGTTGACAGCGGCACTTGATTGGTGGCTTGTAAGGTCGCACATCGTCTTCTGTACTTCGTTTGGGTCCTTGGCCACTTGATGTAGGAATCTCAAGCATGACTGGCTTAGAGCCTTGGGCTTGACAGCACATTGCGATGCATTGCCAGGAAGACAACCCCAAATGCGCTTGGGAGAGAATGGGATTGACCGTGGACCGTGGAAGTTCAATTCTTAAGGCAATTCAGCAAGTCCATGCATTTCCTGGAAGAAACTGACAAAGTAGGCGTTAATAGGCTTGCTGGCGTCGCTACTAGTAGCTCCTGGCATTACTACTAGTAGCAAAAAGGGCCATAAAATCCGTTAAAGCTGTTCAACTTTCATCCAAGGGGCAGAATCCATGCTCGGCCCTTGTGTGACGCACGCCTCCGCCATTTCGGCCACCGCCAGCCTCTGGTGCTCGGCGCCTTTCTTCGCCTCACATCACAGGACTGGTTGCCCGACCAGTTGGGACATTGGTACCAGCAAGATGTGCGAAAAAGAGGGGGTGAAGGCCCAGTGAAGGCTCACCAATCTGGTTTTACAAGACGATGTGGTGAGACTTCACTCGACTTGGTGCTTCTCAAGCTCTGGCCTCCGGCTCTGCCAGAGCGAGGAGTCTCCTGGACGAGACGCCGTCAAACACAGCTGTGACGTCAAAAAACAGGACATTCTGTGATCTGTGATTCAACGACCTACGGCCTACGCACGATGTTCATAGAAAATAAGTGTCCATCGGTGATAGAACTGAGGATCAGAACTGGATAACTGGATCAGGGTGATGAATTCCCATGGTGTTCCACTTGTCCAATCCCACTTCTCGTTTGACTGCCAAGAGCATCAGAGCATCGACATCTCGGGCCCTGGCCGAACCAAATGCCCAAGCCTCAGTAGGTCGGTTCCGGCGATCGGTTCCGCGGGTTGACCAACAGGTTGACCACGCAAAACATCCCAAAACCAGAAGCGTCTGGCGATTTCTGGCGCCATGTTTGAACAGTTGTTTGAAGCATCCGCACATGGCAACTGGATGCTCAGGATGCATCCAAGTCACACTGAAGTAGGAATCTTTCCTTTCAGCGCTGAGGGTAAGAATCCCAGTCCTTCTGCCGCGCTACGAAGTGATCCTCTTGCCTGCAGGATTGGTTCTTGCGACGAAGGTGGCAGCCGCATGCAACTCACGGTTCACTGGAACAGCGGCCACTTGGAGGAGTATCAAAGTATCTACAGGACAGTCCCCAGAACCAAACCACAAGGTCTAAATCTTGACCAGGAAAAAAACAAAGGGGAAACCATGAGAGGCCATCGAAACTATTTGCTCCTATTGGAGATATCCCTTTTCCACCTCTCTATCGGTGGTCCAGCCAACTGCATACGTCTCTCGGTGTCTCTCGGCCTTTGCAGAGGCTTCAGCTTCATCTGCCAGGACTTCCTTTGGCAGCATCTCTGCTGCTGTCCTGGTGAAAATCACCTCACAGCTGGTACTGCTGACACGATTGCAATTCAACACGTCCAAGGCATTTCTGAGAATCTCACACCTGCGCTTCGCTGCCCTTAAAACAAATTCATTACTGTAATCCAAGGTGCGCTCTTGCGATATGTTGTGAGAGCTGCTTCTGAGACCTCACTAGCTTTCCAACAAGAGAGCTGCTCCCCGTGGAGTTGCAGCTTCTTGATGGCACCTCAGATGGGACCCAGTTTGTGTGGCGGTTCGGTAGGCCGAGATTTCAGCTTGAGTGAGCTGACAAGTAAGGGGGGTAGCTACTTATATAAGTAGCTTCTTAGGCTTGGACACAAGGCCTCGGGCTTAATTATTAATGATTTGTTTCCTGGATGTGTTTGGAAACACTTAACCCTCTTCCTTTCATGTTTCAATTGAAATTGCTACGGTTCCAAGGCCCACCCCAAGACCTTCAGCCACACACGTCAACATCCTCAACCTGTTTGGAGCCTCGCCTTGCAACTGGGGGTCACAGTCTTTTTGACACTGCATTTATCTCATTCGCCAGGAGCCCTAGTAGCGTCCTTGCTCCTAGTAGTACGGCCAGGAGCCCCTACAAGTAGCTTCTGGTTCCTAGTCCCATCCGACCGTTCTGCATGGAACTCGCAGTCGCTCGCCTTGCAGCCCAAGATACTTTGCATGTCTTCGTCGATTAAGCCTCCGCCCAAACATCGGAGATACTCAAAGGATCGAACCTGGGTGCCACCCCGCATGTCCGTGCGTTCGTCAGTCCCCCAATGGATTGGTTCACCCATGCGGACAGGCGAGCCCGACTGAGCAAGAAAACACTTTCAAGTCCGGTTTTCAACCTCTTTGACTGGATTGAAAGGATTGAGAAGTCAATGGGCAGCCCAACGAACACCCAAAATGACCGTGGACCCAAAACGGCAGCAAGTTTTATCAAACAAAATAACTATATAAATAAGAAATTAATATACGGTTTCTGCACTGTTTCCCCTTTGCTTTGGCGCTACAAACTTGGTGATGCTGCGCTTCATCTTCCCTTTGTCATTCCGAGGTGCCAGGTGCACGTGCTTCGTCAAAGGCTCGCTGAGATCTGCAGCGCTCAAAATATGACCTCAGGTCCGCCAGAGATGCACCCGCACGAACCTAGGGGCCTGATATATAGGTGTTCAGTGCACGAACCCTTTCTCAGTTGTCATGCTTGATGGACAAGAGACGCATACCTCAAGATATCCTACCCAAAAAAAACAATGGAAAGAGGGCTCCCATCAACGCTACCAGAAACAGCTCCCCAATTACATACCTTTAGTGGTGAACGTTGACCCCCCCACCTCCAGCTCTGCGTCCTCAGGCCGTGACTCATGATAGGAGCACGTGAATTCCTCCAGGAGAATGGAGCCAGTAAGGCTCGCCAGTCATCCAGTTCAAGCCGCCAGTGCTCATGGGCATCTGTGAGCGGCGAAGCCTTTGAATCCTGAGTGCCACAGTGCCACAAGCAACTTCGAAGTCTTCACGCGCTATTGGCCGTTAGCCCAACTTGTGAAAAAAGAGTCGCCTTGAAATCCATTGAGATGTATTACAAAGCTTCCCAAACAACAAGATCGATCGGATCCGATCGGACTATCTCGGACTGATGTTCACCAACTTAAACCCTGATTCAGGTATTGAATGGTATTGACATGTGACCATTCTTGACCCATCCCCGCAACAAAACGATGCCAGTTTGGGTTTTCCCAATGCGCCATGGTTCCTTGAATCGTGCGGCGCGTTGTCTGCTTCGCGTCTCCACCGCCCAGCGGAGCACTTCACAGTAGTCCTCCGTGAGCATCTCCTTGTCGTGAGCCGTCATGGTTCACCCACGAATTCACGCCACGTATGGCATATTTATGTTGTTAACATCTGTAATATTGCCCCCTCAAACCACCCCAATGTAACAATGTAGGTAAACCATGGTAAATCTGTCCTACATGGACTGTCTGCGTAAGAAATGGCCGTTGAGCCGACTGCCATTTATAATGCTATCATGTCATTGCTTGTCCCGCAAAACACCCTCGTCTCCATGCCAAACACCCTGCAAAAGTGCCCGGTGTCACAGCACACGCCACAGGTTGGTGCTTTGCAGGTTGGTCGTGGGTCACAAACCCCCTTATATAAGATGCTCGTCTATGCTGGCGTCTGTGCTTTGGACGGCATGAGCAACTGAGATCTCGTCTGGCTGCCGCTGAGAGTCACACATTGACATAGAATAATTCAATATGCATTGGCAAAGCAATGCAAGATGCTGTCCAACCCACTCTTCGCGGCACAAGGCCTTGGTTTGGACCAAGCGAAGAATATTTCACTGTCCAAACAAGAATCCATTAAGTTACTTTGACGATTGACATCACATGACCAGCTTCACTAACTAGTGCTCTGCAGCCGGTGGTTGTTCAGTGGATCAGTAAGCCGTGCATACTTCATGTTCGGATATTGTAGACAAATTAACAGCAGCTGAGCCGCAAAGCTCAAGGGTCGAATGGCCAGGGGTGCTGCGTCATCTCAAGACACCGTATGCTACTCATGGCTAACAAAAAGTAACGATTCCTCCCACCGTATCCTACCTTTTCATCCCACCTAGGTACATCTCAAGATTTATCAAAACATCCTGAAACCCTGGTCGATTTCTAGAATCCTCAACAGCACGCCAACGCACGTGGCCCAAAATCCGCCCGCGACCGTCACCAGTGGAGCGGATTCTTCATCTCACAGCACCCCTCGGCATCCGTGCGAGGCCGTGGAAGTCAATGGCCTTGGCCACGGAACTCTCCGGCGGAATGCGCTGAAGGATCTTCTCCTTGGAAGCTGCGCCGGGAGCTGCACATCGCAGCGAGATCTCTGAGCTGTGACCCATCTCGATGGCTGGGCATCGATGTTTCGATGAGCTTTGGAGATGGAGAGCCAAATCAGCTAGAATATGCTAGACTTTAGCAAGTACAAAAAAAAAAAAGGATGGCTTGCCGGTGTTTGCATCGTGCATGGATCCACAACTGGGTCTGCGGGCAGCGAGCTCAGCGACCCTGGCTCCCTGTTCGTCCGCCTTTCGCGCGAGTTGGAGCACCTGAAAGTGTGTTCCAGCTGAAAACACTGGATTTGCCGCCCACGAGTTGAACTCAGGGCTGGCAGCTTCAGTGTCGACCCACGGGTTGAACAACATGGTATATATTCACCCACTCGTTCGGCGTTTTGAACCTGTTCTGGTTCCACTGGTCCAACGGTGTTGAACGTGCAAACCACGTGGAACAGCTCGTGTGATCTCTCAGGTTGCCTTTCGACATGAGACATGCAGGAATCCAGTTCAAGGGCGTGGCTTCTTGTAGCGCTGGCCTCAGGAAAATACGGATGTCACGGATGGACTTCAAACTCATGCGTTGGTAGCTCCCACATACCTGAAACGACCGCAACAACACACAGGGCCCCTAATAGCAATGGCCTCCCATCTAATTAATGCGGTGGCCTCCAACCTAATGCCGATGCGGTGGCCTCCAACCTACCTACAGTACAATTTTCTACTAAGCAGATTATGTTTGATTGATGCAAAGCCACTGCACAGCGCTCCAAATCGGTTTTTTTTTGCAGCGCTCTGAGGGCCCGACTGGATCTTCTCATCCTGCTGAGAGATGAAGACCGACGCTCTAGTCCTAAGATGCCACGGTGTAACAAAAACAACCGTCATCTTCACATGTTCCAGTTGACAACTCTTCTGTGATGCTGTCATATCCCCACTCTTCTGTGAGGATCTAATTTTTGGTCCAAAATGGTCCAAAGGCCTGGTTGCCACTTGCCCCATCCTTGTGATGACGCTGTGAGGTCCGGGCTCGAAGTCATTGCCTTCCCCGACTCGACGAACCAGCCTGATGGGAACGACCGGGAACGACAAACACAATTTGGTTACGACAAAGGTGTCGACATCAATTCATTCGCAACACAATGACATAGTGATGTCGACAAGAATGCCCATAGTGATTCATAGTGATTCTGTGGATCTGGTGCTCTTGCCCTTGGGTAGTGAGGTGTCATCATGCAGTAACTAACTCGCAGGGACGGCTGCCTTTGTGGCCTTTTCCTAGTGAAGGAAGCCTGGGCCCCCTGACATGAGGGCAGCATCCAAAGGGTGGGCCGGTGGTCGCCGGTGGTCGAATACGAGATTGAGGTCTACATATGACATGGTGGTCTGCGGTGTGTGCTTTAGGGGGATGAAGAAATCTGGTGTTGGCCCTTGGACTCCTACCAAGAGCATCCAAAAGCTCATTGTGATGAGACTCATCTAGGATTGGCTTGCTGAAACTTTGTGGAGTGGGAATAAGCTGGTCAATCTTAGTCTGCTGCATTATGTTCATGCGGAAGCGAGCCATATGGCTACAAAGTACACTGAAGCTTTAGCCTCCTCATGCGAGCACTTTCGGGCCAACAAATGTTGCTGGCAGCCTGCAAGGATGTTCTTTCTGAATCCAAGCTCGGAGCAGGGCCTGGTCCCTTTGTACATTAAATAATGCTACCTTCAAAACTCTTGGCTAATCACATCCCAAGTCGAGATTTCGTTGGGACATTGCTTGAAGAATAGCTGTTTAGTGTTGTTTATAAGAGTTCTGATGGGGTATTTGAGAAGTTCGATGAAGCTTGACCCCTTGATGGGCCGGCCTCAACGAGCTGGCCATAGGACAAGGACAGCTGCACTGCCCAGGGCAGGCCATTGCATTAACTCATCGCTGGCAGGCTCCCTTCATCGCATCCAGGAGACCTGGTGAGTTCGTCGCGTCCGTCAGCGCTTTTCCACCTTTTGGAGTGCCACTTGTGCAGCATCAAGTGCTCCAATTGCCTCAAGTGGACTGGCTTCAAATCCTTTGGACGTGAACACGGAAGTATCGATACTACTACAGTAGCTGGATCAATCACTCAATACTAAACTTACTCTCTTGCAAGTTGCAGTCTCAAAGCTGGCAGAAATTGCTTTGGCAGCTTCCCGCGCTCTCTGCTGACCTGACATGCCAAGTAATTTCAAAGTCTGATTCCGAGATCTTTGATCTACAATGATGGAGACCCGGGTCCCTCCCATGGGCTCAGGTCCGTGGAGCCATCCCAAATCGAGCAACATCTGTTCCGAACAAACAAGGGAAGCAGTGCGAAGGGGGAGCTGCCAGGACTGCCCACGTCGCACTGTTCACAGCGAGGCGAGGTCCGCTCGGAAACCAGTTCGTCTCCAAGACACGAAGGTTTGCAGGGTCATTCTCCTGTGGTGCACGGCTCAAGAAGTGGGGTGAAACATGGTGAAACTAGGTGGCATGTGTGTTTCCTGTTTTTCCGGGCTGCTATGTTGTAGGGCATCATAAACTGAGCAGGACAAACTCCATGAAAGTCTTCTCTCTGGTTTTGGTGTGAAATAGTCGACCGGAAGAGGCCCGAGGCTCTGCTGTTTGGACATTGAGATGGCTGTTCATTGAGAATGCTTCCCCAATACCAGGCTGCATGCCGTCTCCTTGTTCACACTGTGGGCTTTTGAGTCACCTCCTTCCCCAGCCTTCAACCTGCAGAGTCAAGGACGATGAACAGTCAGCACCAGCTTATATAGACTCTATGCATCAAATGTCGTTCGAACGTCTGGTACCTGGACTCCATCTCCGCAAGCCTTCTCTCCTTAGATACAGTCTCTCAGGTTGTTTTCCAACTTGTTGAAAGCGACTCTACTCCCGGACTCTCATACCAACTGCCAGCTTAAAATCATTCGGCAAAGTAAGCTTAAGTCTGGAAGACTCTCTTTGGCACTTATACAGTCTCCAGTTGACTTGAGTGGAGCACCAGTTCAGCATTCTGGCGCTGCAGCTGCTGCATCTGCTGGTTGCCTGCCAGAAATACATTACATCAGGTTCTTCCGTTTTCCGGCCAAGCAAAAAAAAGATAAAAACAAGTCGCTCTTTCTGGCCAGGTGACCGGATGTGGCATGTGCCGAGATCATCCAGGCATCAGCAGGACTTTTGCTGCTGACCTCTGACCTTCCAGCAATTGGACCGTGCTTTGTCAACGTGAAAGTAGTCTTTGCTGCCTAGTCCTTCTACAAACCTTCACGTCTTCCGGCAGAATGTTCCAACTTCACTTGGATGGCGGTAATCCCAAATTGGTCCAAGAAGACAGGAGAGCTACATTCTAGATGATGCTTGATTGATTTGAAGAGGATCACATGTATCTAGCATCTGGCCAAGTTTCTTCAACTCTGGATGTGATGGAACGAGTAACAAGACCATGAGTCCATGAGTCAAACATGTCAACCAGGCCTGTTTTGCTTGAGCCAAGCTAGTCTCTTTTTGAGCTCGTTCCTGAGTTTGCAAGAGAACCAACATATTCAATCAGAAATTGATTAGAAATTACATTCAATCAGAAAATACTGCCGAAATCTGCCAAATATGCTGAGGTTCCCAGAACACCAATCAATACTTTGAGTCTGCACTTTTCCTGCATCCTTGCAAAGCGCTGCGACCCGAATGTCTTTTTTGCGGTATCCCATTCTCAAATATTCTCAACTTGGCGGCTTCTACAGGTGTGGGCATGGGTGGACTCAATATTCTTGGCAAATCCTTTTGTCTTGTCTTTTGTTCAACCCCCGACCATGATCAGTGTCAGCAATGAAGCTTGCCAGCCTCGCCCGTCTCTTGTCGTGGCCTTGGTTGATCTCGGCGTTTGGTTTAGACATAAGAAAGACGCAGGATACGAGGCTGAGAAGCATGCCAGGCCCATGAGGATGGCAAAGAGGATTCAGCAGACGCTTGCACCACCAAGCCGGCCTGTTCGACGGAAGTAAACTGCGTTGGTCACGGACGGGCTTCTAGGCTCTAGCCCCCCCAGAACTCACCTCGAAGGTCTGATCGTCACGAGGGTCTGCCACCACCAGCACCTTCAAGGACAGCAGACCTGGGCCAACAAAGACAATGCGAGCGGTTTGGGCCACAAAGAATTCGGCCGCCGGTCCCCGCTGGTCCCCGATCCGCACCTTCAGATCTCGCCGCGCCATTCAGGAGTCCCATGGCCTCTGCCGCTGCAGCAGCCAGCTCCTCCAGCCGCCTGCGGGTACGAGCTGGCATCCTAAGACACCGAACAGCAGCAGTCGCCAACACGAATACAAGAACTTCTTCCCGACTTAAACATATATATATATATATAATATATATATATATATGTGTGCATGCATATCACTTATATCACTTATATAACATAATCAATTCACGAACTTTAGATCACGCATTCACACAAACTTGCGGCACATCTTGCCAATGCCGCCAGAATAATTTGAAGTTCTGCCTCAACAGTTCTGTCGCTGTCGCTCCCATCAGGGATGATTCACAAGTAACCATACTACTACTAACACCCGCTACGCGGCACTTAGAAGTGGAGCTCTTCCCGCACAATATACCACCTACAAATGCACGTTTTGCGTCCAGCTCTCAAAAACCGTCAGACACCGTCGGTTGCATCTTCTGGCCTGTTCAAAAGCTCGGATTGCATCTTCTGGCCCTGTGACAAGAGCTTTTGTGCCATCGGGCCTACCACGGCCAGGGAGCTTCCTTGGTAGATGCAGTCTGGTCTGACGGTCTGTGTTGCTGTCGGAATCTTTCACTGAACCGCACCTTAGAATTCACTAAAACATGGTACAGCCGCACAGCCCAATGAATTTTACCAGCTTGGACAACATTGTCAAGGTCAACCACTAGAACTCGACTCTAGAAGCTAGGAAAAACAGCTCGGCAACAGAAGGGGTCTTGTGGGCCGGCCTTCTGGACAATACGGCCTATGTTGCAGTGCACACCATGAATCACACGATGTGGTTCTTTTTATGAAAGGCGTACAATTCAACTGTCCATATTTTTTTACTTGCACGATCAACTGCCACCCTCCCTCCTCCCTCCCTTGCTCCCTCCCACCTTCCCGAATTCTGGTTTTTGGGTCACCATGCTCCTCTGTGGCCGCCTTAAGTCCGCGCAAACGACATCTGGTAGCCACATGGACCAGCCAAGCTTCGGATCGGGGCTACGAAGGACGATCTCCTGCAAAACGAAGGCAAGCTATCAGTCGGGCATTCAACCCGAGCCAGACGAAAAGTGCCTTTTCTCTTCACCGTCTAACCTCTATGCCGGTGGCTTTCTCTCTGCAAAACACAGCTGTTGAACAGCTGAGCCCAGCACCCCTCTGGTGGAGCTTCATCAATTGGCTTGCCAAGCATTAACCTAGGTTGTGGGAAAGAAGTCGAAAAGGAGCAGATCCCCTGCGCCAGGCTTTGTAGTTCAATCAACCTTGCAGCTGAGCAGCAATGAGCAGGTGAATGACTCCACATCATCATCCTCCTCCATATCTTCCTGAGGTGGGAATTGCCAATCAAGTGTACATATGTTGGCTTGAATCTGACTCTTGGGGGTCAAACCATGAAGGAGAAGGCAACAAGAATTCTGCAGCTGATCACTTACCGGGTTTTCTGGGGTGTCTGTCAAGCCCATGTGCTGCGAAGCTCCGCTCAAGCCTGGGAGCTCGGTGGATGCTGAGATCAACTTCCCAACTCAAAAGAATACATCAATACATCCAAGAAACATCAGAGCTCAAAGACTCCTGGCTGGAGCAGATGCTGCAAAGTCCATCTTTCACACAATTTTCAGTCACCGTTTTCGATCAGTAAGATCCTTGGGATGAGCATGGTCATGCATCTACTTTCATGCATGGCCTGACATTGTAGATAACACTTACAGTGCAATGCCAGCAGCAGCTACGCTTCAACTAGACCACCGGTGACCACCGCGATTCTCACTACGTGTTCACCTCCATTTAGAAAAGCAAGTTCCTTCCTTCGTGAGTGACCCTGTAAGAAATCATTTACATGCCCCAAATTCGCTCATGTCCAACCCACACGCTGAGCCTTGATCTTCTTCTTCTCCAGAGTACGAAGCTGGGCAGCAGGATGGAGGGCCGAAGGATGCAGGGATGTTCCTTGGTCGCCGATGCCTAGGGCCTAGATGGGCCTAGATTCATGGTGTGGATCGGTGGATCGGTGGATCGTTTCTGCATCCTGGATCCTTCGGGCCACAACTTGGAACGAACACGAACGAACACCACTCTTGCTGTCCGAGATTCTCCTCACATCCATACCTGCTCTGAGCGCGTCACGTTTTGCTTCCCTGTGCCAACATGAACACCTCTTAGACTGCTGGAGAAAAAATGTTGATAGTTACACTGAGTTGACGGACTAAATCAAACAACTCTATAACCACCCCTGGATGGTCAAAGATCTCCTAAACATGGGATAGTTGTGTGGCTTTGCTTCATCATCCGCCTTCATTCAGGCTGGAAAAGGCTGGATGGTCCACCGGATCGAGGAACGCGCTACGAATCCATCTCGCCAAGGAACGACTGCGCTCCTCCGCCAAAAGGCTATCCCAATCCTTGCGCAGGCTCCGCCGTGACGGCAGCTCGCTTGACCCATTCGAAACGAAAGGAGGCGAATTCAATGCTTTTTGACCCGAAACGAACCCGTGGAAATCTTCACACCAATAGTCATCATAGGTGTGAAACAACAGCAGCGATGCTTGGAAACACATGAAAACACAGTATTGTAGCTGGCGCCGGCTAGCCTGAACCGGCTAGCCTTCCTGCATGAATTGACGACATGCATGAACGTCAGTTGGAATCCACAGCGAATGCAGCATGTCTAAGCACAACACCTTTCCGTAGTACGCGCAAAGTTGTTCTTGCTCTTCCAATCGCCTCAGCCGTAAGCAGGCAGTGGGTCATGTCTGCTATATTTGTTGTGCAGGACCGTCGGAGCAAAGATCGAATGCACCTTCAACGTCAGTATCTACAGTAACGAGTGCTACATTGACGGGGTTCAGTAATGAATCATATGCAGAAATCTGCACTCTGCAAATACACCTGCCGGCCGATCTGTGGATCGATGTTCACCGCTGTTTTTCATTGACTGTTTCATCGTGTATGACTGGAAAGTCAAATGCTTTCCTTCCTGAGCTGGTCCATCCAGCTGTTTGTAAAAGTACAAGTTGGTTTAAATTCCGGTGTGGCACAACCCGAAACAGCCCCCCTCTCTGTCTTGCCTCTTGAGAAAGCTTAGCTCATCAGATGCCTGAGGATCCTCACACGAAGGATTACGAGGCTCAATGCGGGGTTGGAAATCCTAGCTGTGAATTTTGTGCACTGATGGACGGCACGTGGTCTCATTTCAAAACAAGTCCAACAACATTAATTATGAGATGTAAGAAAAAAGCACCTCCTCCAACAACGCTCATTATGCTGACATTTATATAGCCATATTTAGCCAGGCTTGGCTCAGGGCCAAAGAATGAGGACCCTTCTCATCTCTAAGCCTTTACTCGAAAGCTGAACCCCACAAGCGGGACCAGCCGAACTCCCATCTGTCCAGCCACCGATAGGACGGGTTCTCAAGTGTCTCTAAAACGCAACGGCCCTCTGATACGCACCCACCATCTGAACACCTGGCGGCAACCACCTCTGAGATTGAATCCAAAATGATTCTCCCCCAAAACTCCAAAGGCGAACCAAATCTAGATCTGTCCACTGAACATCACGCAGTTTCGGTGCCCCACGCATCAACCGCGCCTGAATTGCCTGGAGCTGTGACTTCAGTGCGTTTAACTCGGCTCGAAGCTGCGCCTCCACTGAGGACATGTTCACCGCCTCAGCTGTGACTCCCAATGCTCAGTGGAACATCGTGGAGCATATGGATCATTGAACCATTCTTATAACTCGGGTTTCCAACAGTTGAAGCTTGACATCCTCCTAACACAGTTCGACGTCAGGGGTTCATCTGCTTCATTTGCTTCTACATGCTTCTACTCACCCTTGGGATGCCTCCAAGGTGCATTCTGCACAGCCTCAACAAGGTTGCAGCTGCTGCAAGTCTATGGTAAAACGAACGTTACCGACATTTAAAGCAGCCTTGCAGAAGTGTGTTTGATTTCTTTTTTAAACTGTTCCTTTTGTACCACATGAGTGTCAATCAACAGCGACGGCCTTGGTCTGCACTTGCTTGACTGACTGCGAAAACTTCAAGGTAGAAAGGGTCTCATCCTTAGCTCTTCAACATCCGCTCTCACTCAGAAGCATGTCTGAGCCCAAGTGTCTCCTCTGCTGCTTCTCACAACTCCAATTCAAATGGCGCTTTCTTGTATATACCATGTGATTTGGAACCTTTGGAACTCTAATTAGGTGCCTAAGGAGTGTCTCTCCCGGCTTGAGAATCATTGAGAAGCCAAACGTGAATATGGGTTTGGGGCACGTAGTTTCGGTAGGTCCTGGACAAACCCAAGTGCCCAATGGACAAAGATTCCTTCCGTATTCCTCATAAGCCAAAACTACTCAACCAAGCTTGGTGAGTTGGAGAGGTTCCCAAAGTCTTTTGAGACACCCCAATAATGGACACCTGATGACACCTACAGGTTTCAGGATAGTCAAGTCTCAGCTGTGGGTGGATACCGTGCCTAACTAACCATGTCATCCCTACGACAATCAACCTACCAAAAGGCATTCTAGCTTGCTGGCCAGCAGTTTCGCTCTTCGGCAACAGTTTTGCTCTAAGGCGTTTTGGCTGGCATGGTCAGCCTACAGTGTAGTATGGCACATGTTCGCCTTTGTGTGGACAACTCTGATGATGAGGAACCTTTCCTTTCTTTGGAGCTTCTTGCCCAATGCCAGGCCTGTTGGAAACAAGGCGCCTTGGCCAGCATTTCCCGGCATAAATTTGATATATGTTTATTCTGTATGCATATAATATGTGTCTGTGTCTGTTTCTTCTGGGGTTCGTTGTGTTTCTAGGCTTGTTCCAATGAACAACTTGGCCTGGCATTTGCTCTCAACTCTCTTGCCCCCCTAGGCATTTACATCCCCTAGGCATTTACATCATGTGCCCCTCAGTGGTGCCCTGACTCTATCTTCTTTCAGGAGGATTCGAAAACACAGTGTCAGTTTCTAACTTCCCATTCGCTACGAGCGATTTAGGTCGCCGAAGTTGATCCCCACGCCCGTCGGGAAGCACATGACCGAAAACACGAGGGGACACCCGCCGAAACGTTGCTGTGCGGTGCAGTGGTGGCGTACAATGGTCCAATGAAACCCTATCAACCACGACCTAGAAACGATGCTAGACGTCAGCTACAAACACGACCTCAAGTCTTCCATGGTCCATGACCACCCCTTACATGGGCAACTGTCCACCCAAGTGCCAGGGGGCATAATCTGTGAAGTTGGGCGAAATGGCAGCCATCATCACGGTCTTGGAATTGCCGCACAAAGACTCCTGGCTTGCGGAGAACGTCATTAGCTCGTACGCATTTGTGACCCCCAGGCATTGTGGACCGCCGCGGACTAACACAAAGAAGTACCAAATCATGTCCTACGAGCAGCAGGATGTTGGAGGCTTGGAGGTCGGCTGCTCATTGGCCGAGAGCCCGATAGATTCGTGTGGGTCGACACCCATGTTTCTTTTAAATATTTTGAGATACATCATTTCCCAGCAGCCTCCAACATACATACAAACCATGAAATCGCACGGTGGCAAAGCTAAGGGGCTTTGAGGATGTAGGTCAGCTTGGATTCTCGGAACGGAGGATTCGGCTTCTTCTTCGTCTTGGCAGACTTCGCAAGCTCTGAGATCACCCTGGCTTCGAAACAAAGTCACAATTGATGTATGCGAGTCAGCGTGAGTGTCGGTCTGATGTGTGCCGAAAGGCAGGTGTCTCTCAAGTTAAGATGATCCTTGAATTCAGGAGCACACACGGTTTGCCGTGAAGTACATGTTTTGATTTCAGGACAAGGTAAACATGTACAAGTATACTGTAAACAAACTTTATGAGACCATGTCCACTTGACTACGGTTGACCGACAATGTATTAGAGCCAATGAACATCTGGCAACTCAACAGCCATCTACCCGAAATACATTTATGTTCATGTATGTTCATGTACTGTAATGTATATAAACGTCTGTAAGGATTCCTCTCTGAAACCGAATGAACTTGGTGGAAATCTCAATGAAATCTTTATCTTAGGAGGTAATTGAAACGCTTCCATTTAGACTTCAATTAGTATTCCCATACTATAGCGCATGGGTCAAGCCACCCAGGCTTGCACAGAGTTATTCGGCCGCAAGGAAACACAACATGAGAGGGAAGTCACCCGGTTTGCGAAAATCACCCATTTGATACTCCAACAAACAAGGAAACCCTTTAACGGCGTATGTTTTCGAAAACTGTAGTACATCTTGGAGTTCACTCGCACACTTTCTTTTGTGTTCTTTATCTATTCCTGCCATATGCGTGGAAGAAATCAAGAAGTCACCAACCATCAAGGCCGAGTTGCCTCATATGAAACCTTTTACGATACTTTCTAGAAGCACATCTCACCCCGACCAACTAAGTTCCCAGTGACTAACACAATTCAAACGCCAACACCTTGTGATGGTGTGATGGTCCAGTCTAGAGTCTAGATCACTCGCAGGAAAAGAAAAGGCAAATGATCTAAATTGGGCCGATCTCGGACGCCGATCTTTTTGGATTGGATCTGTTTTCTGCCCGCGACAGGTCATTAAACATCCTCCTTGTCTTCTCCCTTTCTGGGTCAATTGCATCCGAACTACTTTTCAGTTTGCAAAATCAATGTTTGATCCCTTTCTTTTCCGTCCTGGCAAATGGGAGTCTGATTCGTTTCCAGACTTAAGTAAGTGAAGAATTCTGAGCCATTTGTCTTCGCATCTTGTCCCTTGCCCTGTACCCGACCATTCCCAAGTCCAATTCACAAAAAAATCAATGAATTTACCTGGACCAATTCTAACCGTTGTGTCCTTTCATTGTGGGATCCTTCTTTTCTAAATCAGAACAGATCAAAGCCATAGGCAGGTGGACACCATTTTTCTTAAGACAGTGACAGGGTCTCACCCCATTCAACTGCTCAAACTCTGCGCCTTGCCTTGCAAGTGTCGACAATGATTGATTGATGGCTGCACCCTCCTTCAGCCTGGCATTCCGACCCTTGCTGTGCAAGCGTGGTAGTTGACTTGTCTTTCTTCATCTTTCCCATCTAAACACTTTGACATGCTTTTCCTCATGAAGAAGCATCTCCTCTCTATTTCCGACGTTCCTCCCCCGAACTCACGTGCCGAGCCGCCGATCTCCCGTGGCTTTGGTGCGGCCGGCCCGCTCGGAGCCCGCCAGGTCCACCAGGTGCGTCCTCGGACAGTGCCACATAGTGCTGTGGACGCCTAAAGAAATCCGACCCCGGCTTAGCGAATGGCGGCGCCTAGGATACCGAAGGTTGCAACGTGAGAGGTTCTATTGATTTTTTTTGGCCCTGCTCTGCCCTTGGCCCAAAGCAATCCAGAGCACCTACCTGCTCTGCCTCTGGCTCCAAAGCTGTGTTTATTGGGCTTCAAAGCTGGCGTCTGGTACCCTTTCCGAGCCCTGTGGCACCATGGCTTTTCTTGGTCCTGCTCTGCCTTTGGCCTAGAGCACCTACCTGCTCTGCCTCTGGCTCCTAAAGCTGTGTCTATTGGGCTTCGAAGCTCCCGCCTGGCACCCTTGCCGAGCCCTGTTGGCCCAGAATTAAGTGGACGGCGCTGTTGTTTCTGTTTTGCCCTGCTCTGCCTTTGGCCTAGAGCACCTGCCTGCTCTGCCTGTACATGCTCTGCCTCTGGCTCCTAAAGTTTTTTTGGGGGGGGTTTCGCTGTCTGACGCCCTTTCCGAGCCGTGATGAGCGCAGGATTAGGGGGAGGGCATGGCGCTATTGCTTCTTTTGGCCCTGCTCTGCCTTTGAACTTTGGCCTAGAGCGCCTACCTGTTCTGCCTCTGGCTGCGAAAGCTGTTATTATTTGGCTTTTGGCCTAGAGCACCTACCTGCCTCCTTTTTGGCCCTGCTCTGCCTTTTCGCCACTAAGCCCTAATGACAAAGTCCCCAGCCGCACATTATTGTTTGCCAGAAAGGTGTCTGCCGCTGGCAAATCCTTGTACGGCGTCAAAAAGTTGATGGTAAAGGAAGGCTGCGTTTCTGCAGCCAGCTCGGGGGGGAGCCGGGGAGTTGCTTCGATAACCGAGGGCGTGCCACTGGGCCTTCAGAACCTCCTGCGCATGGTTCGGACATACCTTCTTCAGTGTGTCCAGGGCTCGGTGGCACGTAGGCTAAGAAAAGGACATTTTCAAGGTTAACACTGTCCAAGGCCAGGGCATCACGCGTTCCCCAGTGCGAGTACGGCTGTTTAAACGGGAGCCGACTCACCTTGGTTGTTGATCGGAGTGTGTGCTCCGATGGGTCGGTCTTGCTACTCGACGACCTTCGTCGCCGAACAACCATGCCCGCTTGGAAAGGAGCACAGTCCTGAAGAGATTCACGCGCACACTGTGTCATCTGTCGTTCAGACTCGCGACGATTGAAATTGACCGTTGGGCCGAGGGTGTGAGGGAATTGAGTGTCTCTGGACTTTCAACGAGTGATCGATGTCTTCCGAAACGACCAACCCCCAAAAATGATAAAAATATGTAAAAACGAAGGAAGTAATCTCAACGGGAAGCACATGGAAGAACAAACCTTGACCATATGGCGGCCATAGCAGGCAACACCCAACACCATCCGGACTCCAAGTCTGAGCTTCTGAGAGACCTTGGATGGCTGATCCGGCTCTGTGAGTGACGTCTTAAAGGTGAAGATGCAGTGACCTCAGTTTTCAGAGTCCCGAAAAACACCAACTCATGACTTCTGTGCTTCATTCTTGCTTCAGTCTGAATTTCTTCATCCGACTGTTTGACATCAACCTCTCTCCGGTCGCTTCGACCTCTCGTTCTTTCCATCTTGTTCGCTGGGCCAGCGGCTTCGACTACTGGTGGCATTCCTGGGCCACCGAGGGCGGTCGTCGAGGTCGACCGCACTCGCCTCCGATGGAGACGACCGCTTCGGTCATCCTCAAACCGCTTTGGTTCTGGGAAGGGGGGATGAAGGGACCCGTCCGGCATTCTGTTCGGACGAAGACGTTCACACCATGAAGTTATTGGTCATTGGAAGTGCTTGCTCGTCCTGAAGTCCAGTGGTGAAACAGTGCTTTCACCGTCTTCTGAAAGAAAGTTCAATGAGCGCGACACTACTCTTATGAGCCTTTCCTTGGTCTGGTGACTAATCTGGTGGCATGGGATTGGCATATCATTTGCAAGCGAGCAGCATTGCTGTGGCTGAAACGTGCCTGCTTCCAGCACAAGAAAATAGAGAGCACGAGAAGTCAAGTTGTATGACCCACAAAAGTTTGCAGACTTTGCAGTTGCTTCCAAGAAGCTTTAGAAGCCATGAACATGTTGACAACTTCAGCTGTAGTTTCAGGATGTTTCAGGTGACTTCTGGGAGACTCAAATCTGAGGCAACCCTCGGGTTGATAACACACGTTCCAACTCGTGAGTTGTAGCAGCACCTCATCTGGGTGCCGTAGTCCACCAGGTTCAAGACTTCTTCGCAGGAAGCTACAGCGGCTTCTGTGAGACCTGGAAGGACAAAGACACATGCACATTCACCAGTGTACCCTTTGCGTGACCAAACCAAACAAATTTGAAGGGGTCAGAGTCCCTGTGTACGTCTTCCCTTAATGCAGAATGTCATGGCTTGGCCCAGGAATGATGCATGTGAGAATCAAAGGATACCAAAGGCTGAAACTTAAAGGAATTGATTGAAGGGCACCACCAGGAGTGGAGCCTGCGGCTTGACTCAACACGGGGAAAGAAAATGCCG
The DNA here is from genome assembly GCA_963970005.1 of Durusdinium trenchii. Lineage (NCBI taxonomy): Eukaryota > Dinophyceae > Suessiales > Symbiodiniaceae > Durusdinium > Durusdinium trenchii. The sequence continues at coordinate 1,178,812 of CAXAMN010026361.1, read as the reverse complement.
CTCGCCTGGGATGATGGTGCCAAGAACTGGATGTTGCTTCACTTCTAACCTAAGCGCGGATGATCGCGTCGATAGCTCGAGGGATGTCTGATGCTGATGATGGTTAAAGGAGCCCCAGAACCATGGCAAACTATGAATTGCTCTTGCTTGTGCGGCCATGGGTATCTATGTGTTGGGGAGCCTCTGAAAAAAGACCGGTGAAGTGGAGATGAAACAACATGTAGGAGGCATTTTGAGGCACAAAACTCTGGAATAGTAATGGTTGTGATGTGATTAAATATATAAGCTAAGCCCATATATATATATATTACATAACATAAGCTAAGCACAACAGCAAGATTTTTGGATGCACAAAACCTTCTTGGAAACATCTGGGCTGCTTCTTGATCTCGGAGTCTGCCGGTGCCTTGGTGCCATGTTCGTTGGGATCGGGTGCACTCGGGCTGCCGGGTCAGAATTCCGCGTCTTGCTCAGCTCCCACAGATTCTGGTTCCGAGTCAAGAATTTTGATCGATGTTGGTGGCAAGACTTAACTCAGAAACGATTTTGGCATCCTGTTTGATGTAACTCAGTGTGAGTGAAGATACCTGTGACCCTGCTGAACGAGGCCTTCTGCAAGTTGATGAGGCAACACCAGCCACCAGGAGCTTGACTCAGGCCTTTTGCAAGCCCAAAGGAAAGGACTAGAACCCACCCCAACAGCCCTCATGCCAAGATACCAGCAAGTCTCGGATTTGCTCATTGTAGATTTCCATGAAGGCAACCTCCGACAGATGCTGCACCCCCCCTTCTGACCCGTGACCCATCTATCATCGATAGTCACGACATGTGTCTGCCAAGCGACAAGCGTCTTGTAAGTGGCACCCTGCCCGAAGCACGAAGCACACACTAAGCATGAAGGTGATACGTGCCAACGCACATAAAAGCAAATGTGAGCACTTCTTGAAGCTGGATATTGTGCCATTGATTGACAAATCCAGAAACATCAGAAACCATCACAATCACCGGCGGTACAGGTCTGCATGTACACCTACACTAATTACAAAGAGGACGTTGCGGCGTCTGGCAAAGAACCAAAAACATCCAAAAATAATCAAAAATGTTGGTATCCGAAGTACATCACCATCATCAACACAACATGTTTTTAGGGCACCACTTGTATAATATCACGACGGGTCCTGTGGCAGCTTTGCAAAGTGATCGAAGAGCCTCAGCGGCAACTAGTCTGTGCAGCATGCGAGTTGCTTTCATGTGTTGTGTTATCTTTTTGCTAGAGAGAAGGCAGCAACGTCCAAAAGAGCATGCATCGCCTCAATATCTTCAGTCTCATTTCAACCAAATCCAAGCAGCCCCTCTACCACTCGTGGAAGAAGCCCTCGCTCCTCGTCCTTGCCACCAAGCACACTGTATGACTTCCCACCTGAACGAGTGTGCCGTACTGTAGCGGGACCAGTGGCCAATGGAGCTTACGAAGCAGATCAAAATCAAGTTGCCAACACAATGAGATATGCCAAGCTGCATCTACCTGTGGTCTGATGCTACAAAAAGCTTTCCTTGAACATTGCATCTTGGACTGCATGGATGTCGCGGCATAGCGCGGGACAAGTAATGAGCCGAAAAAGGTCCAATCTCTGGCTAGAATGTCTCAAAACAAGGAAGATCTCCGCAAGATCTGGTTGTTTTGGAGTCCTGAGTGCGTCCTCCAATCTTGGAAGGCAGAACGCTCTAGGTGCAAGCAGGGTGCTGCCCGTTTGCCCATACGCAAAAATGCAGTTGTTGAAACCATTCATGGCATGTTCCAGCATAATCTCCCCCAATTCCTCAGCTAGGAGGTCTTGAGTCAAAAGCCTGGCAAACCGCCAGGCTTGACACAAACGATCACACACACATACACACGCTGCCTGCTCGTTGAGCGCACCACATATCACACTTATCATCGCTGTTCGCTGCTCAGCTTGGCCAAGCTTCGGTTTGCAAGGTCTCCTGTGTGGCAAAGAACGGATGATCTTTGCTGTGCGACCAATAGCAACCTGCGAATAGCAATCCATGAGATGAAGGTGAGATAGTTGGAGAAGCAGTCGTATCAAAAGCCCAGTAGCTGTCCAACACAAAGGAAACAAATGGAAGAATGTTGCCAAAATTGAGACCAGCGTCGATCAAATTCAAAGGCCCGCCTTTTGGAGGAACATCAATCAAGGCACATCAATGAGCGTTTGGAACCAAGCACAGTTGTGCAGTTCACTGGGTTTATGCACCAACACCACAAACAACAATGTTATTTTGCTTCAGATTCACTTGTCAACTTGTCAGCCAGCTTCCATGACGACTCGTCGATCAACTTCTACGGACCGATGGATGGCCCTATGGCATACTATAGCTGCAACGAGATGAAACAACGTGCGAGTCATTCGCCAAAGTGCGAGTCATCATCCGGGTCATCAAAGTTCAGGATGCGCACCTGGGTCTCAGACCTGAACCGGTCATGTGCGGTGCAGACTGCTGAGGGCAGTCTGACTGGGAGACGTGCCGATCGCTTTTTCATGCCCCAAATCAGCTTACTGTAGCTGAATGTATATAGCCCATTATATCCCAAACGGCAGAAACATGTTTATCGCAGGTCTGAGGGGCCTATCGTTTTTGGTTTTAGCCAAGACTCCAGACTCCGCTCTGTTTTTTGACAAACCAAAAAAGAGGCCCTAGGGGCCGGCGTGGCGCTCTCATTGGATCCACTGGTGGCCGCTAACAAGCGCATGTTTGACGTTTACTAACAGCAATGGTCCAATGTCCTAATACAACAATGCGAAGGACACAGTTGGCATGGTTCTGAAGACGTTTGCGTGTTCGGTGAACAAACCTAGGCGAAAGGTGGTGAGTTGCAGGATTGTCCTGGCACGGCAGACAGGCAATCACTTCAAGCTGCCTAAGAGGCTTATACCAAGCAGCCTTAGTATGGCCCTGCTGATACACAAGCCCTTACGGGGGTTCAACCCAGCTATGCCTGCACATTTGGAATTGGTTTACCCGTGGTGAAGCGGTATTCGGTTGCTCAACTACAAAGGTCTTCCATGGTCTTCCTACTGACTTTGAAAGAAAACGTCAAACACCGACGCCGCTCTGCCCAAACAGATGCTCAGTGACGGCATGTCGATGCAAAGCTTACATTCTCCGCCTGAACGTTGCCCCTCGACCTGTCGAGCGCAGTTGCTCCGTTTGTTTTGCTTCGCATCGAACCCATCGAACTGAATTTCCAACAACCCCAAGTCTAAAACAAGCAGGATCTTGAGCGCATGAGTGGGCTTGGTCACACCTTCCTTTGTTCTTTGTGTCACCTCAAGAAGTAAAAACCTTGCAATCGCCTGCAAGCATCTCAGATCCGATGATCCTTCTGCATCTGCGCCGCTTTCGCAGCCGCGGCATGTTTCCCTAAGATCCCGAAAACAAGTGGATCCTTAACAAGTCTGACCTTCGATGTCTCAGTACCCGGAGCCTCCTCTTTGATGAACGGTCTGACTCGAACACATACCTTGATGGCTGGAGAGTCCTGAAGCAACTGAAGCAACACCTGCCTTGCTCCCAGGTCTCGCGTTGGGTGGTCCCAACAGCAAACTATATAATAACGATTAATTACGCAAAGCAGTGACTTACCCCATATGCTTTGTCCAGTTCTAAGCAACGCAAAACAACACTGTGTATGATGGGGTTCCATCCAACAACGAGCTCTCCATCAAAAAACTGGACTGTGGATCAATATGGATGGAGACCAGGATTTTCGCAACTTGATCGAATCAGGTTGCATTTAACATCTAGAGGTGCACCAGAAATGTCTGGACTACATTGGACATGGGCACACCCGGTGGATCAATGGAGGGTCAACATTTACGATATCCATCAGTTCCTCCCATGGGCCATGGTGGCCAAGCTCTTGATCAGTGGTCCACACTGTTGCTCAAGGGGTTCAAGGGATCTGTCCTCCACTTGTGTTGACTTCAGCACGTTGACCTGAGCAGAAGTGGATTCCGAAATGGATCTCAGCACGTCGGACTGGCCAGACCACAAGAAATGGAACTTTTGATGCAAAGAATCTACAAGAACCTGGAAGATTACCCAGATCACTGGATCACCAGGCAATGAAACAACATGAAACAAGCAAGGGAAGGGAGAGATGGAGCCTGTGGAGTGCAAAAGAACAATATTTTCAATTGACCAGGACCATGTGGCTCATATTTTGCTTTAACGCGATCATAGGCCAACATATCCATGCCAACTTGGTTTTTTTCATTCGGCATGACCCTCATTCCGTCGGAGGCCCGGGTTCGACCTGCTTCACCTGCGTCACAGCTGACTGCAGCTTTGAGAGGGCTGAAGGAGGCATGGCGACACTGGAGGCACAATGGCGAGCTCGGCCAGGTGGACACAGCTGGAGAGCTGACTGGTGAATTTGCTGGCTGCTGCATAGCCATAGCTGCTGCTTGGCTTGTGGCTGGTCCATGGGCAGTGCTGCTTTGAGTCTGATTCCTCTGCAGAAGCCCCCTCATGGCTTATGGTTTGGTGCACTAAGACACATCATTTCACATCCGTTGTTTGCAAAACAGCTTCCCAGCTAGTCTGCCGTCGATTTCTGCTGACCCTTCTTCAGCCATCCATTCCATTCGTCACCTTTCAAGCCTGCTTTTAGTCTAAACCACTTGCAAGCCACATTGCAGTCTGCGAAACATGGCACAAGCACAAGCACACATTTGTCATTGAAGAATGATGATTCAGCTGCATTTGGCATGTCCATTTCTTTTATCGACTTTTTCTGCTTCTGTGCCTGGCTGGGTGGTTTTTAACCCAGTGAAGCTAACCAGTGGAAATGCAAACCCAAAGGAGGCGTGGCATTCACATTTACTCAGACTCCAATTCTTCAGTTCTCCGGTAACAAGTTCGTCCGTTTGTTCTCCCCGCAAAGGCTAAGCCGCTACGTGCCTACTATCATGTTGGATGTATTCATCCGTCCGCCCTGAAAACATCTGAGCAGTTTTCCAAAACACTCGACATGAAGGTTTGATTATTGATGTATTTGATACTATTTTATTTGTTTTCAGAGGGATCGTCGACCATTCTGGGGGTGCAACAATTTACAACACAACTCAAAGAATATCAAGGGAGCAAGAAAACATAAGAAGACCACTTGGCATACATTTGTCATCACTCTATGAGTCACGTTCTCCTTTGGTGGGCCGTGGTGGACCATCGAAGTTCGTTAGACTCGTTAGGCGATTCATGGTGTGCTCCACCGCACCACGTGGTAGCTACTGTCCTCGACGGCGGAGAACGACTCGGACACTTGTAGAAAAAGGTTCGTGAATATTCAAACCAGGTGTAAATACACGGACTCCAGCTTTGACAACTTGACAACACATGTTTTGCAAGTGGAAATTGGTTGCTGAAAAAGAAACCCGTTCCAAAGTCATTGTTATCCTAGCTTCAAGTCACAGCGATCCCAAGCGGTGGCTTCATGTGCCCAACATCTGCTCATTTACATGGTTGTATGTTGTACAGGTGCATGTCCCTTTCACAGCTGCACTCGGCCAATCGGTTCCACATGTGAAGCTGAAAGTAGCAGTCCTCTTATAACAAGAAATAAGTTGTCAAGACATGATAGATGATGTTCCTATCATTATTCTCTTTATTCGTGCATACAGTGACCCCCACCCCCGCTGCCCCTCTCGTCTTTTCACTCACTCTCATCACCCCAGCGCAACGTCGTGCAGGCCATCCGCTTGTGTGTATTGAGTAGTGGCCCTGGAAAGCAGTTGGACAAGTGGTCAAAGTTGCAAAGTGGTCTAGCGCGCATCCAGCGCGGGTCTGGGGCGCTCCCCTGCCAGTGCCTCAGGCCACCAAACGGCTGTGATCAAGAGCACGCTTTGCGCCCGGCCGGCTTTCCAAGCTTTGAAATAGTTGTACAATAGCTCTTCCACGCACGAAGGATCAAACCGCAATGGAAACATGCCCGCAATGGATGGGTGCTCCTGCTTACATAAACCAAGTACAGCCAAAATGGCTGTGTTCAGACACAGACATACATGAACTCAGCTAAAGAATGCTTTGTCCCACAGGTTATCCGTTCATACCTTAATAGGTTTAAGCTTAATTACCAGTGTATGTATGCGCTGTTTGTTAATCTTACCTAAGCACTTGAACCTACCGCCAAACCCACCGCAAACCTCGCGCAATCCTGCGTTTTGCTAGTGCGACAAGGTAGCATCTCCAAGTTAAACAACAGAATACCAAGCCCAAGCGATTTCTGAACCTCTGGGAACCTTCCTTACTTAATACATATTGCCGTGTTTTTAATACTCACTTGTGTATGGAAAGGTCGAAACTAGCCGACAGGCCTCAGCCTGCCCACAGGTGCTTCTCAGTCGGAGCACATATTATCATCTTCACACTTTCAGCACCTCTCTTCACTCTCATCCATTTCCCCAAACAGACTATGTTTATATATTTGCTATGTGTTGATTGCCGTTGTTGTCAATCCCTATCATCCTTGCCGGTGATGACGTACTGCCGACCTCAAGCTAAGCCACTTAAAGCAGACCTGTCAAACTCATTTCTAATAGCTTCTTGCTCCTAGTAGTACGGCCAGGAGCCCCTAGTGGCGTCCTTGCTCCTAGTAGCGATGCCATGAGCCACTAGTAGCTTCTTGTTCCTACCCCATAGAATGTCTCTTGAGCTCCTTCTCTTTTGTTCCGATCTCTAAGATGCAAACTGCCAAAGGAAATGGACATCCGCTTCAGGGACTCTGCGGACGACACCACGTGCCTCAGAGCAATTTTCTCTTGGGCCCCGCTTTCATTGGGTCAGACGACGTCCAAAGGACGACGTGCAAGGTGAGAGGACGTCCGTCTCAGTGCCAGGCTTCATGTCCCTGAGCACTTGCCAAACCGATGTCCTCAGCGATCGATTCGGATGCAAATTGCCCGGTAGAAGGCGAACTAAGCTGCGCACACCACTTGATCTACTTCGGGACCCCAATTGCCCTCCTGGATCACAAACCAAAGCTGACTTCTGTGTGAAGAAGCTGCTGCGAACGTCTGCAAACGTCTGCGGAAATCAGCCAGTTCGCTCTTTGGACACGTCTCCTTGCTTTGCAATGCTCCGGATGCATTGATCACCAACCTTGGATGCGGCGTGACAAGTCAGCACTGAGGTTTTGGGATCACAATAAGGGTTGATGATGGTGCTCATGGAATTCCTCAAGCATCTTCAATCTGAGTGTCATACTCTCCATCTTTTTGTGCCATCTTTCTCAACTACCAACTGAGCCGAGCCATGGAACACATAGAACATTCAAACGCACCCTTGATGACATGATGGATGGATTGTTCTGGTAACAAGGCCGGGAGAAAAGCAGGACAGGTCAGGATCAATCTGCAGATCTGCATTTCGTTTGTGGAATAATTAGTAAGTGGGGAATGCTCTGCAAACAAGCTGATTCCTTCGCGAAGCAGAATCAGTATACTTTTCTTCGGCGCAGAAGCTGCCAGTTAAAGTTTTTGGGTCAGGCTCGAATGCCAATTTTCGGAGGCTTCGAATTCTCGGTTAAAGAACAACAAGAAAAATGGATTGGAAACCTCCGATCGAATCCACAGCACTTCAGCACCAGCTGGTCAACCAAACCGATGATATTGAACCTGCTGCCTAAAGGAAACTCTCTTACTCAAAAAAGATGCAGCACAACTGTCAGCATGTCAATGGTGTGTCAGCATGTATGATGCGATGTGTTTTTCCATTAAAACACCGGCGCTGAAAGGTCGAACATCTTCGCTTCATGACCAGGCCGGTGCTTTCAGAGCTGCTTTCGGTGCGATGGCCGCCGTCTTTCACAGGCGCCCGATTCTTCGGGCACCGCGGCACATGCGAAGAGTTGCCAAGATGCTGCTGCCCATCGTTCGTTGTTTTCATTTATCTTGTTGGAATGGAAGACACAAAGACATGATCAAACCGGTTTAAAACCATTTATGGTAGGCATGTTGGGCACCTTGACCTCTTCTCAACAAGTCGACTGTTTGGGCGACTTGCATAAGCAAGCCTGCCCCTAAGATCTGCAAGCGAAAAGTGCAGATTGGTACTACTAGTACTACCAACATCGGCTGCTAATGCAGCGGTGGCACCAGGAAACCGCGCTCTGATGTTGCGAAGTGGTGAGGTTGCTTCAGTGAGTCGATGAGAAACAGTTCGTGGAACTCGGATCAGGAAGGGTATCACAATGGCCAGCGTCCTTGCTCCTAGTAGCGATGCCCTTGGCTCCCAGTAGCTTCTTGCTCCTAGTACGATGCCAGGAGCCCCTAGTAGCGTCCTTGCTCCCAGAGAGAAAAGCTAACAGCAAGAGAGATGCCAACAACAGGGTGGCACTTGGAGGTCCCTATTGCACTATTGCACGTGCATTCCTCACTCTCCGCAATCAGGCAGCGCACCAAGAGTTGCGAAGCTTGGTCAGCAAATGACATTCTCAAACTTGATCTTTATGACCTGCCGGTTGAAAGAACTACGTCTGACATCCTCATCAAACGAAAGCAGGCCATGCGTTGAGCAAGTCCACTAAGTTGCCACAAAACTCGCTGCATTTCAAGCTTTTGAGCCATGTTTAGCATGAATAAGCGGCCTTCCCATTTTTGCAGGCCACTTGGTATCCTTGGTTCAGTCAACCAAGACTCGCCTGAATGTAAATTGAGTCTCCAATTGTCCTATCGTTGGCCGTCTGAGCCGGGTCTAGAGTTGAGATGGGTTGAAGCTTTGATTAAGCCAAGGATCTTTGCGCAGATTCATCCACTTCGTTGATCTGAGCCATCCTCGGTGAGTCAGTGAGCAAGTCGTTTGCTCACCACTGAAGGGGTACATGAAGATGCCAGTGTGTAAGAAGTTTGCCGCATAGAATTCTACAGCGGTTGGGCCTCTTGTGCGAGACAGCATTCCAAGACTTCAGCGGAGTATGACTACAGCTCTCATCCAAAACTCAGAACTCGCTCCGTTCGTTCCGTTGACGGGGGGGAACGAACTGAGGGAAGAGCTGGCCATTGAACTCTTCTTTTCCAAGGTTCGCCACCACTACCCTCGTGCCCTGTCCAGCAGGTCTCGCGTCTGTTGTTTTTGGGTGCAAAGGCAGTCAACAAATGTGAACAGCAAAGGTTAGATGTGCCCTGTCCATCAGCTCAAAAGGACCGGCTTTGGATCTTTGAAGCACCAATTGTCGTGGTTGTTGAATCTCTCTGCTCTAAGCAACCACCCGAAACAGCCTTCGGAAGGATGACATTGCTTGGCTGAAGGCCCAAAACGTCCTTGCCACCCTCCAGCTTTTCCTTCGGCCGGGTATGTAATTATACAGGACAAGTGATTGTATGTTGTGTGGCTGCTTGGTTTGTAGAGTAGAGAGAGGCACAACCGCAGCTCTGCCTGTTGTCAATCATTAGGGTCCAAAATAAAAGAGCCTGCCGACCTACTTGCAAGTGGCGGGTTTCCTCGACCTCATACTGAGAGCGGGAGAGAAGCGTACGTAACTTGTGATTTCCTGGTTTACAAAGTAAAAGACTTTAAATCTATCTGTATATATGCCGCTGATGTTCAACTTAAACTCACACATCCCATCCTGTTAGGATCTTTTGGCAGGCATACACGATTATACAGTATACATGTGCTCCTCTCAGTCAGGAACTTGTAAAGGGCAGCAACATCAAGACTCCGACAAGCAAAACTGAGCACCCAAAGCCAACGCCAAGGAACGTTCAGTCTGACTGTGTACCGGTTCTGCCTCAAGGGGCCAAAAACTTCGGCAGCATTCAGATCCGCTTCATCTGCCAATGCATGGCCCAAGCCTAAAACACCACCTCCAACGACCCTCAGCCAATCAGACCCACCGCCAGCTGGTTGATCTGTCGCAGGCGCGAGCGGCTTTGGACGAGCCCTTCGCTCTGTGGATCCCGGGCCCTTTGTCGAAGCTGAGGAGTTGACCAGACTTCCCGTTCCTCAGCGGAGAGAGCGCACATCGAGACGGCAAACACCCGCCGCCTTCGAGTCCATTGGAAGCATGGCATGAATATGCGTAAAAAATATATAATATATATTTATATATATGATATATATATATATATATGCAAGGAAGTCACCGGGTCACATAAGTGTATATTCAAGGGGGTGTGCCCCCCCTCTCAATCTACATTTCCCAGTGTGTGTGTGATTAACAGTCCCACCAAGGCAATATTCGGACAGGCTCCTGGGCATTCCTTGCACAGGCAAGTCTTTGCGACCGAGCGTCACGATATCTGTAACCATCACATTGTGAAGTCCATTCACAATGGGCAATGATACAGCCGCTTTCAAGCTACCCAGCAGACACACACCGTGGTCATGATGGAAAATAGATGCATCGACTGACCAATTTGTTCCTCGACCTCGCAGACATGTTCTCGAGCCTCAATTCCACGTCCCTCCAATCCGAGCGCTCTTTGATCTTGGCCGAAACCACTGCTATCTTCTTCACCGCGTCGATCTTCTCATAGTGACTCAAGTGGCCCCCCTTCTTGCTTGTCCTCCTGGGCATTCCTGATCTCCGACGACCTGATAGTGTTCTCTCACCAGCCGTGGCAAGCCTTGCGTACAGTGTATGAGCTGCTCAGGTTGCCTCCACCCTTAAATTGGTTCTTGGGATCAGCTTGGCGTACACATCCTCCATGGTCTCTTCTCCCTCCGAGTGTGGCGAGAACGAGGCCGTAGGAAACCATTCCTTGACGTCGGACTGCGCCTGGACGAAGTTGGGCGAAGGTCATGAGAGTGATCAACTTGTCCATGATGATGCACCATGCCTTGAGAGCAACTTTGGTCTTGATCATAGGGCCCTTTCCACGAGGTGGACGTCCTGGCTTTGGCTTCAAGCCGAGTCGCCCATTGCCATCATGCGTTTAATTAGGGCAATGGCGAACTTCAAAGGTGTTGGCGTCGCAGACACAGTGGGCTTCTCGATTCCGGGTGTTCTCACCGCGTTGAGCCAACATCGCTCCCACGGATTGAACATAGGTAAAGTCCTTGATGCACATGTCCGGCGCTTGCTCCGGAACTGAAAACCCATCTGGATGCAAATGCATGCTGTCGACTGTTACGTGTCCACTCGGAAGGGTCCTCATAGCGATCATTTAGCCATGTTCCTTCATGTAAGAAGTGCTGGTGTAAAAGTCCAAAACGACCTTCAACGCTCGTAGAAGTTGAACCGGTAAAAGTAAAGGTATACTTCTCCCTGAACCACCGTGCACTCTAAAACTCCTTGATGCCCGACAAACCAATGGGAATCCAAACCCACCGCGATCACCTCTGCCTTGCCTCCAACTCCCTTGCTTTGGGGTCCAAACAAATTTCAATCCTCTTCGTTGCAACGCCCAGCCCAATCGACTCAAAGCTTCCGCGCCGATCAACCCACCCTCTGCGTGCCACAGAAGCTATCATCACTGGGCCTCATGTGTGCCTCCTCGTGCGAACGGACTGCTTGGCCATCAGTACGTGACGTGTGGTCGTTCACCACGCTGCTGAGAAACAAACTTGCGAAGCCAAAAATGAGTTGGGTCTTCGCCGTCACCTGGGTGAGAAGCTACAAAAAAGCCGGACTTACTTGATGGCGCCGTCGAAGAATTGGATGACGTGGCCTGACTACCGCTGGTCGTCCTTCGTTCACTCTGAGTGCACTCTCTTCCCCAACAATGGCCGACAGCGCCACACTTCCAGCATTTGGTTCGCAACTTCAGCTGCTCGATGTGCACTCTATGCTTGCCTTTCCCTTTTCCTTTCCCAGGTTGAGGGGGAAAGAATCCTCTGCCAAGCGCTGATGCTTGAGAGCGTCCAGCGCCATCTGCACATCATTCTCCTCGTAGATGGCGTCAAGGTCTCCATCGGCCAAGTAGATGTACTCTTCATCGTCCGTCTCATTGTCATCAACATCATCGCCGTCCTTCGCCGCCGGACTCCTCAACCACGTAGTGGGATTTTGCTTTCTCTTTGTCCAGCTTCCGAAGGTTCTTGACGATGATCTTCTTGTCACTTGCCATCGCCCCATGTGAGCAACCGCTGCTCTTGGTGCTCACCAAGTGATGCCTGGCGGTACAGTATGTACCCTTGGGCCCCTTCCGGGAGGTCCACTCCTTCACGGCTCAGCCGATTGAACGCACGCTCCATTCGACCGGTGCACTCGGCGAAGCCTTCTTTCGCCGACCTCGCGGGGCCGTAGACCGCCGCCTCAAAAGCTCTGGGAAGACTATCTTCCAGCTGCGGCATGAAGAACTCTTTCAACTTCCCCAGGACATTGCGAACCCCATCTTCACAGGCAATGTCCTCAAAACTCAACTCCTCCATTGCCACTGCAGCTAGGCCTTGCATGACCCTCATGAGCTTCACTCCCCGCTTGGACCGCAAAACATCGGTCTCACACTCCCAGAGTCTCACGTTCCTCTCCAAGGCCTGGAACGTGTTCTCTGGATCCTCGCCACTCCAACTGCGCGGCGGGTTCTTGTCCCGATAGCCTGGACAATCCAGACTATCTCGCCCGCGAGCCGCTGCACCAGCCACCAAAGCACTAAAGGTCGAGCGGCCTTCTGGCCCTCCTCTTTCATCGTCGCTCATGGATCGTCACCACGAGCTCCGCGGTACCACTGTTGGACCTAACAGAGCTGCGCAGCTTCCTCGCACCTTTTGCCATGCGTCGAACGAAAGTAGCGGACATGAGTTGGGCCACTGGGGTTGATCCACGAACAGCGTGGGCGTGAAGGTCAAAGCATGCTCATGCGACAACATGTTCTCACAGAATTGGACGAGCTATTTCCAGCTCCTTTTTGCAAGCTGACACCAAGAGTACAATGATGGTGTCTGGTTTGCATTCTGGTTTGCAAGGCTTCAACTGCGACTTCACCTGCTTATAAAATATTAGGCACGCCAGCGACTCCACTGCCATGAGAAACAGTCAGTAAAGTATCCTAGTCCAGGCAACAAGTAGTCAAACGTCAAAAAGGTTAAATTCCCCCAGAGCAATCTGGCTGTTCACAAGGAGATCTGAGAGCCCTGCAGCTCGGGTTTGGATTCTATCCCCACCTAAGCATGGGCAGTGAAAAGTCATCGAATTCAGAATCCATAAATTTACATTCCATTCCTAAACATCATTTGTCAGACGTGTTCAGTCTCACCAGGACTCTAGACTCTGCCAGAACTGCTTTGTTGTGAAATGGCTCAAACATGTGGTAAAGCATGAGAAAGAAAGGCAAATTTTAAACTCTTAGATCAAAACTAGCGGATCCCGGATCCCTAATTGGATCGTTTTGAACGCGTTTCAAATACCCATTTCTCTCAAACGCGACGAAAACAACACAAACCAAAAAACAACAACGGCGCTGTGGACGCCCCGGATACCCTAGCCATGAAGCTGGATCTTGCAAGAAGCTGCCTTAACCCATGTTCAACCCCGAAGTCATCAGGCCGAGGCTATCCTTACAGAGCAGGTCTGGGTGATGTTCTGAGGCCTCAGTGGAGTCTCGCTTGGGCTTTCTGGTCCCCCACAGAATGTAATGCACTCAAATCGTCTGGATAACGCGACTTGAGCTTGCAACTTCAGTGAGAGAGTTGTGTCCCCTGCATCCACTTCCACCTACGAGCACGGTAGGCTGGGCCATCTGCCCAAACTGGCACAAATTGACATGGAGCAGAAAATATGAGGAGCAGGAAGAAGCAAGGACAACAAATACAATTACTTTACTTCGAGTGATCCCCACCATTATATGTCAATCATTTGTCTTGATGCCATAGCGAGGAGCATGTTGCCATGGTCGTGAGCATTGTAGTTCTCGCTTGTGATTGTGTGTTTGTGGATGTGTTTGTGGTTGTGTGTTTGTGGTTGTGTTTGTGGTTGTGGTTGCGTGTTTGTGGTTGCGTGTTTGTGATTGTGTGTTTGTGGTTGTGTTTGTGGTTGTGTGTTTGTCATTGTGTTTGTGGTTGTGTGTGTTTGTGGTCGTGTTTGTGGTTGTGTGTTTGTGGTTGTGTGTTTGTGGTTGTGTGTTTTGTGGTTGTGTACTTGTGGTTGTGTGTTTGTGGTTGTGTGTTTGTTGTTGTGTTTGTGGTTGTGTGTTTGTGGTTGTGTGTTTGCTGTTGTGTTTGTGGTTGTGTGTTTGTGGTTGTGTGCTTGTTGTTGTGTGTTCGTGGTTGTGTTTGTGGTTGTGTTTGTGGTTGTGTGTTTGTGGTTGTGTTTGTGGTGGTATGATTGTGTTTTTGATTGCGGTTGTGGTTTTGTGCTGTGGTTGAGGTCCGGCAGGGAATACTTGGGCCTAGAGCTCGCGGTTGAGGTCCGGCAGGGAACACTTGGGTCTGGAGCTCGCGGTTGAGGTCCGGCAGGGAACACTGGGCGTGGATGGTCGCGGTTGAGGTCCGGCGGAAGAGGACGAGGCGGAGGAGGCGGAGGAGGAGGAGATGGGGCTGACGTAAAATCTAACAACCCTCACCTGACAGGTGGGGAAAAAGCTTGTGGCTCAAAAGATCTAACTAAAACCAAGAAATCATTGAGGTCGCCATCGCTCAATTTTCAGCAGTTACACATAGCTCATGCCTCGTATCTGCCCTTGCTATCGTCCCAGCTCACTATCTTCCTGCCGATGGCTTGCACACTGGTCGATTCTCACAACAACTTAGACAATAGCAAGAAGAAGATGATGAAGAAGAAGAAGAAGAGAAGAAGAGGAAGAGGAAGAGGAAGAGCAGAAAGGAGATGTACAGTGCAATCTGCTCAACTAGAGTAAGCTAGCAAGGAGAAGTGTCGCGTATAGACTAGATCATTGCTCCGCATCAACCTCGTCTTAAGCACCACAGTTGGACGCTTGCATGATGCTCTAGTGGGGCGGGGGCCAATCATGATTAGCATACCATTGGCCCAGTCCCAGATTTCTGGTTGTGCTCGGCCGCTTTCTCCAACCCGTGGACATTAACGGCCTTAGCTTTCCAGTGGTCTTCCAGCTAAGATCTTTCTTAGAAAAGCTTGGATGAAGTTAGGTCAGTTAAAGCCTGTTCAATTCTCAACCTCGTACCTGCTTTTGAGCGACAAATCTGTCCAATTGAGTGTGTATTGAAATATGGAGACCTCCCAAAGACCCCCTGGAACAAGGGAAATAAACCAAAACCCATTGGTTGGGGGTCTCCCTATGAAAATGCACGCCCAATTCCTTTTCAGCACCGAACGGTGCCCACAGGTATCGCCCAGGCAGGTGGGGCTGGCCTGCAACACTGGATGGGATACAAGAGAGACACATGGCGTGCAAGCAACAACCCATCTGCATGCCAACCTGAGTTACACCTGTGAATGTGCATGTTCCACGTGGCTAAATGAGGCAACAGCGTTCTTTCATGTTCTTTTGGTAGAGTACGGCAATCGGCTGCATAGCATCGCACAGCTGCTCATGATGCGACGTCGGTCATTAGTCTAAGACATGGAGACTGCGAACTGCGAACCAGCAGGTGGCAGGCCCGGTCCGGCCTACTTTTGCCTGCTCCCTTTCCCATGCCCATGCCACCCATGCCGCCCATTCCTGCATCGGTCAAACACCTTTGAACGTTACTAGTAGCAGGTGTGTGTATATATATATATATGTGTGTGTGTGTTAAACATTTGTTTGCCATTCCGTTGGATGAAGCACACATGCGTGGGTGTATCAGCGGCATCCCTTACTCACAAAAGTCGGAAAAACAAACAACTGGTAGCTGGAACCTCCGGTATCCTCTGGTAGTCTTTGCTTGGAACTTGATGGTCGAGATTCTATTCGGCATTAAAAAGTTATCATCAGCAATCAAACGGTTTTCTCCCGAAACGATTACTTGGTAACCAGACTCTTACAAGTCTATTTTTTGGCGAAACTGTTCCTTCGGTTTTCTTCGGATATGCTTGGTGTTTGGTAACTAAAAGGATCAAACGGTCATCTTCTGCAACCTGCGACAGTTTTCGTCGGAGGCTGTTCTGCGGTACTAGATCGTAGCTGTCACAAAATACATCAAGAAGCCCACCCAACTCCCCCCCTCCCCCCCCCACTGCATAGGGCCGCGTGGTATTTCATCAACAAAACCCGCCCAACCCGGCCGCACCGGTGCACCCGCACCCGCTGTGCTTCATCCATCTAATCTGGAAGAATGCATCATGGAGTTTCTGCATAAAAGCATAGTTGCTCTGAAGAATGCAAAATTGATTCTGAAGAATGCGACATAGTTTCGGAAGATCACCAAGAAGTTGCGGACGATCACGAAATAGTTTTAGTTTCTGAAGAATGCGATATAGTTACTGAGACTAGTTGCTGAAGAGCAGTTACGCACGAATAATACTTGCGGAAGAAGAGTTTCAGAAGAACGAGGAGTTTCAGAATAGGACTTTGCTCAAGCTTGATAGAAAGCATCAGTAACAACTCAGTTCTGCCGCTTGCACAGGAACAAAGCCGCTGAGGCCAGCTCCACCGAAGTCACCAAAGGGGAAGCCGCCCATGCCACCCATGCCACCCATGCCGCCCATGCCGCCCATGCCGCCCATGCCGCCCATGCCCGGCATACCTTAGACATATCACATGCACTGCACCACCAACTATATTATCACAGGCAACGCAACACTCTCTTGTGAAGTCTGTGAGTGACAAAGCTTTCGGGCTCTGACCACCTCCATTCCTGCAACGTGAGTGGGCAAAAAGCCCATGCTGAGCAGGGATTGCTATTCCCACAAGCAAAGTGTGACCAGTGGTGCTCATCTCCTTGGGTCTATAGGTGAACCGGCAGACCCAAATGCTATTGTTGGCTTGTAACAAGTATGATAAAAACAAAACGCACTGTCACTGGCAAAAATATCTAAGTGGTAGCAAACAGCTGTACTGTAGCAGTGCTTTCAGCTGTGGATTTCTGCATCTTCTGTCGCGATTTGTTCATCGCGGTTTGTCCTCATTGGTTTGAACCTCTCGGCCATTCATATGTCAACCGGCAGGGCCGGCCACGCACGGAGAAACGCATCGAAGGCCGGGCGCGACCCCCACGGACGGACCCGTCGGGCGCGCCTGAAGATCACGCGAGGTCCACCAGGTCCACCCCTGTGGGCGGCTTCGCTTCGTGGGCTTCGGTGTGGGCGTTCGGAACAAAAGGGCTTTGAGGGTCAAACTCTTCCCACGAATTCAAACGGACTTTCCGAAAGACATGGACGATCTTCCAGTTTGAAAAGAATCCAGAAGCTGCATCATGCTACAGACTACATGATGTCATGATGTCATGATGCTGATACTGGTAGAGAGCGGGCCCTGAACCCGCAAAATCTAGAGGCAACGTGTTGAAACATGCAATCTAAGTCCAGCACATTCCTTTTCCTCCAAACATTCCTCCAAGGCCTCCAGATGTGTGTTTCGCGCAGGGTCAAGAAAACCATGATCTGCTCCACATGAATGAACTTCTGGATGTTGATAGAACAGTTCTGATAAAAACTCCGTGGTTTCTGTGCAAAGGTGCAAAAGTTGTTGTTGTTTTAATGACTGTAAACATTGAATCAACTTCTGAACGTGTCCGGACATTGGCCAACCTGTTCCGTCCTGTCTTGAACCCCAAGCAACACTTGCCACCTTGTCATGACTTCCTTTGCTAGCACTTACCAGGCACCACTCAATTGAGGGAAACAGCTTTTTGGGCAACCACCATGCTGAGTCTTGTAGTCTTGTTTCCCGTGAGGCACTCACAACATGCACCATGTCTTTACACTTGACTTGTGTTAACTGTTATCCAGTATGTTCCTCTTGGCTAGCACATCTACCTACAGTACATCAAGGGTGAGAGATCAAAAAAGAACAAGAATAACATCAATGAATATATGTATATATATTCAAAAAGAAAGGGATTTCAAAAAAAAAAAAAACTCCCAGTGAGCAATGAAAGGAAAAAAGCAGCAGGGCGGGCGACAGAAAGATCAGGCAGTCCCCAACAGAGCAAACCAAAGCAACAAAGAAAACAAGAGAACGAAAGAATAGAAATGATGGGCAAAGGTGGGCCCTATCACCACCAAAGGACAATGAAAGGATGTTTGCAACACAGGATCAAAAGGCTTAGGCGAGGGGATGCAATATTCGTTGTGGAGATGAAATCTGTCGTGGCAGGCACAGTGCATTGGCAAAGTGCACACTTCGTGGCGCTGGAGAGGGGTTGGGGGGAGGGCGCAGCGACTCCCCCCAAAGCGAACCAAGAACCAAAAGCCACCAGACTCAGAAGGCACCACAAAATAGATCACCAAAAACTGCACACCCCTTGCCCCATAAATGAAGGACACCCAGAAAGTGACACAGTGACCAAGGCAACCGGGTACCTTTTTTGGTTTGCAAAGGTTGCGCCAAATTCGCACTTATTATGAATGTTGCAGACCTCGCGCTTTTTGACCAATGGAGGACCACGGGGCCTACTCAGGATTATTCTCTTGATTAAAGCAGCCTTCGACTCGCGACATGCCCATGCGCCTCCCATACCCATATCATCGTCGTCCATGCCACCAAACATCCCAAAGGGATTGTTTCCTCCAAAGAAGGCCTGCTGCGCTGTCGCACCAAGGACAAGTGGACACCCTGCAGACATTTGTCAGTCATGCTGATACTATATATATATATATATGTGTGCGATTCCTTTCATTGCCGAATAATATATATATATATATCATCGACGTGAGCAAAGATCCAAGTTGGAATCATAATTTTGGGCACTCTGGCACTCTGATGCCCTTCCTATCTAATTTCGCACCATACACGGATCGAGAGCATCTCTGGAATTCCCGATAAAAGGCCTTGAAGATTTCGTCCGCTTCTGCGAAGGAGACACCTGTCAGGACACATCAAACGATCTAGCACAGGGTGCGCTATAAGGCCGGCCCACGGCAAACATCGGCAAACAAACGACGATCTAATATGATCTAATAATTGACAAACAAAGCATGGCAACTCAGAAAGCACTGCATTTTCAGATGCTGCAATTTCAGGTGGGATGACTTCATAACCTTGTTCCATTGTACGGCCTCTTACACAAAGCCAACTTTGGAACTCATACAGCCATGGAAAAAATGAATGCAAGCGCACTTGCGGCAAATCCAAGCACACTTGCGGCAATGCAACAACTTGCGGTTTATCACGATCTCTCCGCTGTCTCCACTGACCTCCACCTGGTCCTCCTCCAGGACCCCCCTGGATGCCGGCTTTGCCGAACCTTAGAGAACACCGGACGACCAGGGTGGTTCGAAGAGGTGGCAAACTGGTCAACAAATAAATCAACCATGACACGCACAATGCTGGCTGCCTCTCCCCCGAAAATCCGAGCGGGATTCAACCGATGAGAAGCTGCACACAGGTCCCCATGGAGTCCCATGACTTCAAACGTCACGAAATCGGGTCCTGACCTCAATCAGGTCCTGACCTCGATCAGCTGGGCTGACCTCGATCTTGCTGCTCCTTCTGTGGCGGGACACAGACTGGCCATCGTTCAACCAAGCGGCTGATCGTAGTTTTTCCTCTTGTCGCCGTCATGAAGCACTTCATAGGCTTCAGTGATTTTCTGCAAGGCGTGACAAAATTCGGGCCAAAAACGATTGCGAGCATCCTCGTGAAGCCTCTTTCTCGTCAAATTCTGGGCAGAAGAAATTGTCTCAACATGACTGGAGAAAACTATCTGGGATTCATTCCATGTAGCTTGGCAACTCAAAGGTATGCACGGCCTATTTCAACAAGCTGTCTACGTCGACCAGCTTCGCAAGCTGCTTTCTACTGAGCACGTCGTGCCTTGAAGTCTTCCTCAGCTTTCTCTTTGTTCTCAGGATTTTTATCCGGGTGGTACCTGCACTCAGGCTTTACCCTGTATGCTTAGCATTGCTTGAAGTCGTTTAAAGCCCTGATGTCATCTGATGTGGAATGGGAGTTTGGAATCACTGTCCACTTAGTGGCTCAGTTCCAAAAATCCTGGTAGAAAATGTTCGCAAGAAGGCAAGTGATCAATCCGACTATGCAATCTTGCATCTAGCAGAATCTAGATGAAGAAACACAAGCATTAGAATCGGACAAAAGGCAAGCGAATCGCGTAATCATGACAAACACAGTATCGTCCCATGTCCTAGAAACACAGTATCATGACATGGGAAGGGAATCGCGTCAAGGCCGCTCTCAAGGCCGCTTCTGTCTATTCTCTGAACACCTGTGGACATCCCGTGAACACCGGTCTCTGACTGGTATGAAGACGGAGAACGGGATGACGGGAGTCAACGGTTCTTGTTATTTACGGTTGTAGCGATCAAAAACATACTACAAAGCTTCTTGTTTCTACAGGTGAAACGATTCCCAATGAGTTCCCAATTCGATCTGCGCACTTCAGTGCCAACTTCTTGTACGCTTTTGCGATCTCACTATCGGAGGCAGTTCGGTCAACTCCAAGGACCTGCCCAGCAGAAGTCGTCGGATGGTTTCTTTCTTGCACTCAAAAGCAAAGAAGGGGTGTTAAGAAGCTTCACTCCAGTGTTGCTTCACATTGTAGAAGATTCAATCATATTGAATCATGCAAGTATAATATCAGTTTCACTTTCATACCATTAAACACTTCTGGTGAGGTTTAAGACTAACACCCGGTGCACCTGTCTGGCAAAGGTTGTCTTTGGTGGGTGCGTCAGGTTGGAATCTAACAGGGGTTTGGTGTTCCAAAGGATGCTGACTGGAAGCGACTGGATTTGGATAAACGGCCCTATGCGGGTGTGTCCGGAAACACAATTCCTTCCTGTACGTGTGCAGCGCACGTTTACTCAAGCTTGCAGTATTACAGGATTGGATGTTCCTCTGCTGGAAGCG
Source organism: Durusdinium trenchii (assembly GCA_963970005.1). NCBI lineage: Eukaryota > Dinophyceae > Suessiales > Symbiodiniaceae > Durusdinium > Durusdinium trenchii. Next base: position 1,157,942 of record CAXAMN010026361.1, on the reverse strand, counting down.
ATTAAAACATGTCCGCATGTCACATCATGTGCATTAATATATATATATATACAGTAATAGAAATCACATTTAAATAGCTGCGAGCGTGCAACATGCTGCTGGTACAGTGCTTGTATCTACCAAGCCAATGCCCCGTACCGATGCTTTGTTCAGAGCTTTACCCGCCAAAGCAGGAAAGAATCGGCACAGTGTGGCACAGTTGTTTTGACGGTGCCTTGTAGTAGTCCTCAGAATTGACATCTGGAGCTGGCATCTTCACCAAAGGTGATGTCTAAGAAGACCTTCAGAACTCCTGGAGCTGAAAGCAACACGGTCACTGCAGGGTCACTACCTTGGAGTCCAATCTCCTGGGGCTCATCACCCGCACCTTGGGCCGAAGAGACGGCACAGGACAGCACAGGGCAACAGGGATCGCACATGCTGGAACACACCTGCTGCAACCAGGGCACATTTGCTGCAAGGGCAGTTGAACAACGCTTGGGCCCAGGTCAGTGCAGTGCCACAGGATGAACTTCCACCCATAGCATGTAGCATCATGTAGACTGAATTTGCACTGCAGGTGTTGGGGATAGACAAGGGCATGCAAAATAAACGGCTCGATGGTCCTAGTCCAATCCAAGGTCATGGACTCAGCACCAACATGGTTCCGCCCCTCGACCACCCGGATGAACTCGGGTTTCTGTGATAGGGCCCCTTCGCAGAAGAACAGGAAATGCAAAGCTTTTCACAGGTGCATGCGTCTGTCCGGAAACTGTAGCGAGAGTCGGTGAGACGGTGCACACTGTGGATGCCTCTTGGCGGAAGCCAAGGGTTACTTAACCTGTACAAAGCAAAATTGTATAAATTCATGACCGACTTGAATGTCACATGTAGATCTTTGGGGTTGGCTACGGTGGAGAGTGGACCCACACTCCAAAAGTTCCACCTTCAAACGCTGTCCAACTCTTCCGTGGTGTGCTCAAGTGTCTCGACCAATGATCACCTCAGCTAGCGAAAACAGGATAAACAACATGACTCTAACATGACTGACAACAAAATGTTCCAAACTCACAAGCAGCATGTTCTAGCCCTTCCTGCCGTCAAAGGTACGAAGAAGCCCATGGAACCAATCAGCACATATTTCAGCCAGGGCCAGTCATTCAACCTGACTCATCAACATGACAATGCTCAACAAACGGACTGTCACTATGTTAGAACCTGTGATCCAACAAGTTGGAGGACATGCATCCATCAAGTATAAATACAACACATGCAGCGAAAGCAGACCTGCGCTGACAGATCACTCTGCTTTAGCCCTTTCCAGGGCCGCTCCAAGTATCTCTCAGTCCTCTGCCAAATGGTAATCATTCCAGCGTGGGGCAAAAAGACTTGAGCCTTGGCAGCCAAAAAGGCGGTGAGTGATTTGGTGTGCCTTGATTTGGGGGGACAGCTTTGTGGAAAGGCTCCTTGGGGTTCCAGATGTCTAATTCAAGGTCTGGTGAGGTACAAAACACGAAAGATTCAACGATCCAAACGGAGTGGCATCCTGATCTTTCGACTGCTCAGACAGCGGCGCGTCCCATCATCTCTTTCCTGCTGATGAACATCTGCCTGTGTTCGCACATGAGACGCGCAGCATGGGCATGTGCGTCTCCGTGACTCTTGTGACGGTACAAGGCTTGAAGACATCCGAAAAGGTGTCGTCCCATCTTCACTTTCAACCAGAGAAACCCTCCGCGGCCGCTTGGGCCCCGGTCCCAGGACCGATCCGAAGCGCCTCGTAGCATACAATCCTCGATCACCCACCTGCAGAAACTCCCTCACTGACCGATTCCAGATGATTCCAGACTGTCGGATGTCTGGTGTCGGATGTGCGTCAACGTGACAGTCTGTCGCCCCCGCCGTATTGTTGTCACCCTTCGTGAGCACAGCAAGCTTGCCGTCCTTAGTGAGCACAGCTCGTGTCATCACGCGTTTCTTTTGTGGAGCAATAGTCTCGAAGCAAGCAGAATGCTCGACTCTTAGCCCAAAACGTCCTTCTCGTGGACATTCATGATTCGATGAACGATTGGGATATCCTGGCAGCAAAGAACGTATTCCTTGTAGTTGACTCCTCTCTTTGACCAGCATCATGGAAGTGCCTTCTTCTGTACTGGCTCGCTCCAAGATTGTGGACTTCTTCTTTTCTGTCCGGCTGGCCGGCTGCTCAACATGCTGGAGATGCCCTGCCCTCGATCTGGAAAACCACGACATCACCGGGAATGAACCTCAGCTTTTCAAAGCTTCCGCCATGTGTCTTTCAGATGTCCGGGGCCATCTGGGGTGTATATTATGATATACTCATATGCCTATATTGTCTTTAAAATCCGAAAAATCGAAAAGCACATCCGTTGGGCGGATCGCGATGCACCCCGTGGATTCCAACCGATCCTTTGAGCATGGCTTCTTCAACTTCTTGGACACGTTGCGGCAGATTGAGCTTCGGGCGGCTCGGAGTACAACGACAGAAACCTCAGGTCAAAACATGAGGTGGGCGCAAGTGGCAGCACAACACCATCGTTGACCAAAAGTTCCTGTGGAGCTGAGCCACAGAATATCTCCTCTCTGTAGACCAGGTTCCATACTGCCACTGAGCACCACGACCTAGAAATGCAGGTTAAATGTTAAGATGGACAAACATAGATTCCATATAGAATCATATAGATATGTCATGATATGTCTAGATCCTTCACATGTTCGCCTTTTCACCTTTGCAAGAGATTGATTGTCTCTGGGCACCACGACCACTGGGCTTTCGCTCTTGGTCACCACCATCAGACCCTTCCAAAGCATCAGCGCAGAGAAGACAATGCAGCCCAGATTCAGCACCTGCCAGCTGTGGCGCGGTGTGAATGGAGCACGGCCAGGCGGCCAGACATGGCACGGCCAGGCCCACCGAAGGTCGCTGGTGAGGCCCACCTGGGTGAGGAAGGACCGGGGTCTCTTCGCGACATCGCGCAACTCGTTGGTATACTGCCGAAGGATCTCCTGAAATCTGGTGCAAGTTGGAAGCAGCTGAAGTCTTGACACTAAAATGCACCTTGTGTGAATGTAACGTATGTGCGTCAATAACATATATATATGTAGCTCATATGGCTCTTGTAGATCTATCATGTGCTAGGGCTGCTAAGAAAAGGCACAACTTATTTCATTTGGAAATGATCGTTCAATGCTGTGGATGTTTAAGGATGACAGGCAAATGCACAAAAATTACCTCGAATATCCTCAAATCGTTTCTCTGATATGCTTCAAACGCTTCCATTCCACGAATATTGGGAGGCTGGGCCATACCTCAGCTGGATATTCGGGGGCTCATCGCCGGCACCTGGGTGATACAGAGAATTGTTGAGGCCATTTGAAACGCATTCTGTCCATCAGTGTTGCATTCATACAGTAGCTGCAACCCAGGGACACCCTCTGAGCTACGACAGCGCAACGCTTGGGCCCAGGTGCGGAAACAATTCCAAGCCGATCTTTGGACTCGACTCTGCAGCATGATGCAGCGTGTGTCTTCATGATACGTGAATGTTGCACTTGTATCTCTATATATATATCATTAATGATCATTCAATCCGTTCAACGGAGAGCGCAGCTCATGTCAATGTTGCTGGAATGCAACTACGATGCTACACCCGTGTGGCTATCTTGCTGCCTGTCAAACGCCGCTTGGATCATCTACATGGTACAAAATGGGCTTGGATATCTTGTTTGGCTTCATGGATCAAAGCTTCCAAAGCTCGCAAAGCTCTTTGCAGGTGCACGCTTCCCTGCTCCTGCTGCAAATGGGACTTTGCTGTCCGGTGAGACTCGAGTCTGCCTCTTTTGGTGTCGATGTCTCTGTTTTGGCTTCGTCTCAGTGAAGTTCGTGAAGCCTGTTACGTTCCATGATCAATGAGAACCGGTTCAGGTCCCAGGGTTGATCTACATGAGATGTTGGTCTCAAATGCATTCTGCTTTCGTGACCCCCTGTGCCGCTTTGCGCATGTTGAAATCTATGGGTGTTTGGAAGTTCACCCAAACGTCATCAAACCTCTAACATTTTGATCCCCGGCTGTTGACCAGGGAATTCAGCTAATGGGCCAGATGTCGCCATCTGATGGTGAGAAGAGCCGTGACAACCCACATGCCTCAAAAGGCCTCGGATCTGGCCTCACAAATGCCAGAAACTACACTAAGTGCTTTGGTTTCTCTGGCCTGCTTGCCCAACACGAGCCAACTAAGCTATGTGTGTTGTGTCAAGACCAACAAAATGCTGTCTGATGCATGGATTCCACATTGTCCTCCCACCTTGGGACGTTGTCCAACTCTTCCCCTGTCTGCCCAAATGTCATTCTCGACCAATGATCACCTCAGCCCACGTGAGAACAAAACAAACTCTTCGTCTGCCACAACCGGCCCTTCCAACCCCCTTGCTGCAGTCCAAGATTCGAAAAAGCCCATGGAACCAATCAGCACATACTTTAGCCAGGGGTAGTCATTCAACCTCAACCAAGATGGCACATCAAGATGACTGACTCGTTTTTCGAGTTTCGACAGCTGCCATTTCTCAAAGTGGATGATGGCAGTTCTGGTCTTTGCCAGGATGAATTGCCACAAAGCAAATCAACAAGACCCCAAGATCCCAAGATCCCCAAAAGCTATAAACAGCTGTGATGAGTACCAAGAAATCGTTCTGGCACCTTTGGGCTGCACCTTGATGTTATGATGACCAAGTACTAAGTTACTAAGTGCTAAGTTCTTGATCATTCTTGTAGTTGTCCTCGTTCCATGATACTTCCAAGTCTTGCACCAAATCGTAACCATTCCGACATAGGGCAAGTAGGCCTGAGCCTTGGAAACTCACGGTGACTTCCAACACTTTCTGACGAAGTCAACCAAAACCAGTGATATCCTGAGATCAGAAAGCGCCGATAGAGAACAGCTTGGTCTGCGGCCCGCCCCATAATCTCTTTTCTGCTGAGGAAAAGCTGCCTGCGAGAGAGCGTTGCGCTGTCCGGTTCTCCCCCACAAAGCTAGGACAGTTCGCCCAAAGAATTAGCATCAAACGCCAAGAAGAACCAGGTGCTCTTCTTCCCGACTTGTGAAGAGTCACCCCGATCGGCCTAGCAGCGTACAATCCTCTATCATCTACCTGCGGAGCAAATCATGAGTCTTCCTGGATGCATATATATATATATTGTACATATATAGATAAATTAAATATCTATATGTATTATATATATTATATATATTTATATATTATATATTATATACATTATACATATATATATGTTAATATACTATAAATACAGATCATTGAAGCTGACCATTACAAGCCTGATTGTTGTCACCTTTTGTGAGCATAGCAAGCTTCCCATCCTTAGCGCTCACGATTCCCAGTAGTCCCTCTGCGGAGACTGTCAATCCAAGTCAAAGCAGGATGCTCGACTCTGAGCGTGAAGCTTCCTTCTCATGGACATTTAGCATTCTATGTACGATCGGGATATCCTGGCGAGAGAGCGGACCGCTGGGCTCAACCTGTCTCCGCGACGAATGGTCATGCTCCAGCAACTACTGGAGAACTCCATGGAATAGATTGGAATAGCAGAACCAAAAGGCTTGAAACCCTCGCGGGGTCAAGGCTCATCCAGGGAAAGAAGTTGACCGAAACAGCAAAGCTTGGTCTAACGGTATAGAGTAGCGCTGTTCCTTGACGTTGCTTGCTTCCTTTCAACTGCCAAAGGCACTTTGCTAAAAAGAGCCAGCGATACCCTGCCCTCAATCTGGAAAACAACTACATCACCGGGCTTGAACCTTGGCGGATTGGAGTCGGAGTCTCATGTTGAAGACTGAGCCGCCCTTTCTAGGAGAAGTGATTGAGTTGAAGCCCAGGGCAGACTGAGTGTCACGCGGCTCGGAGTACAAAGTGAGAAACCTCAGTTGCAGAGCGAACTGCTTAGCCTACGAGTCTACAGGCTTGCTATCTTATCTGGGGCTATGCAGCGGAGCCACAGAATATCTCCTCTCTGTAGACCAGGTTCCATGCTGCCACTGAGCACCACGACCTAGAAATGCAGGTGTCACAGAACTCCACCCTCTTATTTGCAGCTTAAATTTTAAGATGGACAAACATGGATTCCATACAGAATCATATAGATATGTCATGATATGTCTAGATCCTTCACATGTTCGCCTTTTCACCTTTGCAAGAGATTGATTGTCTCTGGGCACCACGACCACTGGGCTTTCGCTCTTGGTCACCACCATCAGACCCTTCCAAAGCATCAGCGCAGAGAAGACAATGCAGCCCAGATTCAGCACCTGCCAGCCATGGTGAAAAGGATAATCTATATTTACACTCTCTCTCACTGACATGGAAGTGGAAAACAAACAGGAGCTTTTCCACTTCCATGTGATGTGTTCATCCAGGTGTCACCATGCAGAATGACGTCCTGCAGCCCCAATTAAGAAATAGGCCCATAGGTCCGGTAAATAGCACCTTCATTGACGGCCAGGCGCGCCTGTGTGAGGAAGGAGCGTGGCCTCTTGGCCAGGTCTCGGAACTCATTGACATACTGCTGAAATGACTCCTGAAATCGGGCGCAACGGGTCCGAAGCTGGCGCCACCTTCGAAAGGCGCAAAAGGTCGCAAAAAGAATTTGGCAATCACAACATTTAGCAGCAAATGTGCCTTGATTTTGCAAGTCAGGTGTGCGACCATACACATCCAATTCATCCAAGGATTATATACATAATGATTCTGAGCGAGTGCTACATGATTTCACGACTACTGTCTGCCACATGATGTCAATTTGATTGGCGTTCATTCGGACCACATCTAGGGGCTGGGCCATGCTTCAGCTGAATGCCCCGTCAGCGACAAAACCCAACTGGCAGCACCTCTTTAAAAAGCACGCGTGTTCCATTGCCGTCATTTCATAACTGTTGGTCGAAGAAAAAGCTCCACGAGCCAACAACAAAAGGCCTGCTTTCATTCGCTGCATGTACAAGTTGCGCACGGATGTAATCGGATGTATCATCACACCTATGCCACGTTCCTCAACTACTACGTCTGTTGGTACAGGTGTTGCCTCGACTGTCAAAAACTTCCGTGTCAATGCTGTGCAAAAGCGCAGCTTAGTGCGAGCAGTAAAACTCAATTCACTGTGCCCGCCGTTTTGGGACCAAGTGCATATAGCTCTGCAAAATTCTATGTCACATTATGTCACTATGGTGTGTACTTGACTGATTGGAAGCCTTGATTAGCCTTTGCATGTCTTCTCTCCAGGAAACAAAAACAATGGAATAAGACAACGACAAATCCCCTAAGCCAAGCACACTGTGGTGCGCCAGCCGCTGGGCTGACAGGGGAAGGCCTGAAATTCCTACCTTGAAGGCCGCGGGTTATGGCAAAAAGCAACGTTTCAGAATGGTACCAAACGGAATCTGGAGAATCACCCTCATGTCAAAGATAAGATGTGGCTGGGAAATGAACTGAGTCGACATTAGACATGAAACGACCCTGTCAAGCTTGCTGCACTTTGCTGCTTGCCGATTCTTTTTCATCTCCAGTGGTCATCCATACGGGAATTGGAAGCTTTCGAGCTCCCTTCCGCATGCCTCAATTGAAGCTGCGCCAAGAATTCACCTCCTCAAACAGCGTCCTTGGAGTCCAAGGACATCATCTCCACCTTCAAGGTCAACTGCGGGGACCGATCATGGTCATCCAATCCTCACCCGCCGGGTGTGACAAACGACTCCATCCTCACCGATCCTCACCAGTCATGGTCCTCCGCGAGAGAAGGAGCGGCTTCTTGAATCGAATCCTATCGAATCTCCACATCCAAATCTGCAGTGAGGCAGAGCCGCAGGCTTCGGTGTTCAATCTGACAGCAGAAGTAGTTCTTAAGGATGTCCTCGAAGCGGCATGCTTTCAGGGAAGACGGGCGAAGACAGTTCTCAGAAAACATCAGAAAACACACTGTCGTTGAATGGTGGTGGATCCTGATCAAAATCCAGCAATGCCAGCCTGCACTCCGGCCACTCTCATGCCATCGCCATGTCACCCGCTTGTCAAAGCTGGGGTCTCGAAATTGGCCTCAGTCGACCCACAGGAAGAGAAACCCTTTTCTGACAATTGGTCCGTTTCACTCACAGCATCTTCGCTTAGGTTTCAGCAAACTCAGTACACAGGTTGTCCCAATCACAAAAAGTAACTATGAAGCGTGATAAAGTTTCAACTGACATTAATTAATCCAGAAACCACGTTCATCTACTTTGGCAGGATGGAAGTGCAAAGTGTTCTAGAAGCAAGCTGAACCTCTGACTCTGACTCTTTTCATGTCAATATGCCTTGCCTCTTTCCTTGTTCATCTGAAGCGCAATTAAGACTGGTGCAAGTGTTCGTACGTGATGGGCACAAGGAACGGTTTAGAGTCTAGCCGTTTATATAGTTTCTGTGAACAAACATAGCATACAGGTAGAGACGAGATGTCATCCACGTTCATCTCGCCAAAAATGGGCCTTACATGGCCCGTCTGGGTTTGGACCCTTTTTGACCGCTCACTCTTTCTCCGACAACCCAAGAAGGCACACATTGGAGCGGCCAGGGGGGTGGCGCCGCTTGCGCGGGTTTTCCAAAGCAGGGTTGGTGGGATGAGATGATAGGAACCATGGGGATTGATAGGAACCATGAGTTTCATCCATTATCCGCTGAGGTATTCCGAACGATGAGATCTTTGATGCAGCTGCTCCATTGGAAGATGCACATGAGGAGCTTCTGGTTGTGCGGGGAAGTGGTGTCCAATGGGGCTGGGTGGATGGCCATCAAGATTGAAAACCCTTAGATTCAGTTGGGTCTTGTTGTTCATGGCATGGGTTCATAGGATTTCAACATCAGGTGTTTAATGGGAAACGACGGGAGCCATGACCCTGTCACACTCAGCCAGTAACGACGCCAACAGTGGGAGTTGAACCCTTGGGAATTGATTGATGATTTGAGGTCTTTGAGGGTGGCGTCCACCCTCTCAAACAACTTGCGAAAGCAAGAGCGACTCCAGCTAGCTGAGGCTGTAATCATCCTGATGACATTGACTGTAGTCATTTCTTGTATTACTTCCCCCGATGTGATGAAGCGAAATCTATTGGACGAAGGCCAGCGTCGCAGGCCGTTGACGAGTGGCGAGCAATCTGCGCACACGTTCTTTCGAGGTCATGCGCTCCTGCAAAGCGCCGGGCCCTAAGTTTCGTCACTAGGGTTTCATCAATGGAACTACAAGGGCCTACGAAAAGTGTTGCAATCCTTCAGAATGCACTGAAATTGCTAACACCGCACCCCAAAACAGTATATAGTACATGCTTGTCCTCGTTTTGTTTGGGGGTTATCAGTGCCGCACCGCCCATCAGTATGACATCAGCCCCAACTTTCGGAGCGTCTGCTTCTCCTGTGTCAGGTGTTGCCTTAGCTTCTCGAGGTTTTGCGGTGCTGCTCTGAGCTGCTGCTGCAGCACGAGCAAACGAGACCTGGCAACCGCAGGCAGACACGCGTTTCGCTGTGGGTTGCACTGGTTTCCAAGAGCCCAAGGACACTTTACACACCCACATTATCCTGGGGGATTCCTCCTCGTTTCCACAAGTTTTCTCCTACAGGAGCTTCTTTCGTTTCAAGAACCTGTTGAGATCCCATCAGATTGCTCCTCGGTGGGGCCCTGCTTCACTTGAACCCGTTGAAATGCTGTGAAAAAGCCCAGCGCTTGGAGCCAAAAATCGTTGCTTGCCTATGCTTGCCTATCAAAGCCACTCCCTCCCATGCACTTTATATGCACATTCGGGCTTAGGTCTAGGTACAAAGGCCACGCCAACCCTCTAAAACATACCCGAAGATCAAAGCGCCCAAAGTGGTCCGCAGCTTTGACCGGCCAGGACCGAAAGCCTGGCTCGTCGTTCCTCTTCAAGCTGCTCAGCACGTTGAAGCCGAAAGCGCTCTTCCATTTCTGAGGAAGCCCAGCGCGCCTCGAGCAGAGTGCGATGGAGAATGGTTGAGCAAATCCCTCTGATCGCTTTGCAAAAAAAATACGGAGGTCCCACAAGTCCTACGAACGCGTTTGGAGATGAGAGCCCCTTTGTGTTCAAGAACCTCAAGATATATACTGTATATAGGATATATAGGGCAACTGTGGAACTTTGGCAGACCAAAAAAAAAAGGAAAACAACCGAGGACATCTAGGACCAGAAAGTGCTCTGACCAATTGGTGGTGTATCATGGTGTATCAGCACATTCTCGATCATTCTCTTATGGTATTCTATCCTCCCAAAATGCGAGTGTCTAGCTCTCTGAAGCAGTTCCATTCCTCCCAGCTGAAGACAGGCCAAGTCAAGGTCTACTGGACCTCGTTCATGATCTGTGCGCTTTCCTGTTGCATTGCTTGTGCTTTGGCCTCGAGACTGCCTTAGCGTTTTGACATACGCAACAATCTTCACAAGGACGGTTCAACTGCTAGCTGCCAGCTCCTACCACTCCGAACAAGTGTGTGGCGCTTGACCGGGGTATGTATTTGCTGCTCAAGCAATCTGTGTGATCTCAGTCTCAAACTCTTCTTGTCCGCCGCAAGTCGCTGCCTTGCAGGTTTATCTGTCTGACTTCTCACTTCCTGCTGGGCATACTAACGTGTGGAAAGACTCGCGTGTATATGCGAAACATTAACATGTCTCGCTTTAGGCCGTCTGCCTAGGAACCAAATAAATAGCACGAGCGCTATGCTGCGTTCTAGCTAGTAGCTTACCTAGCTAGTAGTTTGCCTTAAGTAGGGCGCCTACTTAATTAAGTAAGAACGAGCAAAAAAGAGTGAAAATACACCTTCAGCCGTCGAGTGGTCAGGTCCGGTGGCCTTCTTCGCTCCAGTCCCGGGCACGACACCCCACTCCGGTGCCCAAGTCTCTCCACTGCACTGAGTCCCCGGGCACTTGATCCAGTTGCAACTCGACAAAGTGGTTCCGCTCTCCTGGAGAGCAAAAGGTCGAAGTCCGAAGAACTGGACGAATGCGAAATGCGTCTGGAATTTGCTCCACCCAGACCTGCAGACCATGCATGACTATGGGACCCCCTATTAACAAAGACTCGGGTGTTTTTTTTTGGTTGCGGGTCCCTGAAATCAGGGTGTCCAAAATAGGGTCAGTGGGAGGATCCTTTTGAATTATCATTGATTACATATGACTTGCAGATTTCCTGGCAGGCGCAGCGCTTTGTGAAGCTTGAAGTGCAAATTTCGTGCGGAAACCGTAAGAGCTTCAAACCCGAAAAGTCACCCTGGAAAGTTTTATACACAGTAAAATATGTTGTTAAAGTTGTATCAAAAGATTTTAAAAAAAAAAACAAAACAAGCTCCAGGTCGAAGGGTCTTCCTTTTCTCTTGACAAAAACCTTTATGAAGAATGCTTCTTCATTAGACAAACAACCAAAGCTTTCGAAAGGTGATGTCGCTGTGCCATGCCGTTTTGCGCGGCCTCATGGTGGACAGACAGGGTAGACAGAGGTGGGCAGTTAGGGTTGTGTTTGAAACCTAATAAAAAGAACTCCGCCAAAGTCGACCATGTTGGTAGTTTAGTAGCGGTTTTTAAGGGCGGTGATTTAAAAACACATATTATATATATACACCGTATTTAGGGTTTCGGACATGGTGTTACAGTATTTTTTAAAATAGAGGAGTGAGGAATGTGTTTAATAAGTACTCGGATGTACTCGGGATTAGATCGGCTGATTTGGCACAAACAGTGATGCAGCAACACGTCCGGTTCATATAACAACTTTCAGAGGGACTCTTTTGATTCAAGCTGTGTGCTTTCGGCTGTGGGGCTTAATCGAAACTCCCTGTCCTTTGGCCTCGACAATCCGGCACAGCTTGGCCTCGCACTGATGTCTCTGGGTGTCAAGGCCGAGGTCAGCTGTGGCAAGTAGGGAGTTTGGTGAGGAATCAACTAAGTTCATTCATCTGATTCGCTTCCAGATTCGACTCCTGGATCATCCGGCTCCTTCGCAAAGAACTTGGCCGTGGGTGACGACAAATGCAGATGTCAGCCGACGAGACGGGCAAAAGTAGCGAACCCGCCGGACGGTTCGTCCGCCACAACTGACCAAGCCAATAGGTTTGGGCCTGGGCCCATCTCTTCCGAGTAGAGCCTGTTCGGATCATAGCTGAGGTCTTGGCTGCTTCTTCTTGTTGTTCTTCATTCAAGCCATGGAGGGCATCCGCCTGTTCCATGTACTCATCCACGCGCGCAGTTGCCTGCAAAATGCATTGGAAATCATTGGAAACAGTTGAAGAAAATAGGTCTGCAAAAGCTTGGACCGGGCATCACTACGACGCAAGGTTGCAGGCAACGAACCTATGTCGGAACAATAACGTGCCGTTGGCATTGAAACTCAGAGCTTTGGCATATGTGACTAAGCGCCTCTGCAAGTCTGTCTCTCCAAGCAAGGTCATTCCTTAGCCACTCAGGATGTCTTTGCGTTGGGCAAGTTGTGTTCAAAAAATATCTATCCTACCCCATCACAAAAAAAAGAAACGCAAGTACCAAGTAAACAAAAACCGCAAGTACCTTGGACTTTGCGACCTGTAACAAAGCCCAATCTTGCAACTCGATCACGGTTCTGAGTCTGATACTCTTGCTTCAGCCTTCCTGCCTGCAGTTGAACGAACTCATTTGGAGAAAAAAACTACTGAAATTAAAATTAGAAAGATCAAGAAAAACCTTAAGGCGTCAAAGGTTTATAGTCTCTGGATAGTGTTGAGATGGATCATGTGACTGCTCTCGGTCCAACCTTGAAATCAGAGAGATTTTACATGCCAGTTAGATGCCATGCGAAGAAGTTTCAACAATTCCCACGCCATCACACATCTGCATATCAACAATCAAATCGAATCTCGATATAGAAAATAATGAAGAGGTAAAGAGAAAACATATGATATAGATATATTCTTCATATGTAGATAGATTGGAAGGAGGGGAAGATGAAAAACAGCAAAGCAACAAGGAAGGAAGCAACCAAGAAGCAAGACAGGAAGGTACTCGTAGCTTAAGAGAGTTGTCAAAACGTTATATAAGTTTCCCTAAAAATCTAGAAACCAAATGAATAGTGCGAGCGCTACTTCAAGGAAGCGTGAGCTATCCTGCGTCTAAAGTAGTAGCTAATTACTTGAGCTACTAGCGAGTCCCTAGCTACTACTAGCTACCTACCTCACCTCTAGCGGCCTACCCCCCTCCCCCCCCAAAAAAGAGGTGATACTTTTTCATGGTTGTTCATCTTCTGTCTATGCCATGGATCGTCACAGTATGCCTCTGACAAAGATTGTCGAAGCTCGCCCATCTGCAGCGCCGCATCGCCCTCAGCACCGGACTGGGCAAAGGCAGGAGACGGTGGCACGAGTGGATCACCGATGTGACTAATGCATAGTCCACTCATTCATCCAGATCATGTCCATTTGGATCATGCTCAAAGCCTTGGATTCCGGCAATCATGTGTGTCTTGATCTTCAGCCTGGGAACAGCATGTGATCAACTTTCAATGCCCGACTTGCAAGATGCTCAGTCAACAAGGACTGCAACCAGGTGGAAAACGTGGTTCAGGCGTTGAACCGGTCATTGATGATCATATATTAATGCCATAAACTAAGACACCAGCTTTGTCTGAGTGCTTTCCCCTTCGGCTTGGCAGTCTTGTAGCTTCTGCAGCATATTGCTAAGTTCCTGTGGTCACATTTGAAGTCTCAGCTGCCATCACTCCTGGGTGATAAGTAGCTTCTACCCGCAAAGAATTCAAGAATTCCGATGAATGCTTGTGAGCTTATGCCGGTATATCAGCATGTATTAGCAAAATATCACGTGAAAGTTACTGTCAACACTTGATGGCATGTGGAAAACTGTTGAGAAACGAGATCCCAGAAAGAATGGAAGCCCCAAGGAATTACAACACAAAGCATCAATGGATGCAGCAACTGGTCAACTCCTTCAAGAACAATACTTTGTCCATCAGAATCATCTTCCACGGTCCATTTCAAGGTCCCTGTTGGTTTGCGTGGTTGTTTTGCTACTCTGGTGTCCGTGCATTGCCCGGTCTCCTCTCGACGTGTCTCCAAAGCAGCCTGAAGTCCTGGCGAAGCAATGCTTCAGGTGTTGCTCGTTTCGCTCTGTTGCTTTTGTTGTACAGGTTGGACAAAGCACCCGAACCTCCAAGCTGAGAGGTCTTCTGCAACTTTTCTTCACCTGAACATTGGAGCACGGAGCTGGGGGGCAAGCTTGATAGCTTGGCAAATTGGATGGTGAGACCCACCCTCCTTTCCTGAAGAAGTGAGTTGCTGGCCATCTGGTTAGTGTAATGCTGGCCATCCGCCCACCTAGCTTTCGCAGCTCCTCTTTGGTCGCCTGGACGGCCTCACGCCAGCACTGTGCTACCAAATCATTGAGAGGTACTTCGCCAAGGGCATCTGGTGGCAACCAACAGAGTTTGGCCCCAAAAACATCTTCTGCAGGTTTGAGACTCAAACAAATGACACAGTTGGCTCTCGAAATGTGACACTTCTTCTTCTTCTTCTAGACCTCTCTTTATCTCTTACTTGAACTTGTTTGATCTCAGGTTTTACACCCCAACTTTGGCAAGTTGTTTGATCCAAACTACCACAGCGCTTTGCGCTTCCCAGCATCGTCCACCTCGACACACGCAGCAAAATCCCTCTGCTGCACGTAGGAGCTACGGAGCTTTTCCAGCTCCTGCAGCATCAATCGGCGACCAAGACTGTATAGAAGCTGTGTAGAATCACAGGGTCCTTTGATTCCAACCTTTACTAAATACTGTTTATTGCTTTTCAATACTGTACTTAAAGGGTCTAGCGGAATGATCCAGATCTCCCAGCAATTTTCTTGAGTGAACGGGCGTGTTGGGGAGGTTGTGCACAATACTCCGCCAGGGAGACCTCTTCACATACTCCCTCGAAGAAGGGAAATAGACCAGTCTGCCCAGCCAGGGCCACGGTATCAATTAAAACACACACCCATCTTCTTCCTACACTTGCCAACCTTGGTGAACCTACCATGATTCCTGGAAAGCTGAGGGACCCATTTTGGCCCAGTCCGTTCACATCCACGGAAGAGAAGTGTTCTGGTATCGCAGTGTCATCGACGATCGTTTTTTTGTCGTGAATTCTCGATCTCTGCAGTTCTATGGGGTGGAGCTTCTGCTATTGAGGCTCTACAAATTGAGATCCCAACATAAATCTCTGTCCTGAATCTTCTTCTGGGCGAATTGAAAGTTCTCCATGGCATCGTGGACCTGTTGACGGTTCTCAACACTGTTCTGCTCCAAGATAGCAACCAAGACCTTGGACACAAACCTCGAATCGCATGGATGCTGTCAAATAAAAAAAGGGATTGAGATGTGGTCTATGTTGTTCCACTCTCCACGTGGAACTTCACCACTTCTGTTCAGGTTTGGTTGGATCACATGATCGGAGAATCATCCTGGATGAATTCTGATTTACAGTGGAAAACCCCCGGGACGCCTTGGAAAACCCTGTGACTGTAGGAACTTTTGGGGCTCAAATAGCTGTGCATTCCATGGCAGCCGAGATGGCCTGAACCTCGATTGAAGTGGTATCCCCCAATCTTTGGCTCACCTGCATTGGAGGACGACTCTCAGTCTCAGTCCGGCGTGCAATGATTCGCAATCTGTTCACTTGGATCTAGCTGTGTGATTTGCAGCACACATATGATGTCACATATGCACATATAATATATATATATAAATATAGTATGCTGTATGTATACATATAATATATATAGGTGATGCAAAAAAAGCGAGAAGTAGAGTCTGGATGATTGGTCTCTGGGATACACTTTTTGCCTGAAGGAAAATATTGCGCTCGGCATCTCTGCATTGTGTCAACCTTGGCAGCCAAAACGATTGGCGAACCAAATGCCTGCATAGTCACTTTGGGACGAAGAAGGGCCCAGGCAGGCATTTCAAGCAAGCAACATCTGCAGCTGATGTCCCAGTGCTTCTACGTCTCTACGCCTATGTTCCACAGAGTTTTGCATCTTTCAACTGTTTAAACATGTTTAAACCGTTTCATGGACTGTCACAGTGGATGCTGTCACTGGTTCAATCAAGGGCATGGCCTAAAACTAAAATGAAAACAAACAACACTCGTGAGCAGAACAACCCATGAAAAACACTCGTTTTGAACCTAAGTCTGGTAATTTGCTGGACATTCTGTGCCTGAGTTGGGTTCATCAATTCAACATTCAAAGAGGGACCTACTGTAACGGGAACACAAATTCTGTCGGTCCAAGAGATCCAAAAAAGCACCCAGAGGACGAGTGAATGCATAGTTTCTTGTTACTACTAGTAAGGCACTTGTTACTAGTAGTAAGGCACTTGTTCCTAGTAGCTTCCATACGGTAACGAGTGCATACCGCATACTTCACCGCATCTGATATCATCAGCCTGGGAAATCAGCGGGTCTTGAGGAGGTGGGTCAGGAGTATCCATCTCGACCGACCCACTGGGCCCTCCAGCTGAGTCTTCATCTCTGAGAGCATCAAGCGATCTAACTCCTCCTGTCTCGAGGTCTGGATTTTCAGGAAGCCAATCAGAACGTCACAAGGTAGTCGTGTTCTCCATGTCACTCAAGCCATGTGGGGCCTTTTGAACGGAGCAATCCTCTCCACTCATCTCCGCACAGCCCTCTTGGGATGGGGGACTCCCAATGTTTCTTCTTCCCCATTGAAAACTGTCCTGTTTCTGCGCCAGCTTGTGGGCCTGGGAGCACCCACACATGTCATGAGCTATGGTCCCTAGGGACGCTTAAGGGTTCCAGAAGACTGCCCGATGAGAAGACACAAGAGCGAGGTTCCTTCTCATTGACCCTCTCATCATGCTTCGATGCCTCTATACATAAAGTGTTTGTGTTTACGGGTCAATAAGCAAAGTTTACATTGATCTCGCTAGTTCAGGAGGAAGTCCAACTTCAAGCGTTTTTCACCAATTCAACATGTATATTTGGGTCGAATGTGCTTTTTAAGGGGGTAGACCCATTCAGCCGGGGTCACATCAATAAGCGTCTTGTCGCACGCTCGGACCAGCCTTCCCCTTCTGTTCCACATCAGTTTCAAGCATTGACAAGCGTGCATGGCTTTGCTGAAGTGCTTGTAGAGCCTGAAGAATCCAAGCTGATGAAATGTCAGAGTATGTCTGATGGCTTGCAAGACTGTTGCGCTCCCATATCAACTATTGATCCAGCAAAGTGGTTGTTACACCAAGTTGGACAATTGAAACTCAACAACAAACTGCTCCAGGACGTGCCCGCCTGCTCTAAGCCCAACTGAAGCTTCTCCTACCAGCGTGATGGTGTTCCGGTGTGGTGCAATCGATGAACATGAAGCCAAAAGACAAAAGAACGTATATTTAAAACTCCCAAAACCATCTGCTTCTGATCTTCTTTTCCCTTCTTTATTACCTCTTGTTGCTGACGGGCATCTAGTAACTAGTACAAGGTGTGACGGTGTGCCGGAGCCTCCAAAATGCTGACAGCTCCACCTCTGGTGCTCTGAGCACCCTCCAGTTCTTTGATCTCCAAGCGTAGACGGTCGCGTGATCGCAGCAGGTGTTCCATGTCACCGATGTCACCTACAGTATAGCACTAGCTCTTAGCAGCTGTGAGTCTCCAAATGGAGGTCTGCCAGAACTTATCTAGTTTGGACAGCAAGATATGATGAAAGGAAGTTTCCACCCTTTCTATAGTTTCATCTGCCAGAGATTACCTGGTATCACATGTAAAGCTAAGGGAAATGAAGTCCCACAGTCCCACACCTTGTTCTTGAGCTGCAGCATGCGGCCTCGAAGCAGGGATAGGCATCCAAAAAGAAATAGAAAGATATAGAAAGTAAGTCCCCTTTGGAATTAAACTGGACACCGTTTCTATTTACTGCATCTCCGAAGTTGAAGCAAAAAAACGATGTGAAAGCCTCTGACACGACCGAAGCCCTTGGAAGCTCTCTTCAAATAATAGCTTGCTTGGTCTTATTCCTACAGGCATTTCGGACAACTCTTGCTCTGATGAGTCTGTCTCATGCCTGAGATTAAGCTCGGCCTTGGTGGCGGCATGAGACATGGGGTGCTTTTGTGTCTCTTGCAATCCTGGAGTAGAGAACATCTGCAACATGCTAACTTAACAGTGCTAACATCTGCAACATCCCGAATTTGGCGCTGCATTCTTTTTTACTATTGACATCAGGAAATAGCGAACATGGTAACATAGTGGATAGAATTGAATAGACATCAATATGCATAATCTGCACACAATGTAGTGGAGCTGGTCTTCGTTGAACCAGATCTAAACATGCCACGTGGTCAAATTCTGGTTGGGACACATGTCATGACAGGGGCGGTGTTGCCAATGTTGTGCGACATCCGCAGTTTGCCATTATTCGCTCCACAAATCCCCGCTGCGGCCCTGACCTTCTGAAGTTGAGCTTCTTCAGCTCGGTAGCGGGACAAACCTGGGCAACAGGCCGCGTGCAGTGCAAAGAGCACAAGGCAAGGGGACGCTTTCATGTACACCGGTCATCACCGATCTTCAGGAAGTATCAGACTTGCACATGAAGAACTTATTCAACTTCATATCCAGCGACTATCGGGGCCCGGGGCTAGCCCACGAAATGGAAACACTTGCGCCGCTTGTGGTCTATATGAAATGCAAATGTACGAGTACGGCCTCCAGCAACGGGCAAACCCCCATTGACAATCTAATCTATAGGAGTCTTTTACACCTAGTAACAATAAGCTACTAGTAACAAGTGCATCGCTACTAGTAACAAGTGCCTTACTAGTAGTAACAAGAAGCTACTAGGAACAAGTGCATCGCTAGTGGAGTCTTTTGCAGCTAAGGCAGCAACTCTCCTCATAGCCTTCGGCCAAGCAGGTCTGTGCCGCCACCTCCTCAACGCCTCTTCGAGAAGAAAAGAGGGGGAAGGACGGCGATTTCGGACCATGAAACGAGGGACATCTCAAATCATCTGAGGGTCAAATGGATTACTGCTGATTCTTGGTCGTCACATCGTGTCCAATCCGAGAAGATCCGAGGATCACATCATGCAGAAACAGTCTGTCCGCTTGCGGGAGAACATTTGTCCGCTTGCGTTTGGTCTGCCACGTTCTGACATGGCGCAAGTGAAAATAGGTGGCATGCCAACAAAGATCCAAGCACTTTGTTTGTTCTGGGATCAATACGACTGCACTACTTTGAGGAGCCAGCCTGCTAATGATTGACCTCGAGAACTCTGATACAGCCGCACCCCGAGAAGAGGCATTCTGCTGTTAGAGTGAGCAAGGTATGATGCCTCAATCCCTGTAAGTTTGCTTGTCTCAAGCCAAACACGTTCTCAAACCCACAAAGCACTTCAGAACTTCAGAAATCTTCAAGAAAAACTTCTTCGACTGATCGTTCCAGGTCGGATTGCGACCGCCTGCCCTGGCTTGAGCAGCTGAAGTCCCTCGGATGGCGGCCAAACCTCAGTAGTAGCTGCTACTTATCGGGTAGCTAATAATTAAACAAAGTCAGCTAGGCTGCTTGCTTTCAACATGCTGGATATAGCTGATCAATCAGACCATTCTTGATTTGCATTGCAAACTACAAGTAGCATCTAACAGATGGCACAAACAAAAGGCATTGAACACCATAAGGCTCCCGCGGCCGGCAGCTGCAGCGGTCTCTAAATTCCAGCACCTGTGTCTGAAGGGCTTGTCAGGAAACCTCACCAAAGTTTCTCTAATCATGTGTTCTTTGATCTTAGCTCTAATAGAGCGAACAAACATATGCACATCTAATCATCTAATGTGAAAAACCATCTCTGCTGCTTCCTTCGACTTGCTCCCTTTGCTTTCGTGCTTCCAAATCGACTTTCAATCGCCTTGCAAGGTCTTCTTGCTCGCCTCAACGTTGAAACAGACCGGGGGAGGATTCCGCCGAGTCCAGGGTCTGCGAACTTTGCATCAGCTGAGAACTGTGTCAAGTCGCTCAACAGGATAAGCTTCCGGCACAACTCCATGCGAGTTTCGGCCAAAATGTTCCTTGGCTGGTGATGAATGCCATGGATGCCATGGATGCCATGTCAAAGTAGTCTTTGACCCCCAAAGTGGATTTTGCAAGGTGTCTTTCCCAAGCAGTTCTTCCTACGCACGGAAATCCGAGTAGCTCTTGGCGCTGGACCTCCGCTGACAAGCTCTGTAATTTTTCCTCATCATAAATCTTCAAGTTTGACCTGCCATCAAAGTGGCAAGTTTGACCAGCTTATGCGATCAAACATGAATGAAGAAAACTCCTTGAATCTTTGAAGCATGGAAACTCAATTTGCAAGGCACATCGCTCTACTCCAAGCTCCGAACATGGATGCCAAGGGCCCCGAAAAATCGCGGTCACAACGGCACAAATCTGGTGCACTCATGTGTTCAGCAAACAATTTTCACCGAAACATTGAATAAAACATGAAAACAACAACCCTGAGAGGCGATTGGGACGAAGGCAGGGCACATGTAATGACAGACTTGTTCTGGCGCTTGTTCTGGCATCAAGTCTGGTATGTGCTCTGACTCATCCTCTATCATAAAGGTTGGAAAATGTTCTGGGTTGTAATCCGACGTCTTTGTTGGCTCCTACCGTGAAGTCTGACATGCGCTGACATGTGTAATGACATGTGTTCCGCAATTTGTTCTGCCATCCCGGCCATCCCGGAAATCTATCTTGCATACATTCTGGCATTCTATCTGGCAAATATTCTGACATTCTATGTGGCATATATATTTTAACATTCTATCTGGCATGTACTGGCGTGCTATCTGGCATGTGCTGGCATTCTATCTGGCATGCAATCTGGCACTCTACCTGGCATATGTTCTGACATTCTATCTGGCATACGGCATCCTATCTGGCATGCAATTTGGCGTTCTGGCATCTATGATGTGGCATAAATTCTGACATTCTTTCTTGCACGCATTCTGTTGTTGTTTTAGTTGGCTTAAGACTTAGCATTCTATCTGGAGTGCATGCTGGCATTCTATCTCCAATATTTGAAGACATTCTCTCTGGCATTCTATCTGGCATATTTTAAGACATTCTCTCTGGCACTCTATCTGGCATATATTCTGATAGTCTATCTGGACATGAAATCTGGCATTCTATCTGGCTCAATTTCTGGCATTATGGCATACATTCTGACACTCTATCTGGCATAAGTTCGGGCATTCTATCTGGCTCAAGTTCTGGCATACATTCTGACATTGTATCTGGCAGTCTATCTCGTATATATTCTGGCATTCTGAGGCGGTTTCGCCCGGCGGCGCCCACTGCAGTCCAACGCTCGCGGTCAAGGTCCGGTGGTGCCCACTGCAATCCAGCACTCGCGGTTGAGGTCCGGTGCTGAACATTGCGAACTAGCACTGGCGGTCGATGACCGGGAGGCAAGGGAGGAGGTAGGACGGGACAGCTCTGATAAATCTAACAACCCTCACCTGGCAGGTCAGGAAAAAAACAAAGCATCCCAAAACGGTCAAGTCATGGCTTCAAGGAAGCTGTGGTCCCAAACACCCCCACACCCCCTTTTCCAGGGTCCTTGCCTGGTCTCTTGCAGCTGTCGCTGAGTTCTCTCAAGGTCCAATCTTATGGCCTGCACCTCAGAATCAGAAGCCAAGCCGATCAGCTTCGCAACTTGTCGCTGGGGGAACCCTGGCCCTTCGAAGACGCCATCACGTGAGTTCCTGTCTGTCAGAATGCAATTTGAGTGGTTGGCTGATAAAACACGTTTCATGTCCATGTATGTGTATATATATATAATACTTAGTACCAGGGCTAACAGACTGAACCAGGTGTAATAGTTTGCACTGTTATTCACACGGGATGTGTCATAACTTTATAACTGTCTGTATGCAAACGGACATTTGGAAGCCTGTGGGTCTAGAATATTGATATAGTATTGTTCTTCAAACTGGGTTTGTCATCACAAACAAAACCTCCATCAAGGGATCACCAAATCCGACACCACACCAAAGCCTTTGTCGCCATGCCCCAAACCGTTTATTTACGAATTTAGCTTCACTCAAAGACTCTTAGCAGCAGTCTGCGAGTTCTGGGCGAACACATACATTCCTTGAACATCTGGGAGCTGCGCATCTGGACAAGTGATTCCAGGGTGTTTTCGGCAGCTGTGCCATTCGGCCAACATCTCTTCAGCATCCAGCTTCTCGCCTGGGGATGTTCATTGAAAGGAAGTCATTGCATGCCACCGGGCAATATGTCAAGGCCATTATTCTCATGCTGCCCAGATTCTCTTCCACCGTGCTGCCAAGGAAAGTTCGTTCTTCTCACTCCGTAGTAGCCTTGGATCAAGCCGCTCTCGCTGCCCTCCGCTGTAGGGAGTCTTCGCAAGTCAAGTAGTGAGTCTTCAACCCGTGACCTGAGAAGCCTTCTTTAAGGCTCCTCAGGTTGAACGGAAAAGGTTGGATGCCATCCGTCCAGTCGGAACCCGGTTTACCCTGAAAGAACAACCACCTTTGAAATCAGCGGCTCTTCCCAACAGCTCTCTTCCTCTGTCAATGCCCTGGCTTCTTCCTTTTGAACAGCTTCTGCGGCTGGAAGTTCTTGATCCTCAGACCCAGCTGATCTGCGGAGGTTCAGGGTAAATCCGCACACAAATCAGCTTCTATTTACGGGGCCCAAGACCATGTTAGGTCAACCAGGGTGGCGTTCTTTCGATGCGTGACAGACTTGCCTTGGTGTCAAAGAACCTCAATGCCTGTAATGCCGAGACTCCGCTGCAGACAACTTTGCAAGCTGCTGTGAGAAGTGATCTTCATGCTTCTGCACCACGACCACGATCCTTTGCGAAGGTGGAGGTGGAGAATGGTCAGGGGTAGCAATCGAGAACAGTCTAGGATGTCAAAATTCCTCAACCCTGCATTGGCCCGGCTCCGATCAAAACTATATAGCATAGATGTGTCCGATCAAAACTATTGCCTTACTTCTCAGCCCAAGATGCTCTTCCAAGTCAGCACGCAATCGCGCTTCACGATCTGCTTCTGCTTTTCTCAGGGTGGCTTCTCTCTCCTGGGCAGCCTCACCGTGGAGTCAGGGAATAGGTTGAAGTATCCTTTCAAGCTTTGATTTCAGACGTGCTCACTGCCCGGAAGCCACCTATCTTTCACAAATTAGCTGCATCAGCATGGAGACAAGCAATGTTCTACTGGAAAGGCCTCCAAACCATTCCTCTGTGCCTTTTCAGCTTCTTCTTTCGCAAGCTCCGCCTGCTTGCGAGCAAGTTGAAGCTCTGCTGTGGCCTGGAAGGCTCAACCAAGGTCGCAACATCAAAGACGCCCTTCTGCGAAAGACGCGTTTCCATCAACATGATCATCCTGTAAATTCCAATCAGAAGCCTCATCTAAATGCTCATCAAAAGTATTTTTCTGCGAGACCGTCCATGGGCACTGATTGATCCATGCTGGTTGAAACGTCAGCTATGTACTTCTCCATACTACGCTTAGCCAAGTCCCAAACTCTACAAATGTCCTATATGGATGTAGTCTGGCCAGAAACAAACGTTCTGCAGAAACGCCCAGGCTCTTCAGTAAATGGCCAGCCCTTCCCAATCGCCCTCTAGTTTCTGCCATGTTGTTGAAGCAAATTTAGATTTAGATACATACATATTGATATATATATATAATTATATATATATATGTATTAAAATATAATGCAATTATGAATATATGTTGTTTCCACGTCAAGAGAAAAAAGATTGAGTAGGACAGTTGTAAAACGTGCTTCCTTATTTGCGGAAGCTATATAAATTCCAGTGACAAGTCATCACAATCTCTTGGTGGAAGAACCTGATCTTTCACACTTGGGGATCCACACCTGCTCGAGCTGATCTCTCAGCAAGGACGCCTCGCCCACACGGGGCCTCAAGGTGGAGGCGTCCCGGTCCTTCACCGTTGAACTCGCTGGGCACCACCATGTGGCCGCTTAGATAGGCGATTTGGGGGTTGGTTCAATGGGAAATGACCCAGAACACCAAGGAGGTGGTTTCATCTATAGACTCTATGTTCATATATGCTCGAGAGTTGAGCGAACAAACAAAACATTAAGGACTCAATGCAGTCCTCCACCAGGGAAGCACCGTCCAGCACCTTCAACCAGGGAAGCACCTGCAAAACGCACTGGCCTCAGAATTTCACTGTCAAATCCCCGTACCCCGCATGGACACCCAAGGAAGAGAGTAGGCTCTATTGGGGGATGTTCATCTGAGGCATTGATTTCGGCTGGATGGGGCTCTACAACAAACCCTTTGTGGAAACGTTCGTTATCTTTGCTCACGCGATTTGTTTTCAGGGTGGTGACTGTTGCAGCTGAGTTCGGTGCTTGCAGGAGGCGCTTTAGGCTTTCGCAAGCTTTCGCAAGACCAAACGCTCTGCACAGAGCTTACATGGCACATTGATGAGTTCCACCTTTGTATGAATTATGTCAATCGCAAAAACATTGCTGCGCATTGCTCATCTATCAATCAAGGTATAGAATTCCAGTAATTATCTGGGTTTACCCGCACATCACTCTGTTTGAAGCACGTGCAGACGTTCCTTCATCCGGGCATGTGGAATGTGTAGAACTTGTTCCACCAAGCGTCGATACATCACTTCCTCACAAATGGGATTCCCGCCATCGCCCATGCTCCTTTCCTGCAAATGCTCCATTCAACCGCGGATTTGACCGTCGGAAGCCTTGGACCTAAGGGGCTCCCAACCCAGTCCTTTCTGTATCCAGCAACCATGCACATCTTCAACCCCCTTTCACATCTGTTGCAATAGCAAGGCATGTTGGAGAAACGGCAAATCTTTCCGAAACATACCCTCATTTGGCTTGCTCCACTTCAGGGTGTGGGTATGTTCCAACGTTGCCATACCACCCCTGACTTATCTGACAGGGGGCCTTTCTCGACTCCATCAAGTGTGCATTTTAGAAATGAATCTAGGAACCAAATCTCTAGGGGCTAGAAGCTACTAGGGGCTCCTGGCCTTACTACTAGGAGCAAGGACGCTACTAGGGGCTCCTGGCATCGCTACTAGGAGCAAGGACGCTACTAGGGAACCAAATGATTAGCACGAGCGCTTCTTCAATTGCGCTCCCCCCTCCCTTGGGCGGGGGAAGCTTCCTTGAAGAAGCGTGAGCTACCCTGCGTCCACTGCCCTTACTCAACCAAGTAGGCGCCTACTTAATTACTGTAGGTATGGGCATGCTAAAAAAATATATAGATCCAAGGTCCTGGAACGCGACCTCCTCCAATTTGGTAGACCCACCCAGGAACAGCAGCTGCGCCAGCTTAGCGATTCGGTTACACCTGCAGCTGCTTGGCTCCAAAGATCTCAAAACGGTGAACATGCAGCTGCAGGCCTTTGCATCTCGTTTTTTTGAGGAAAAACATAGAAAGGCAGCACCTTAGAGCCACTTGAGTTCTACTTGAGCAGTTAAACTTTCTGTGTCAGCTGTCCACCTAGCTCAAGGAAATCTCATCACTGCGTTGCGTAGCTGCATATCTATCACCAAACTTTTTCCATACGGAGTCAGAGCTAGTGATTTGGGATCCGCATCCTGAGTGTAAAAGACATCGACGGGATATCCATCCATGCTTGGGAAGGTCGTTTGCTTTTGCCACAGCTGTTTGAAGCATCACAGCTCAACCCTCGGCCTCAAATCCAAAGATTTCAGCGCACTTCGTTGGCCCCAAAAATTCATTTGACCTACGCACTGCGATGGCATCGCTTCGCCGCGAAGTGGCTGAACTCGGTCATGGTAGAAATTCTGCTACAGGAGTTTTGTTTAGCCCGCTCCTAGTTCATTAAGTAGGCGCCTACTTAATCAAGTAAGGGAGAAGTTTGCTCCTAGCTACTTAAGCTACATATGGACGCAGGGTAGCTCACGCTTCTTCAAGGAAGCTCCCTCCGCCTGAGGGCCAGGAGTTGGTTCCCAGTTTCTAATAGCTTCTTTGTTACTACTAGTGAGGCACCTGTTACTACTAGCGTGGCACTTGTTACTACTAGGGAACTTAACTGACACCCAGAGGTGCCTCCACCACGTTAGTTCGGAGTTCAGGTTTGGAAGGACAGCCCGAAGCACCCCCACAACGACTGCATCCAACAACATAGCAGAGGTTCAAATCCGTGTGGCACTTGGTTCATGTTTTAATATTGTTTATGTGAAAAGTAAAACTACCAAAGTCAGTCAAACCAAAGAAAAGAAAAGTATCCGTGCAACAAAGAGCAAAAGAAGAAAAGAAGCCAGGTGAGATGTCCAACGAGCTCATGGGCGTTGCTATTGATCAGATCTGCGACTCACTCCCAAGATTTGGTGGCAACATGTGACAACACAATATCTCAACACCAGCCTTCAAGACACTCAATGTGATTGTAAGCCAATCGCCTCAGGCCAACGTGTGACCGAAACCTCATCTTGTGAGGCAAACGGTAGACTTGGTCGAGGAAAGAGTCCTTGTGGACATTGACCAGCAAGCAGCAAAAGCATCTGATGCAAAGATCGCAAGCCCCAAGTGGGCATTTGGAATTGATCCCCTCATAGTCATTGAGCATCATGCATTTTTTATGAAGCCTTGTTGCATATGTGACCCTGGACCTTCATGTAGTCAGTCCGACAATGAAAATCATTGTTTCAAATCCAGTAATCGATGACAAGTCACAGCTCCTGCAAGGCACAGAGACCTTGCAACCCCTCGAGGCCTTTGAGCTCGTTGCAGGACAAATCCAGCACTCGCAAGCACCGTCGCACCCCCTTGAAGTCCGACGGCCTGGCGAAGGAGTCGCACAGAAAAGGATGTTGTTTTTGCTCGCTCCTACTTAATGAAGTGGGCGCCTACTGAATAAAGTAAGTAAGGGAGTAAGCTACTAGACTAGGCTACGTTAGCTTCTAAGTAGGACGCAGGATAGCTCCTGCACTATTCATTTGGTTCCTAGATTGTTTGAAACAAGAGAAGAGAGGCAAGGCAACTGGGGGTAATAGACTGATTGATTCTAATAGTGTGTCAACATGTGTCAAATACAGAGCAGAACAGCCTTCCAAGGTAGATCAAGGCAATCAATAGTTTTAGACCCTTTGACATGTTGGGTTCAGACTGCAAATAAGAATAGATTGGATGGTACCAGGTCTTCAAGGAATTGGAGACATCCATAGAACGCTCACTCGCTGTAGTGCAACGTCAAAAGCCATGAAAACAACTGCATCACGTGTTGCGCAACACCTTTCAACCTGTGTGTAGATGTATCTAATCACTACCTTGGATGGTTCTGCAGCACATCACATGGAATATGTTTAGATCAACCCTCGGCTGTAGATCAAACCTTGGAAGCAACCAATCCCCAAAAAGGAAATACCCTGAAAGACCAATCCAATTAGACCTGCAGCTCGCTTTTGTGCTTCTACGCATCCCACCCCTGCCTGACTTGCTTGATGCAATTGCCAGACAGAATCAGCTCCTGGAGAAGCTAAAAACAATCAAGACAATCCAGGTGGACGAATCTCCAGCTTGATAGGATCATCATTTGGCATCCTGTCATAATGCCAAAACTGGTGCAAAAGAGATCAAGAGAGCAGTCTCTTGCCATCTATTTCAGCCCCTAAACCACCAAAAAGCTGGAGTTTGTTTTCTCCCAAACCTGCTTCTCAATTCGAGAACCCAGCGGTTTGGTCCGGTCTGACTTGGAAACCAATTCCAAGCTAGCCAACAAACGAAGAGGCTGTTGGCCAAGTTGGCACCTCCAAAAAGCTAGCCTGGAACTCCAGTCCATTATCGGCTTGTACAGGAAAAGTAAAGGATTATCACAAAACCCGTAAGTACTCAAACCAACCTTTGGTTCTGACTTCTATGAACGACACGAGGCCTCTCCGGGGGCACAGTCGGTCCTCGAGGTTTCGGAACTGGCACAGGCCATCAAGATCTTTGATGCGATTCATGTGCAGATTCAGCCTGCAGGTCCTCGATTTTTCGGTCATCAACTGAATGTGTGGATTCCTCAGAAATCGTCATAATTCGTCATATCATAAACGAAAGGGTCTCCAAATCAAAATTCTTGTAGACTCAGAACAGCTCATGTGATGATGCTCATCTGATGAACCAATGATCTGATCACTGTACCTTCTCAGTGCTGGGCTCTGCATGTTCATTGCCATCTCCGGCAATCTCATGTAAGGAGGTGAGGCCGGCAGCTAGCAAGTCCAGGCTCATGGCCGTGTGGTTTTCCACACAAAGTGTTCATAATGTTACTCCAAGCAATCACGAAGCGCAGTTGGAAAAGAGATGAGATATGGTTCGAGACGTTGCTGTATCCATTTGTGCCCGTGTATGTGCAAATATCAGAGTGGACTGAATGTGAATGTGATGCGGAGACCTCTGCATAGATCAATGTGTATCTATATATTACAAGTAATATAGTATATAACATGTCTGGTCCAGGTCCCAGGGACAATTCACATCAGTTGACGGAAACTGCGACGATAAAATTGATAAATCGTATGAGATGTGCTGCACTTCAGGCAATACAGGATACCACTCTCATCAAGCCATGCGACATCATGAGACCAATGGGCACCAACCGCAGGGCCGGCACTTTTTCGCGTCTCTGACACTTTGGCAGGCAGTCCATTAACCAAGCTGGGCGTCCAAGTCTATCACCTCAACAAGCTGGGTTTGCATCAATTCCTTACCAAGAGCTCTCTACAATGGATTGATGACACATTCCCTGCTGAAAGCTGAAAAGGTATCACCTGAATCTTTGGAACCAAGGAGGTGTCAAGTGCGAGCGCAGGCGATCTGTTTGCAACAACTCTGTAAAGACTTGAGCGGCTACAACTCCTCAATTGTTTCATTGCAACCACAAAGTTGATCGCATCTGTGTCTCTGAAAAGCGAAGCTCCAACCCAAGTGGTCTTAGCTTAGCTTCCTTCTCAGGTCAGACTGGGTGAGTAAATTTCCGCCCCACCTAGGAAGCATGAGAACATTGTTGTCCTACGATGGCTCGGATTAGAAGTATCTCTAGCATATCTGTGCAGAACAACGTCTTGCCGGACAGCCGAACATCCTCAACACCTTTTTTGGCATGTTAGTGTCAATTCGACCGTTAGACCAGTTGTTCCGTTGTTCAAAGCTCAGCGCCACGCCCAGCGACTGCGGTGGCCTCTGGCACCTGCGGGAGCGGCTGCGGAGCCGACACCAAAGCCTTGGATTTTGTTTCGCAATTCTCGCAATCTCTTGTGAAGAAAAACTAATGTATCCCTTGATCATGATTTTTCTTTAGAAACGTGCAAGTGCCATCGCGTTTATTTTGAGGATCTTTTGCGCAGAGAAAGAGACTGATGAGGCCATGGAGTCATTGTCACTCACTAAGGATCTCTCCTCCACAAAGTGACCTGCGCCGAACGTGCGGACAGAGTGGCCAAGATGGGCCAAGGGGGAACCAAACAAAGGGGACCAAGCAAGGGAACCAAGCGGACCAAGGGGGCTGCGTAATTTCAACAAGATTGAATTGTCATCCTAACTGCTGTGGGGTTGACGTCATCACCAGGCTTGGATGTGCTGAAACCGGTTATATACATATGGAAAAATGTATTTATATGGTGCAGTATGTATGTGCACAGGTGTGTGTATATATATAATGATATATCCATAAAATTATATTTTAAATATAAATGTATGCAGTATGCATGTCTTGGATCAGAGAAAATTTAGGTTTTAACTTGGTCCATTTGACAAAACCAACAAACAGAATGAGTAGTGGTGGTGCCCACTGCACATGCACATCCCACGAAGAGAATGTAGCGCGTCAGTGTTCATACATCCGTCACCGTCTGCCCAAAGGAGAAAACAAATGTCCCTCATCTTGGCCAAATCAAGTAAATTCAACAATTCATGCAGTGAGCCAAGTCACCTGTTGTGCTTCCGTGCCTGCATCGCCGTCTAGAACGATGCTATCACCATCCCAAGCTTCCAGCATTCCAGACGCCTCGTGACGTGCGCCACCACGCCCTGGTGCACATAGAAAAAAGTGCCACCCCAAACCCATGGGAATCAAAAGAAAATAGAATCACATCCTTTGGATCAAGACCGTTTTTGTGATTTGATGCGAAGCTGGAGTTCTGACCGCCACATATTTATCACCAGCGCAGGCAAGCTGGGGTTTCGGCCGAGACAGGCACCACATGGACTCGCTGCTGAAAGTTGGGACCAATAGTAATTCTTGAATGTTCTTGAGATGCTGAAGAATTTCGAAGGTATCTTGTTTATGTGTGTGTGCGTGTGTGTGGGACACCCTGGAGTCACAGGGAATCCGTTGATTTTGGCTTTGCTTATGGTTTAGCAAGGGGCATGCGGCCATCACGCAAACGCATGCCAACAAAGCTACGCGTGATGGTGGAAGCCAGGTTTGCTCAACCTGGTGTACATGCAAATCATGATTTTACTACGTAGCTACGTCCCACTCTACTTTCAGGCTGTTTAGGTGGAGGTAGGTCGGTAGACTCTGCACGGCTTCGTCGTCCTTGTCGACCGCTCGCCTCTCGCTTTGGAACTGGGGGATTCTTGGAATCTTCCTTGGCGGTTTGCCTGAAGCGTTCATGGTCACTTACTCACCTGGTTTCCTTAGGTTTTTACTTAGGCTGGCGTGTGGCAAGCCGCAAGTCGTGTCAGCACGCGATATCTCGAGTGTGTCTGGCTTCATGCCAGCCCACGGTAAGCCCAAAGATGCCCCCCTGAGGCCCTGTCGAACGGGGGTGTCCACAGCGGGCTTACGCCATAGTTTCGCCAAGATTTGGGTCCGCTGCGGACATTGGATGCGAGCCACTGTGGCACGGCCCGAGTAGACCGCAGCGGTCAGAGATCTTTTTAGGCCCATTGGGGTCTGCCCGAACCATAGGTGCACACACAGCTCGTACATACCAAACTCAGGCTGGGTTCACATAGGTCCGCTTTAATGAGGTTTGGCTTCGTTGTTGGCGGCCCCTCCATCTGGTTCCCCCTTCATTCTTCCCCTTTCACACACACTTCTTTTCGTTTTTCTTTTCATGTCTTCTCCGCCTTCATGTCCTGTCATCTCACTCCTTTCCTTCTTTTGCGTGCACATCGGTCCGGCCCCCAGTGTACGCGCGCACTTGTACATGAAATCCAGGTTTGAGGTCGTCCCGGTTGTTACAAGGAGGTTGGGTTCATCGGTTGTCCCTGGTCACTTGGTTTCTTTTCGTTGCAACCACATACACATACACCTGGTCCGTCTTGTCCTCGTTTCATGTCCTCATCCAATTGTCTGTTTTGCACGCACACATGCACATTTGTCTAAACCTTAGTTTTTCCGCGCCGGGAGGCGTGTGTGTGACACCCTTGGAGTCACAGGGAATCCGTTGATTTTGGTTTTGCTTGTGGCTTAGCAGGGGCATGCGGCCATCACGCAAACGCTGTTTAGGTGGAGGTAGGTCGGTAGACTCTGCACGGCTTCGTCGTCCTTGTCGACCGCTCGCCTCTCGCTTTGGAACTGGGGGATTCTTGGAGTCTTCCTTGGCGGTTTGCCTGAAGCGTTCATGGTCACTTACTCACCTGGTGTCCTTTGGCTTTTACTTAGGCTGGCGTGTGGCAAGCCGCAAGTTGTGTCAGCACGCAATATCTCGAGTGTGTCAATCCCTGTCTCCAAGGGAACACATCACACTCCTTTCTTTTATTCAAGTTTTAAAACAGCCGGGGGCAGGAGCACCATTGCAAGTCTCCTGCCAACAAAGACACTTGCAACGGTGGTGAAACCAGACCTGATCAGTCTGGCGTACCTGCATGGTTGTGATGTTGTTTAAGCTGTTTTACCCACCTCTTCCATAAAGGGCTGACGCACTTTGTTGAAGCATTCCGTTCTTCCAACTTATCGCCATACCGCTGATTCGGCCAAGGTCTAATTGAATTAAGGTCCAATTGCAGTAAAGTGGAAACTCACTAACTGACGCCTCTTGCGAGCCATCTATCTAAGCCCAAAGCATGTCAACAGCCTGCTATGTGACACTAGGCTCGTGATGATGGTGAGTTCCAAATAGATCAAACTGATTTCCAAGACATGTTCAAGGGGGGTTCACCTTTTTGTTTGATGGGCGTGATCATTTCAATACGGTGGGTCCAATTGTGGATGACTCCTGCCCCAAAGCACTCAAGACTCAAGACCAGTAAAAAAGTAATAGCCCCAGCCGATTGACGCCAGCATCTGCCTCCGGTCTTTCTCGTGACAAGCATGTGACCTAGGCTGAGGCTACCTGGAGGCTTGTCTCAAAGACGTAGGGTGTCCTTTTGTGACTTTTGTTTTGTTGAAGTTTTCTTGTACTAAACTTGGTTGTACAATCGTCTTCCTCCATCCCCCACACTGATGACATCGGACATGAACACCCATGCACTATCATGCACTTGTTGCGCTTGTAATTGTACTTTAGCACGGTCAAGGTGCGATGTCATGTGGTCCCTCTGACTGAGCTACACAGTGTATCTTACAGTGAAAAAAGACGCAAGTGATAGGTATAATAGGCTCGTCTATTGTCACTTCTCCCAGCAAAAATGTACCATCAATCCCATATGATAATACAAATTTCATCAAATTTCAACTGACCAAGATTCCTCCGGTGCATCGAACGCTGGGGATGCCACCGGATCGCTCTCTCTGTGTGCCGACCTCGGGATCGTCCACGCGGATGCCACGCTCGGAATCGACCCACACCAAGCTTTTCGGAATTTGAACTGGGTACACGACCCACTTGGAAAGGACAAAGCCTGCCAAAAGCCAAAATCAATTGCTGTAGATGGCAAGTCACCAGTGACTGCTAAGGGTCATTTCTTGCAGGTTGGCAAATGGACTACAAAGCTGTGATCAACGCCTGTCTTCCTGAAAGGTGCCCATGCTGCGGCTGGCTTTGGCCTTGGAGTGAAAAGACTGAAAAAAGAGAACGTCAAAATCTGAGACATGAACCGCAATAGGACCAGGATAGGATGAACATCTCAGGATCTTCTGAACATCTCCCAACACTGTGGGCTGGGATCTCCGGAATCCAATCGGAGGTGAAACACGGGAGCTCGCTGGAAGTTGGACATTCCGAGACTGCGTCTTGCTAGCTAGGAAACTGAAAAGATAGACATACTTCATTCATTCATATATATATATATGCATATACCTGGACAACGATCATACCGTTTTTGGGATCAAAGGGCCAAAGGGCCCTTTCTTGGGTCACTACGGCTTTGATTGTCTGGAGCCATACTTTTTGTGAGAGCTTCTTCAGAAAAATACACTTTCTACGTAGGTATACCTTCCAGGACACCCATGTTGATTTAAATTGTCTCCCTTGTAAGTGGACTGGTGTTTGTCCACAACACAAAAAAGCAATAATAATTAAATCGCAACATGAGGAGGGATCATGGGGCCTGAGTTCTTCCAACGTCTCTCCAAAAAGAGACAATAAAACTACATCTGAAGCATCTCCAGTAGCATTTGTCCAACAAACAACACTTCATCTGCAATAGGATCTGATCAAACAAAGCAAAAGATCAGACATATGTCTGAGGGCATTCAAATCTTTTCTGTGCAAGACCAATGTGACTGCAAAAAACTTTGACAAGGAAGTTGATTGTTTAAAGTGCTGTTACTTGGACTTGGAATTGCATATCTTAGTAAACCGCGTATTCAATGACAAATGGTGTTTAGAGGAACTTTATCCCTGACCAATGTCAACCGAATAGAATTAAGTTCCTATGACATCGGACCTTTTAGATCAATTCTAAGACATCAATTTGAATAAACAAAAGGGTTGAAAAACGTTCCACAAAAGGCACGTCACTTGGCACTTCTGGGAGGTGTCTTCCATGAAAGGTAATGTCAATTCTGCAGGGAGGAAAACGTTTTGCGGAGGAACAATTTCTCATTCAGAAACAGATTGAATAAGGAGGCTATATATTGGCAAAAAGCATTTGTAGGGAAGGCTCATACAAGGTGATTTCCTCATAAAAGGATGAAGAAGAATATGAAAAAAGAACCTATATTTTAAAAAACATATAATAAGAAGAAAAAACATTCCTCAAAAAACTGAGGAATGAAGGCTTTACAAGGAAAGAAATTGACTATGTTTAAAGAAAGAACACTAATGCACTAATACTGTTGATAGAAATCCATTTGAAAACACATCGTTGGAAAAAGACTGTGTGGAAAGGAATAAACTATATGTGTTTTCCAACCCCTCTCATCTTTACCAATAGAAACTCTGGTAACGGGAATATTTTCTTAAAGAGTATTTTGCATGAGAAAGAAGCATACAATTGTAACGAGCAATGAGGCATTGTTTGAATTGCTGATCTATCACCTGGTATCTGGAAGTGTTCGACGTCTTTTACCGTCCATCTTCTCAGCAAATTCAATGTGAAAATCAGATGCAAGATTCTAGAAGTGAAAAATGTTATGATAGCAATACAGGGACTGAAGAAAATGTGAGTGTTACAAGTTAGAATGGGCAATAAGATTCTCAAATATACTTACTGCATTGCCTGTCATAGCAGACAATGAACATCAATTAGTGGAAACATCCATGCATGAATTGCAATTTTGCAAGGTATTCGATTCCATAGTACTGAGGATAACAAGTACCATGTGTACATATAATGTACATATATACACACATGAAATTGAACTATATTACTTTGGAATGCCTGGATGGGACTTGTACGCGCACAATATATGTACAAGTCCATCCAAGCATTCCAAAGTACCTATATAATCATACTGTAAGCATAAGAGTTTCACAATTACAGTACCCATCTGACTCAAAACAGGGGTCCTGGTCCTGGGGGGTAGCATACATATTTGTAAATATATATATATATATAAACTCGAGAACCCGCTCTTTTAACGGCGCTCCGCAGTTTATCAGAAAATATTAAATGGAACACAAAGCAACTGCTGATCACTCGCAGATCAGTTAGTACCCTCAAGTACTGTGCCTCTCCCAAAGGCCTTTGGGGCTCAGTTTTCCTCCCCCCCACCAAGCCGGAGGATCGGAAAACCCCCCTTTACCTTCCTATGGCCTCTCGCCAAGCCGAGAGCCATAGGCCAGGCAATCTTTTTTGTGGGCAAAAAATGGCAAACAAAGACTTCCTTCCATCAGCGTCAGCCTTGGGCTGGGTGGGAAGGGCCTTAAGCCACAACACTGCGGTTAAAAGTCTTGGGTTTCTCGTTTTTAGATACGAAGCGAAGCCCAAAAACTCGAGAACCCGCTCTTTTTAACGGCGCTCCGCAGTTTATCAGAAAATATTAAATGGAACACAAAGCAACTGCTGATCACTCGCAGATCAGTTAGTACCCTCAAGTACTGTGCCTCTCCCAAAGGCCTTTGGGGCTCAGTTTTCCTTCCCCCCCGCCAAGCCGGAGGATCGGAAAACCCCCCTTTACCTTCCTATGGCCTCTCGCCAAGCCGAGAGCCATAGGCCAGGCAATCTTTTTTGTGGGCAAAAAATGGCCAACAAAGACTTCCTTCCACGCCCCCCTTTTTCTTGCGCGTGAGCGCGAGTTCAAGTGTTGTGGAAAACGGTGAGAGTGAAACGCTCGGACAAAAGGGGTTAGACTCTTTGAGGGAAGTTTGAGGTCAGCTAGCACCGCCATGCCTTCATTAATATAAATTCGGGCGGTTTTAGCGGCTTGCCAACGCCCGGAAATGAGAAGCTTATCGAACGACCCGTGTTTTGCGAACCAAAAGGTCGCGCCCCCCCTACGCAGGGAGTAGGGCCTGAACTCAAAAAGCGTAATCTCCAAAGCCGCAACGGCTGTCTTAAATAACGTCCTCCAAGCAGACACTGATTCGACAAACCGTGCTGAAGGCACAGCCAGTGATTTCCACTGCCACAGCCACTTTAAGGCTGCATCAGCAGTGATAGTAACCGACTCCGCTGCTCCTGCTCGCTTTCCACTCTTCGTGAGACCTAGGCTCACTACTGCAGGAGAGCTAGCTGATTTCATAAAAATGTTGCTATTTCTCACTTCCGTCACTTCACCTGTTCGCAGCATGCCATAGAAGGCCAGCAGGAGGGAAATTCCAAAGCCATAATGCCCATGGAGGAAGCTCCAACCGACCATAGCATGAACCGCTGTCTCGGTGAGGGGTGGCGCGCGATTCGGGATTTCATTTGTACTCCACGTAGCGGGGAGCTGCCCCTTAAGCTTAGGATCTGCGTCCTGCAGGCCGGCAACCGTGTCCGAGGCCAGACCCCGGCCCTCGCCCTCGGACCACAAGAACTCAATGTATTCGCTCAGGAGCCCGTCAAGGCGCTCCCGCTTTCGTGGCAAGCTAAGATGATTGGCGTCAAGAAATTCGTAGAACTTCTGCCTGGCTGCGGTATACCTTTGGTTTGTTTTAGGCGAAACCGTGAGGGATTTGAGAGACCCAAGCTGCTTGCGCTGAACCTGTCTGGCTTGCTTGCTGTGACCTTCAAGGAAGGTTCGCCCTATTTTCCCCATGTCTTCTTAACCGGCCTTCGGCTGGGCCGGTCAGCTGGATTTTGCGATGTGTGTATGTAGCCCCAAAGGGGATGAAGATCACCTGCAAGCATCAGAGCGTTCAGCCGCACGATAATGGGTCTCAATTTTTTGCTTGAACTTCGACCTCTGGTCAAGGCGTGCATGCAGACCATGCTATCCGTAAGGTGAAGAAAACGAACTCCCCACCGTCTGGAGCGTGACAACTTCCACTTGATGCTGGTGAGAATGCACGTAGTTCCAGGAGATTGATACGCTCTCCCGAATGTCGCCACCGCCACCTGAAATGTCACGCCATCGCCACAACCGTCCTGGAACACTAGCTCGAAGGCGGAAGTACTTGGGAGCTGGATCTGTACCTGTGTGAACCATGAGGTCTTCTCCCTTCGTCGAGGAGAATCCAAAGCACTTGCGTACTAGCCTCTCTGCTGCGTCAGAGTCACCCGTCCCCAGGCGTCCCTGATGCCGTGGCCGTAGTAGCATAGAGCAGAAGTCACGAGCCTGCCCCGGAGTGGTAGCATCAATAATGTCTTGTACGGCTGAGAGACCTCCCATTCCAAGAGACCGAGATAGCTGTCCCACCAGCCAGCTCACCACTCCGACATGCCAGCTATTTCCAATCATGCTCATACGGATGTCTTCATAGTTCTCTCCTCTTTGGTCGCCTTTGGGCACGCGTTGCCTCGTGTAATCAATGGGAAACCCCATCAAGGCCTCCCGTTCCTGGATGCCTGGTCGCCGCCACATGCCTTGGCGGTTCCATAGGACATGGTCATCTTTGTACTGGTACGGCGGGAAACGATGTTTGTCTGCCTCCCATCTGGCAACTTCGTGTGGTTGACAGTGTTGTAACCCCGCCGGTCTCCGTCCTGGCGTTGCTCTTGGCCTCGAAGTCGTCAAAGTTGGCAGGTGACAGCCTTCCGCAAGTGACCCTCCCGGCATCAGGAGGCCCTTACCGTTCACCTTACCCTTCAACAGCAGTGGTTGACAGCGACTCCAACCTTCACCTGAGCACTCACCTACCTCGACATCTTGCTGCTCAGGAAGCTCCCAGCTAATCCAGTACAATCTTGGCCGCTCACATAGTGAAATCCCTTTTGCGTCAATTCTCACAGGAGTTCGGCCAAACTCCCGGCTCATGATTGCTCTATCTTCAATACTCATCGAGGCCACATTCTCAATGAGTTCATGTACCTGGGCCCAAGGGAAGGCTCGTCTGAAGAGCTGAGTTATACGAGGAACTTCTTTGAAGAGGCAGCTTCTCTCATCCCGCAACACGCCTTTGCGGTCGGCGTTTAAGCCACTCACCCCTTGACAGGGTGGCCCAGCTCCCACCAGGATGAGTCCAACATTGCTGTACTGCAAGGCTAAAGCCTGAACCTGCTCTTCACCAAAAGCACAGACATCCTCATGGAACTCCGTCTCAGGAAAGAAGCTTTCCACTACCCTACAGCATCGAGAATCCATTTCTATGCTCACGTGCCCGGCCATGGGTAGTCCCACAACATCACAAGCCACCCGCAGGGCCGCGATCCCATCAAACAGCCCCACGCTAAGGACTTGCACTAGGTCATGCTCTTCAGGAAGATCACCACGAGCAGGGCAGTTGGCTGCGCTAACCCCGTAGGAAGTCAGTCCAACTGATGCGCAAAGACCCCCTCCTGTAGTAGACGCGTCAGAAGCCGTAACCTCACCGTCCACTGGAATCCTGAAATCAATCTGAGCAAGTGGGCTAAGCAGGATGAAACGCGCGATCTCGATCTTCACCTGATAGGGTAATGCTAACCTGACCACTGGGGCCTCCCCATCAAAGCTCTTCGTGTGCTCGAAGACTGAGTTCAGACTACCCAGCAGGGGTCGGCGGAACATAGCGATGTAAACGAAACCTCCGCACACGACTTGCAACTCCCTGAGGGTTGATTGGCCTCGTACCAGGAGTTCAAAACCCAGCTTGCAGTATTGCATCAGTTTTTGGGGTTTCGGCATGGCATAGCCCAGGTCCCCGTCAACCAGGGCACCTTGCATCTCACCCAATGTAACCCGTTGAGCCGCCTTCTTGGGGTGTCTCGGCAGGCCCAACTCTTCATAGCATTGCCTGAGCTGCTCAACCTGCGGTTTGACAGTGCCTTTGATCTCCCCTGCCAACCTCGAGGAGACTCGTTCAAGCGCGTCAAAGTTGTCCAAGTATATCCTATAGAGATTCGAGGCAGATGACATAGGTCTGTCCTTTCGCAGTTCTCCCTCAGCGCCCACGTATATATCACCTCACATCGCACTCCAACGTACCACATTCCGATGGATGTGCTGTGCAATACTGACTGACTGAGTTCAGGAAACCCATGGGTAACACCCGGGAGACTAGCACGCAAGCCCTCCCGCGCAGCTCTGCTGGCACCAGGGATTCTGGCACTGGTTTGTTGAACCCCATGTAGGCTTTCCATTCTTCTGGGATGGCGAACAAGTAGAAAAAGCACCGGATGTCTTCACTCGACAGAAGGGCCACTTCTCCCTGGTCCAGGAGATACCCGCTCATTCCCAAAATCGATGGGAGAGTTCCCACATCTCCTGTGAGACTCTTGCATAATGTATTGACTGGCACGAGGTTCATGATCAATCGTTGAGTCTCCAGGTTATCCTTGAACTCACCCTTGCCTACCGAAAAAAGGCCATTCAACAAGGGCTGCCCTTCGATATGGTGCAACCGTTCGATGGGCCAAACCTCGCACAATCCCTTGCTCACCAGCCCAGCACAAATCTGGGGCCACTCCGAGTCACTGCGCATGACACGTGGTGGTTTGGGCCTTACTTGAATACCCCGAGGGACCAAGTACTTTTCAAATGTTTTCACATACTCCAAGGTTCCGAGCCGGCAAAACTTCTCCAATGGCAGGCTACCCACAGCATCAGGGAGCGACTCTTGGATAGCCGCCCATGTCATGCGCTGTGCAACCTTAACCTCTTCCCCCATGTAGTCAACTTTTCTTTTTAAAAAGAACGTATCAAAGCAAACCTCCGTGTCCGTTTCTTTCCAAAAGTGGTTTCGACTCACAACAGCAGCTAGCCTTTTTTCAACTTGCACCTGCATGGTCGATCTGGTAGGCGTAGTCGCCTGTCGAAGAATTGCGGCCCTCCAGTCGTGAGTCGGCGCTTGCAAATCCAGCCAAATGATTCAAGCCACGGACCACTGCAGAGAGCACCTTGCCATCAGCCAGCGGGTGACCGGACTCCATCAACGTCGCCCAGTACTGTGCCTCCACAGTCAGCGGAAACAAAGGAGCATTGGGCTCAGTCGTGGTGTCCTTGTTGGAGCGCCGTCTCTGCGATTGCTCGTCCTTCCGCAACAGGTCAGCCGCTCGCTGGAATATGAGGTGAAAACCAGGTAGGGCACCACTTCCTGTCATCTCGAATGTTGTGGTGGCCTTCCCATCAAATTCTGCCATCTCCAACTCCCGACACCCGGGAGCCGGACCTGCCTCCTCTTCGGGTGCAGTCATAGTGCCATGCATAGTTCCAACCAGGAGGGCTTTGCTCTCCCGATCCCTTGGCTCCATCTTCTTCATTGAGCCTTCTTCTTGCCGTCGCCTTTGTCCTTCTTGCCCTTGTCGCCCTTGTTCTCTGATCTCTCTTCCTTCCACTTGCCTTTGCCGCTCTTCTCCTTGCCTTTGCTGCGCTCCCACGGAGCACTGCTCGCCCGGTGTGGGATCTTGGCCTCCTGATGAGCTGCCTGTCCGGCCAAGTTCACCTCCGTGTTCGATGCCAGGCCTCCCTTCTCCAAGGGGAGCAGCTCCATCTGCCGCAATAGATCTGCACGAAGCCCTCGTGATAAACCTTCCAGGCTCTTGAGCCGCTGGCTCATCACATCCAGTGCAGATGACACCCGACCTTCCAACAGCATGTCCATTGTCGCCGCCCAGCGCAATGCCTCCCGGGCTTCAGGTTCTGACACAGCTGCTGCCGGCAGTACTGCAGGATAATGGGCCTCACTCCCGCCTTCTCTGCTTC
The DNA here is from genome assembly GCA_963970005.1 of Durusdinium trenchii. NCBI lineage: Eukaryota > Dinophyceae > Suessiales > Symbiodiniaceae > Durusdinium > Durusdinium trenchii. The sequence continues at coordinate 1,117,318 of CAXAMN010026361.1, read as the reverse complement.
CGGGAGTGAAGCCCCTAGCTGAAGCATCATAGTGCGCTGGGCCTCCAAAACCATCGTTGCTGTAAGGACGCCCGGATATCGCCGCCAGATTCTCTGAGTCGCAGTCAGGGGTGTGAACAGTTCCTCTGGCGCCTCCGCCTCCTCCGTTGGGCTGGAATCGCTGCTCCCGCTGGATGATGACGTTCCTGACGAACCCTTCTTGTTCCGGGAGCGCTTGCCCAACTTCTTGGCCTTGCGGCGTAACCTCCGCCGAGTCTCTTCTTTTGGATCGAGCCCTGTCGTGGCGAAGAGGGCCTCCGCGGACTTGATGCCAACCACCTTGTCTCGGGCCTTCTTTTCTCGGCTTTTCTGACTTCCTCCTCTTCTCCCGATTCCTCCGGGAGAACCTTTTTGGCCTTCACGCCCTTGGGAGCTTCTCCTCTTCCTTTGCCGCGCTCCCCGGCTTCCTTCCTCAGGACCTCGAGCTCGTCTCTCTCCGACTCGCGGACCGAGATCTCTAAATTCCGGCTCCATGGCAATGCCTTGTACTCCACGGCCTTGATCCTGTCTGCATGGAGCATAGTGTCCCCCCATGTCATTGTGGAACAAGGGCTGTCGCACAGGTGGACCTGTAATTCCTTCTTTGCTTGACCACTGATGTATTTGAGAATGCTCTCGGTGGACGTTCCATGAACCCGGACTGTGGTCCATGCTCCGTCCTCCCCCATCACAGTGTCTTGGTGATCTCTCCCACGATGTCGGCCTCGTTGTCCCAATACCTGCCTTGGATATGCACTGCTTTCATCTCTTGCAGCGTCCTCAAATCGACCTCGCCTGCTGCCACCCACCCGTCCCCAAGTGGGCCTTCTGACGCAGGCCTGGCCATGACCCTCCTCCGGTCTGGCCGCGCCGCCGGGCGCCTCATCCTCTTCGGCGCCATGCCGGGTTGAGGCTCTTCTGATACTTGAACTCACGATCTCGGGCCTTCTTCTTGAGACCCTTGTTTCGTTTTCGCTTCCTCTTTGCCTGGTTGTATTCCTGCTGATATCCACCTCTGTACCGTTGCCCTGGGACGGGTCCTCGGCGGTCAGGTGGCGCTCGGCCGCTCGGGACGGCACGCCTTTGGCTGGGGGGGGCGGGCAATGCCGCTGGCTCCTCCAGCTCCTCGTGCTCAGAGAACGCCTGCTCCTGGGATTCCTCCTCGGATTCCTCGTGGTGCTCTGCTGGACCAGGGGCCTCCTCCGCCCCCCGCAGCACTGGTTGAGGCGGCTGCAGCCTCCTCCTCAACCTCGACGTCCTCTGCGTCGGGCCCTGTCTCCTCCTTGGCCACTCCTGAGCCTTGCCTGGAGCGACTCCTTGATGGCGCTCGAGGTTCACTGGGTGACGGCTTGGATGTAGGCCTCAAGCCAAAGCCAGCTGGGTCACTGGCCACTGCTCTATCCTACTCTTCTTTTGTCTCCTCTCCTCCTCTGCAAATAGCCCTTCGCGGCGGCTGGGCTTGGGCTCCTCGCTCTTCTTAGTCCTCTCAGCCTCACCTGTCTTCGCCCTGGTCCTGTCTCTCCCTCGACGCTCACCAGAGTCCCTCCTCCGACGTCGATCACGACCAGGACGAGCCTCCTTCTCCTCCTCTGTGGATGGTTCCTCTTTCACTCGCCGCTTTCGAGCAAGTGGTGGACGTGTCTCTCCAGGAGAGCTTGGACCTTCTCCCGCTGCTTCGTGAGTGCCAGGGCTCGTAACCTCACCAACTGAAGATGTTGCACCTTCTCCTCGATCACGTTCACCAGGCCGTCCTGTAGCTGGCCCGGATGGTGGAAGAGTTGGACCTCCGGGTCTCTCTCCACCTGTGTCACCAGGAGCTGGTGCTCCCGCTTGTCCAGGAGAGGCGGCCCCTCCTGTGATCCCCCTGGAGTCCCAAGATCTGTAGTTTGCAGCCGGTCCAGATATGCTCCCTCCAGGAGCTGGGTGTACGCCTGCTGAAGAACCGGAACTGCTCGAGCACGGAGCTGTTCTGTCGACCCCTCGTAGAAGAGCAACAGGAACAGCTTCTGGACAGCCGCGCAACACTCACAAGCGCAGTTGTCCACGAAGTGTATGGCTTTTCGGCCTCCCCTACTCGAGGAGGCCATTCACCCTTAAGCCACAACACTGCGGTTAAAGTCTTGGGTTTCTCGTTTTTAGATACGAAGCGAAGCCCATATAATATATACAGTGTATATATGACATCCTGACTCAAGTATCAAACCAGCCTATTGAACCACTGCCCCTCATTACTGTACGTCGCAATAGACTGGAGCAATTTGACATTCTCATGAACCTGAAGCCTGCAAAAAAGAAGACCTTAGTGCAAGCGCATCCTACCAGCTGGCCGCAACAACCTGATAACACCAGCAATTCTCAGCGAGTTCGACATTTCCTCCCCCGGCATCTTGCTCTCAATGTTGGCCAGTGACGAAAGTCCGGCAAGAATGATGGAGAGGAAGGGAGCATGATTGGAGGTCCTGCAACCTGGCGGGTGTGGCGAAGCTGGACGACTGGGTGGTGCGGTGAGCGAGTCCAATTATCCTATTGGGAAATTCATGCAGAAGTCTAGTTTTAGGCTTCAGCAGCGTGTCCGAGAGTGGTCCAAATGGCACATTCTCGAGCAAAGCGCGCGAACCAAGGGAAACTGCTATCAACAAGGTGATCTAGACGTCCACTCGCACAGTCAACGCGAAGCGCAAAGCGAGCAAGAAGCAACTGTTTTGTCTCCTGATGGGCTTAGCCACAGAGTTTGTCTGATGGCAATGGACACTGAACAAGGATGCTTGCCAAAGCTAGAGGCCTGGCAACCTAAATCAAAGCAGGGCAATGACCATGTCAACAAGCCCATCATTCTGGCATCGTTTTGGCATCACTCGCTAGCTTTGATGATTCCGATGGGCATATCTTGTTGATGAAAGGTGCCCAATCCTCCATGTCGTCGTTCTTCAGGCAACTCAGTTTTTCCAGGAAGGGGTCAGAGATCTCTGGGGTGCAATAAGCTCTCACCATCTGAACAAGCTTCTCCAGGATCCTGACACAGTCATGTCTAAGACAAGACAAGGCTTCCCACAAGGTCCGGTAATTCATTCAAAATGGAAAGTTATAATAGTAGTGCCAGATCTTCTACTTCTCACTTCCAGAATGAGCAACCTCCAATGGAAAAGAAATAAAGGTTCCCTTTTTTGCATCCAAGAGGTCGGTGGCCCAATGATGTCCATCTCCATGTCACGTGCTGGAAGCGCTTCCAGCAGCTCGCGCACGGAATTCAGGAGGCAAGCAACGAACCTGTGGCACAAGGTCAAATAACTCTCCCAGATCTCATTCTGTCTCGTCTCTACTTCTGCAGGACTCATCTCTTTGACAAGACTGAAATTGGCTGCAACGTGAGCATTCCAGTTGGGCTGACCTTGCAACTGCGAGTTCGCAAAAGATTCGATGGCACCCAAAAGCATGTCCATTGTGTTCACATCGCGCTTTCGTTCCTGTTCGCCAGGTGTTGGCACAAAAGACGCGACCACGCACAAGTACCAGATTTGAAGCATCAGTGGCACTTCTGGATTCTTCGGATCTTGCTGCTTCAACTCTGCATTGCAGAAGCTGACACGGGGAACCATCTCTTGTCTGTCTTTGTTTTCCAGGAAGCTCAGCAAGACATCAACGGCAACATCATAGACTAAGGGTAGAGTCAAATCGGGGAAAAGCCTTCGAAAAATGCCCACGGTGTGTTGTGCTTCCCGCAGCATTTGGCTCTTGACTAAGGCCTCTGTTCGAAGTGCCAGGAGGCTTGCAAGAATATCACCCGCAACCTCAGCGTCTTTCTATCGGGTGGCGGTGGCTACAAATTCGAGGTGGCATTGATGAACCGGCTTCAAGGTACTTGAAGCTTGAGCAAAGGTCGTCTACTTGACGAGCCCAAAAGTTCTGGAGCTGTTTAAAAAAGAAACAAGCTGGCCATACCCTCTGAATGACCCGTTTGGCTTCTATCTGAAATGCATACAAGTTTACTGCATCGGTGCGCGCGTTCTCCTCAACATATGGCGAGGTTTGATCCACAATGCTCAGCCAGTCCCGCTGAACGACCTTGAAACTGCAAGTGGAGAAGTCTCTTGAGGCACGCTCTCCCAGAGCTTCGGCCTCCATAAACTGCTCAATGTCCTGACAACAGGAGTTGAGCTTAGCTTTGACCTGCTCCAAGAGAGTGAGATCCGGAAACAAGCTGCTTAGGACCTCCGCAGATGCTCCATTCGTCAGGAGGAGCTCACTGAATTTGTAGCGAAATCGAGTGGCACTGTAGAGGAGCTGAGACTTGCCACGTGCAGAGGCAGCCTGGGATAAGATACTCCAATGATTTGCACGCTGAATCTCTGCCACCACCTCTGCATTGGCGGTCTCGCGAGTCCAGAATGGATGCGCTTCCAACGCATATTTCGTTCCAAGCCCGAGCAAGGCGATTCCTGCAATGGCAGCTCCAACCACACCCGCGAGCTGTAGTGAAGTCGCCTTGGTTTGGCTGCATCTTGCAGCGTTTGCAGAACCTTTTGGTCTGGCATCTTCTGGCCAACCATACCCTGCAAATTCACAAAACATGTCAAAACATGCTGTGTTGCTGTTAGCAAGTTGCTGTCACCCCAAAGGATCCCAAGGCGGCAATACCAGCTTCAGTTGCAGCCAGCCGACCAATTGACAAGGCGGTGACCTCGCTTCGGAGAGCTCAGACCACGGATTGATCAGCCTGATCCTTTAGGTACCACACCCCAGGCAACTTGGTGAACTACAAGGCAACTTGGCAGAACATCTGAACAAATGGCAAGCGACTGTCAGCATAGTCACGGACTCCACTGGATACCTCCCACGCAAATGACCAGTTCCAGGAGTTATCACTTCCTGCAAGAGTGGCAACCAGAAAGAGGGGAAGGTTCTTCTCCCTGCTGAGCCCCGATGTTCCCAAACGAATGGAGGTGTCTGAAAACGCAGTTTGTAATGACGCTTGATGAAGTGTCTGATCGACTAGACGACCACATCATGGACACGTGATCTACCGGGTTGCAGTATGCTGCTTGTTGCAATCCTGGCAACACTTGTAAACAAAAGAAACAGTTTATTGTTTTGCTCAATGGCACCAAAGAGCATGTTGACTTTAAATATATCATGTACAAAGCAATCAAAATAAAACACTTATGACTTTGGGCACAAACAAAAGTAATTACATGCATGTTTTGTGCATCTAGTTTCCTGCAACGCAAAACATGTAAATTGGTATGTTGAGGCACTACATTGTCAGGCGACAATCGGATCCGTGTATGTACATGCAGGTGAGGTCACTTGGGTTACTAGTTGCTAGTAGTTCAGTTGGATTCCTGAATATGCATGTTGCAAGTGCAACCCAACGATTAGTGAAATTTGTTGATATTTATGACTACAGTATTTATGTTGTTTTAGTTGTTGCGGCGAATGCGCTGGCTTGCGCTCTTCAAAAATAACTTGCCTTCAAAACTGAGGTCAGCTGGATCCAAATATATATATATATAGATGATGCAATTATATACATATGCAGACTATACACTTGTGTTCAAGTTTACAGGAAGTACCGGTGTGGAATAAATGGATGCACCTTGCTGATCTGTATGAGAGTTGCTGATCTGCCAAGTCTCGCTCTGACTTGAGGTCTCTCCGGCCTTTGAAGCATCCAAGCCCGCTCTGGTCAGCAATCGAAGGGCCACTTGCAAAGTCTTTTCTTGAGCACGCATCATTGCAGCATCCAGCCTGCAGCCATTGAAACTGGGGCAAAGGTCGCACAAAATGACTAGACCAAAGACATTCCTAAAGACCAATCGCACACGAAGCCCTGTTCATTGACAGCAGAAACAGGCATGCAGCTTCGAATCAGCATATCTGGAACATCTGGCCCTTTGGGAACAGACCATCATGATCGTAATCCCATGCAAATCTTCAAGTCACATGTATGTGCATTATCGCGTTGCACATGTTCAAATATCACATGATCCTAACTTGGTAGCTGAAAAAGTGCCCCTGCCTTCGACCGCCACCCTGCCTGGACTGCATCTCCTTCTCGATCTTCGGGACCAGCTTCGAGAGAAGCTTCTCAATGTACTGATGTCGAACCCATCGGCTCGGGCCGCCCTCCTGATTCACCTCGTCACCTGGCACGAGGGAAACAGCCCTTCTGGGCACTTGACGGACCGCAAGGACCGAGAAAACCGCAAGGACCGAGGCGCCTGCACTGGTGCAGAGCTCTTGAAGCTTGTCATTGCGGACGGCATCAATCTCTTGTCGAATCTCTCGCTCCAAATCGCCTGCCGCATCTTCCGCGGCCGTCTGCATCTCCTGAGCATAGAAATCACTGGCAGCAACGGTTCCTGGCAGGGAGATCTTGCTGAAAGCAATGCCTTCGTTACCTAGATGCTTTGCATTGGCAGGTGTATCATGATGTATCATGTATCTATTCTATGTAACTGGGGAGACCACCAACGGTTTTGGTCTAGTTTTCTTCTTTGACGGTGCCGATCTGGGAGGTGTCTCTCCCGTATGCTGTGACTTCCGTTGTGCTGCGTGCTATTTCTTCCTTCTCTTTCCCCACTTACCGCAGATTTGTAGCTTCCAACTTCTGCATGCTTCGCATGCTCGATGCTTTGACCAGTTTGTCTCCGGTACTCCAGCCGCTCCTTGCGAGGTCTCCAGTCGCTTCCGGTACTCGTCAGTAAGCTCTGCCGTGCGGTGCATGGCGGTCTGCGACTGGTTGCTGAGCACAGTCTGCTCTTGCTGCAAGAGCATGAAGATCTCCTCGAATGGATATGGCCAATCCGGAAACGATTGACCAATGTCGAAGTGACACACTGGAAAAATAAACTGTCTCTACGAGGATTGGGGCAACCTGTTGGGGGTTTTGGCATGTTTGGGAACCTTTCTTCAGGTCATCGTCCTTGACGTGGTTTTGGATGTCTCTAAGCCAGCTCGTGGCCTCTTCAAGCGGCAGATATTTCTGAAGAACTTCGTTTGAATCATCCTCTGGATCCTGCAGTAGTCCACCTGCGTGCAAGAAGATGCGCGCAGAAGAGCTCCCGATATCGCGCCGGAACTGGCTCACTAAACTGTCCGCAGCTTGCCGTTTGCTCGTGTCCTTCTGCTTCTTTCCTGGCTTCAAGTTCATTGCCATGTCATAACGAGTGAGAACCCAGAAAGTCTTGCTGTAGGGGTTGAGTGCCAACATCTGCTGTGTGTGCTCTGGTTTGGCCGTACCCTCCGTCAAGGGGCACACCATGCATGCAATGTGCGAGTGGTCTTGTAGAAACCTTTGGACGAGTTTGGCATACTCTTCACTCTCAGTAAACCCAGGTGTATCAACCAGGCTGTAGTGGCAGCCAAAAGGGTTCAATAAATCCAAGGGAAGTTGAATGCAAATCTCACCATGTCCGGACGGATTAGCGTCCCTTGCAAACTTCTCTTCCAAGAATTCAGCCATGTCGGCTCGTAGCACTTCTGGCTTCAGGTCGTCTAAAAGCCATTCTTTCTGCAGCACATCATTCAAATAGACACACGCGTGCCGTTCGGTGGTGGACTCCACCTTCCAAATGCAGTTGGTTGCCGCCTTATTATCGACTGGCAACAGCATCTCACAGTCTGGCAAGCAGGAAGAAAGGAGAAGATTGATGAGGGAGCTCTTTCCAGCCTTCAAGGGCCCAATGAAAATGATTCTCAGCTTCTCTTTGGCCTGGATTCTTTGAACCAATGACTCCATGCCATGGACATGTTGCCCAAGGTCCAATAAACTGTTGGCCGATTGAAGTTCTTTGCAAGCTTCGGCCAAGTCTGGCGCCTCTTTGGCCAAGGCGTCAAAGCGACGCCGGGTGAACTCCCTCATGCAGGTGCAGCTCACCTTAGGTGACGGACACCCACGACCCACACCGAAACGCACGGCTGTTGAAGCGTTCAATGCGAAAACGTCATCCTACACTACTGTACCAAGGACCCAACTCTAAGCATCTCTTGTAGTTGAGCAAATCGTCTGAAGTCCGCCATGCGAGGTTCCTGTACTTTCTTCGCCGGCAAAAGACTCGCAATCTGCTCCCATTGGGTACCTGCAACAAACAGGAAAATTATAGAATTGCCAAACGAAAGGTTCAAGACAGCGCAATCAAATGCAAGACAGCGCATGGAGGCACGCCCCGTCTCAAGCGTGAGACCATCACAACACATTACAGTTTTCAACAGCGCTAGGCAGCTTCACCTGCGCTAGTGCTGCGCAAGTGAACGAAGTCATCTGATGGACTCGCCATGGCAAATAATGCTCTCGCACAGTGGCACCCTTGAGGCTTCAAAGGCCAAGCCGATTGAGACAAATGACTTCACCGTGAGCATTGGGTATGTCGTGCCACAGTGAATCTTGCTTTTCTCGTGTCATTGGCTCTACCAGTACAGCGCAAAGCCCGTGGGCAATTTCCACGCCAAATGTTCATGCTCAAAATACGCCGAAGACGAGCTGCAGCTACCTCCTCGTCATCCTCGTCTTCCTCATCATCATTTTGTCTGGAGCCTGAAAAGCCACCAAGTGCTACAACCGGTGTTCACCTGTCGGAAAAAGAAGCATGTACAGTAAGGTAAATTTGATAATCACTGGTCATGCTCGACTACAAGAAGTGCATCACAGCAAACATGGCTACTGTAAGTGTCTTGCAAATATTCAGCCCACAATATTCAGTACTGTAATTCATACTCATACAAGATCATGTAGATATATCATTGCAGCAGCCCAGAATTAAAGAAATCTAAGAGATGAGCAGGTAACCACTGTGTAGGTACAGCACTCCACATGTTGAGCCATATCCATTTGGGAGTGAAGGTGGTGCACATGTAAATCGCCTTCAGAGAATGAGTTAGCGCCACCTACTCTCAAGCTACGGATCATACATCTATCTATAGGGCAAAAGCGAGGCTCTAGCATCATTTTACAGAAGCAATCACACGCACACGCGCCTTCTCTGGTTGTGGGGCTGCCCACAAGTGGTCTGGCCTCAATCGCACTGAAGAACTCTAAGAGAAGAGGGTGATCATCTTCCCGGTCCTATCCGTCTTGTTACGGGTCCACAGGCAGTCCGATGGTCGATCCACTTGCCATGACGGTCGGTCAATGGATGAATCCGGGGCCCTCAGAACACATGGCACTGATGAGATTGGGTGTTCACACCCGACTCACTCTTGTACGCATGTTTGTACAGAGTCCTGCATCCGACATCTCTGGAGCTCCATGACCCAGAGTCCTGCCTTCCCATTGAGCAGAGGCTTCTGAGGCCTTCCAGCTTCCAGCGACGGAAGTCTGGTCAAGCAGCTAATGTTGAAGCAAATGCTCCAAGCTTGAACTCCAAACTGAGGGAGACAAAAACGAACACATATCGAGATAAACTAGTTTGATGTCGGAACTTGCAGTGTAAGACGTGTCGTCATTGGTGACGGAACTCCAAATCGAGTCGCCCAACGAATCGTCCAGAGACGCGGGATTCCGAGACGCGGGACCTGTCACCATATCCATACGACCTGGCAACCTGAGTAGCAAAATCAAAGGAGCAACAGTTGTAACCATTGGTTCCTATTATATACACCGAACGAATGTCTACCCAAAACGGACGTCTCATCGCCAGAAATCAGACTACTACCGCGACAAACCAAAGTATATGAAAGTCCGTATAGGTACCTTATGATGGTCTATATTTGTATGTCTATATAGTTTAGTGAAACAGCACCATGCACCTCTTTCCCACCACGAACGCCCTTAACCATCGTCGCTGCCAGTCTCTTTTGCCGTTACAGTGTACAAAATTGGACTGACATAGCTTTGCAATCAAGATCTTCCTATGCACCAGCCAGCATCCTCCCTTGGCACGCCGCCCAAAACTTAGACACTCCAGGAACAGCCCATATGATCCTCCCACGTGATTCTTGAGAATTCTATATATTCATTGAAATCCGTCCTTCAGCCTATAACAACATGTGATTTCGCACATCCTTCCGCCATTCGACCTTTGAACGATGCTCCGATCGCTCTGCCGCCTCGCATCTCCGCGTCCGAAGCCCAGGCCGCGCCCACCGGTCTCCACCGGACTGAAGCCTCGGAGTGGTCCGCGGTGGTTCGGTTGAGGATCCGCGGGATCCGAACTTAGGAGGCTCCGTTTCGTAGCGTCCTTGCTCCTGGTATGCTTTGTCACTTGTTTGGTTGTTAGAAAAAGGGAACAAAAGGGTTCTTTTTTGGGCCCAGGGGGTAACCCAATGTCACAGGATGCTACAGGTTCTTCCGGAATGACACAGCACCATTGGGGTACAAAATGATGCAACACATGTCTCGCAGGAACCCCATTCGGATCATTCGGTTCTGCTACTTGCTCCGTGATTCGTAGCTGAGACCATATATGTGTGTAATACGACATTCCTTGGGAACATCCAAATAGGACATATATAATTCACAATAATACAGTACATATATAGTCACCCATCCAGGTACAAATTAGGGACTTCTAGTGCTTGACAATTATTCTTAAACTCTGAGGCCTCCTTGACAAGATTAGGTACACCCACATACGCAATCCTGGCTTCCTGCATTCTTCCACACAAAACGGACCTGTTGTATCCTGTTGTCTCCAGTGGCTGTCCGAAGATCCAACCTTCACTTGTGTTTCCGGCCCATCCATTTGGGATTGTCTCAAATGAAAAACAGGAGTGGCTGAAGCCACTGGCGAAACCCAACGACAAACCAATCAGATTCAAGAAAGAAAGAAGGCTGCTTTGCTCTCACATTTTGGGACACGCATTGAACAAGTCCCAAACAGCCATGCTGTCAAGATACAATGTCGTGCAACAAAGCACAAGTGCTGTCAGCATGGTACAAGAATGTGTTCAAGCGATGCTGAGCAGCTGAGCAGCTGCTGAGCAGCTGCTGCTCACTTCCCATTCCAGATCTGAACTCCCCGACCCCAAGCGCCAAACGAACTGGTCGGCACGAGACTCCCGGCTGGCGGGATCATCGTCCCAGCGGCCCGTCCAGGGCTTTGCCTTGGGGAGCATCTTTGTCGTTCGCATCTTCAGAATAAAAAAGGGTAAAGGACTGCTTTTGATTTCAAAGGACTGCTTTTTGATGCTTTTTGTGTGTTCTTTCGAGTGTTGAAAACCAATGTTCTTTCGATGTTGCGCTTTGATGTGTTTTGTGCTGCCTGCAATTCTGGACATGTCATCTTGGGGCTGATGTATACAAAGGCCTCAGTCAGTGGCAAGCGCGATGATCCCTTTCGATCCCTTTCGCGGTTCAGAAACTCAACTGGCACCGAACTGCAAGTGCCTCTAAGTTGCTCCCAGGGTTTCAGGCTCATCTTCCAGCTCCTGGCAAGCATGTTGCAGAACCAAACGAACGACCCGGGTTTGGCACCCCGGCTCGTTTCGGCACCGGCTGTGCGCCCGAGAAACTCTCGGGTGCTGTTCAAGCGTTCTTACCAACCAATTGTCATGCTTACCAGAAGCTTCCGTGTCAAAAATGTTGTGGTGCACCTTTGCTTCAAACACTTGTTTGACTTGGTGATTGTGTCTTGACACTGAAAGTCTGTTGATCATGCCCAAGATTCCTTGTTAGATCATCGAGTCGAAACCGCTCGCTTTGAATAATGACTCTCCAAAGGCTTCCGAAAAGGAAAAAGACCAACGCACAGTCTTCCAAACATTCGAAAACACTTCGGTTGGACCACTGACTGATTGAATATATAGAATTGTCAAGTCTGGATGTCCTCCAGGTCCCTAAGGCTCCCTCTAGTCGGATCAAACACATGCCAAAAAAAAGGAAAAACGAACGAACAAACGACCGACCGACCGACCAACCGAGCGAACAAGCGAACGACCGAGCGAACGCACCCACGAACGAACGAACGAACCTCATCAAAGAGCTCGTCGTACTCTCCGACCGGCGCAGGTTTGCTCGCAGCCCTGATGGCGTGATGATGGTAATGCGACTTCGGAGGGTGTGCCTCATCTGACTCATCTACGTCTATCTTTAGTTACCACCGAATAAGATAGAACAGCGGTTCCCCTCTAAAAACTCCTTTGAAACTCACCGCACTGGGGTAGCCTAATTCTATATTGAGCATAAAATGCTGACCATCAAGCTTCTGGCTTGTAGAATCAAAGCACCCAGGGTCATTGAAAGGCTTCGGAATCAAGCACCCTTTGTTGGGAAAAGATTCCATAATTAGTTACGCCCCCCAATGTCAGGGAGCAAAACGTATGAATCGGACGTGCCAAAACCTCATGATTCTGTAGTGGGACAAGGCTGCTTCCATATGTTTCCGTAGGCTTTCCAGAAACTTCCTGGCCAGCATCTTCAAATAATAAGCCAGAGAAGAACTAAGTCAAATGCACAATCCTAGAGCTGCTAGCATCCATAAGCAAGCATTTAAGGCTGAGGAAATTTGAGCCAGCAGACCCACCAATCACACAAAATATAACAGCCGACAAGTGAAAGTACAATCCTAAACTCAACATTGTTGGGCCATAGTGTCAGGGCCCCTAACAGCCTTGACCACATTTGACCACTGTAAAATCAAGGGCTTTGAGCAAAGTGTCTAAACCCCCCCCCCCCGAAAATCCTGGCAAAATATCACCAGTTGGACCATTTGGCACTTGCCAACATGTTTGACATTCAGCCCTTCAGGGCCCTTCAGAACTTCAGGCACAAGCAAATCACTCCAAAGTTGGCCCTAATAGGATCAGTGCCCTGTTCCTGTGAACCAAAAGACCCGGTTGACACTGGAAATGTGATCGGGAAGTTATCATTTATAATATTGCGCCAGTTCCGAGATGCTGCAAAAGAATGCAATAGAATCACACACCAGTCCCATACATTTGAAAATCTCTACATATTCTCTTAGTTATGTCCTTTCTGCCCACACTGTAGTGACTAAGATGTGACTGTAGTGGTTCCAAGATGGCTCGACTCCTCGGCCACGTCCTAAACTTGAGTAACAAGAGGACGCTAATGGGAACAAAGGGCATCGCTACTAGGAGCAAGGGCGCTACTAGTAGCTCCTGGCATTACTACTAGTAACAAGAAGCTACGTACTCGGAACACTTGTTCTTCAATTCTGAGAGGTGCTGGATGCTTCCTGTGCATCTGGGCACTGTTCCATCTGTGCTCTGTTTCTGCCCGGACCAAAAAGCGAGCAAGGCATAGGCGCTTGCTCTCATGCAAACAAAGAAGTTCAAATAGATCGATCTTTCTTTCTTGCAAAATGGATGGCAATCTAGTACCGATGATCACACTGGGGTCATCTGGAGGTGCAAATCTTTGGCAGCACTTTATAGCTTCAATCCTCACTGATCTTGCAAGTGTTCCATGAAGCTATACTGGCAAACCCTGGGTCAACACCAAGCATTCCCGCACTTTTCTGTCGAGGAAGGAAGCGGCCGACTGCTCAATCCAAGCAGGACAGGTATGTCTGTGGGTAAGGTATGTCTGCGCCGACTGCCCAGCCACCTCAACCCACATCTGTGCGTCCAAAGCACGTCCGATGCGCCAATGCAGACGCACCTCCTGTGCTTGAGCAAAGCCAAGCAATTGGACACAGTCTCTTCGAGTTGCAATCCCGCACGACGCGATCCATAAAGGAGTTGACAATAGCTGTTGATTGGTAGAAATGAATGCAGCTCCGTTGGTCGTGCTGCTCCGTTGTCCGTTTGACCTTCAGAATGCGTGCTGCTCAGCGCTCTGTTCCGTGCCTCGCTGGCCAACCCCCAACCCGACGGTCGCAGCGCATCTGGCGGTCCTTGCATGCGGGATTCGCCTCAGAAGGCAAGGATACTACTACAACCTCCTGGCATCGCTACTAGGAGCAAAGGACGCTACTAGGGGCTCCTCGCCTTAAACAAGAAGCTACTAGGGGCTCCTGGCATCGCTACTAGGAGCA
>CAXAMN010026361.1:1063933-1089968 GCA_963970005.1 Durusdinium trenchii | reverse complement strand
CCCCCCTAATAGCGATGGCCTCCCCCTAATAGCGATGGCCTCCAATCTAATAGCAATGGCCTCCAACTTGATAGCAATGGCCTTCTCCAACCTACTAGCAATGGCCTCCATCCTAATAGAAGGTGTGTTTTCCTTTTACATTCTTGTTCGATATGTACCGGGGAAATACTCATTGTTGGCCCCCACATGCCTCACCTGCAATGACATGGATAGCTCGACAGCAGGTTTCTCATGGTTTCTCCACAGCGCCGTTTGGACCTAGAGTGGAACTGCCACAGCGCCATGCGATTCATCACCGATCCATGCAGCAAAGCTTGGTCACAGATCGATGCAGGTGGTATTCACACATCATGATCTGTGTCAATCAAACAAGCTTGGCTATCCTCTGTTTCATGATTGCCTGTGCATGCGGGGAGAGGAATCCACAAAGCTCGCTTGCAAGAAGTTCTTGTTGTATGATGTTGTTAGTCTTCAGGTCCCGGAGTTAACGAAGGTTTTCGGCTGCTTGTCAGTGTTTGCATCCCGTGCCTGGACTAAACTTAAACCATGTGTATCTCGCAAGCGGCCGGTTTGGCAGTGGTTACATAAATTCATAAGTCCACTTAGTTCTTACCCCCATGTACATCGCTGCTGAAAGCCTGCACATCCAATACCCACTCAGAGGAAACCCATGGACTACCAAAAATGTTCATGGTCTTTCAACAAAAGCCCGTGGAGCGCCCAGGTCACCTGCATCACGGTCCTTCTCGTGGAAGACCGGATGTCTTCGCGTCACTTGTCTGTGGCCTGGCAACAACATGTGTAGAGAAGTTATCATGCGCATGTACACAAAGAAATGATAGCTGTGTCATGTGTGCCTCGGGGCTTCCACATTTATACCATGATATTGCCCACCACAGCCTCCTAAATGTCCAAATGCTAAGGTTGCGCTTTCTTCACACAAAAAGACTGTTCTCGTGGCTTACCGGATTGAACATTCAGGAAAAGAAAACGCTCTTTTCTCGCAAGGTCCAACATTTCCTCCAGCTTTCCTCACCAACCCCCAGGTTTGTTGGCCTGGCCCAACTTGATGGGAACTTCAATTTCTTGCAACCTGAAGCACTCTTGAAACAGGTGTCTTTGATATCGCCTCACAGCTAAAATATAAAAACACAATATACCTTTCATAACTGTTTGTTGTCAGCTCAGGCTTTGGAGCTGCTGCATTTGGATGATCATGATGACCTTCTGAATCACTCTGATCTTCTAGATCTGAGCTTCTGACTCATCACTGTCCAAATCAGCATTGGGCCGCTGAAGCTTCAGCTTCACGGTGTCCCCCGGAGCCTCGGTGTTTCTAATTATGTCGTTTCTCCTTAGACTCCTGCTTTCTCCGAACTCTCCGCACGTCTAAGCGGCGTCTTCGAGTCTGCCGTGGGACTGTCCGAGGCCAAGAAGCGCGGGACTCCAGCAGCCCAAAGAGGTCGTCCGTGGAGGAGATATTCCTCAGGACGACGTCGCGAGGCCGAGGCCGAGGGGACGAGTCCAAAAACAAAGGAATCACGTTTTTGGGCATGGTGCTGGCCATCCATGGCAACGACCACATCTCCCAAGCGTCCGCCACCTGGAATGCCAATTCCCCGATGTCGGATTTATGTCGAAAAGACAGGTTGTCATAATAAGTCAGAAGGTGACAAACCTTGCGTGGTGTTCAAGAATATGGTTCCGTTCTTGAGACAAACCCATCTATCTGATGACTCTGTTGTCCTACCTCGGCCTTAGCCTCAGTCGAAAGAAACAACACGTCTGAAGGGATGTGTGGGTCGCGGATGAGTCTATGACATGAGACTATCGAAAATCCTAAGGTCCTATGATGCCGTTGAAGTTGTGAGCCCCTTGCTGAACTCATCTCATGGATTCGGGCAAATTCACAACTTGAACAAAGTTTCACGAAATGTACCGAAACAAACCATCGCCACAAAGACTCCATCGAGTCCATCTCCAGCACCGCCAATTGACCCAAAAGCAGCCCGCTCACTACAGATAGTTTCAAGTTTCGATTCAAGCCCAGATCTCCAGTTTCTGAAACTAGCAACCCACCCCTCAACTGGTCGGGATACTACAATAATTTTATGTTGCTTCTCTTCTCTTTATGAGATAGTAGTTAAAGGACTTAAAGGAGAGAAAACACTACCAAGTCACTACCAACAAAAGGACAGTGCCAATCTGCGTCAAGAAGTCGTCTGATAAAGAAGAAAAAGGAGCCAGCTCGACGCATTGGCCGCACTCCAGCATTTTCCGCTGGGCCACCAGGGATGACCTCCATATCGAAGTGAATGAAGTTCAAATAAAGACAAGACATGCAACGGTAAGGGATTGTATATGTTATACAGTTATACATGCAAAAGAGAAAGGTCAGTTCGCTTCACTCTGATTTTCATCCTACTTGCCGTTCTTTCGGTAAATTATAGCATCCATCTTTGCCGCGGACTTCTTTGCCCATTGGCCTTCACCCTTGCCCCAGCCTTCATGACCATGATGCCATTCAGTTGAAGCTCTTGGTCCATGACCTCGAAAACATGAAATACAACATGGCTTCGAAAAACAGAAAAGTGTGTGGAAGTGTCAACCCATGTGGGTCAACTCCACCAAACTGAACCTGAACCACTTGCGATTCGACCAGTGGCATCGGGCGCAAAGATCAACCCCAGCAGCGGCCGCTTCACAAAGCCTTGGCCACCGAAAGGGGCCGAAAGCGCAGCTCGCTCCCAAAGGGGCCGTTTGGCGGCTGCATGTGTGTTTCACCCTCAGGCTTTTCAGCTCGCTCGGTTTCGATGCTGAACATTTCGCGTTTCGCGCGACTCCATGGGCCTTTGGAGATGATGCTTTCCACATTTTTGGACACGGTGTCGATCGGCACAGCAAGTCCTCAGTGCCAACTGCATGTTATGCGTGGATGTGGAGGTGGAGGTGCATTTCTTTTTCTACATACCAAATTCTCGAACGGGTGGTCCATGGTCCATGGTCCATGGTTGTGCTGCGACAGTTGATCAAAGTGTGTGAAGTTTCTACAGGTTTGCAGTTTCGACTCTTGGAGAAATCATCCTGCACTGCAGCGCTTGTCTGGCACCTTGAATCAAAAAACTTCAGCAGATTTCTGAGCCTCCAACCGACTCCAGCAAACATCCCACTTCCCGAGAGAATGGCAGTGTTCACGCCAATGACCTGTCACCACCGCCGTTCTTCACTTCGCCCCGATGCTGAATGCAGTGCTTCTCGCTGTGAATCCGAGGCAAACTGTTCCACATTACAGAGATTACTATGAGGGCCACATAAATATAAAATATTGCTCTATGTGCTCGGCCATACTTGAGGCTGGTCCGACCTCGCCATCACTGTTGAGCAATGGCCCACCACTGTTTCCAGGATTGATGCTGGCATCTGTTTGGATCACTCCACCTCACGACGTCGTCACGACCACACGCATCCGTCCTCCAGGGTAAGGGATCAAAATGGAAATAAAAATAGAATCAAAAAAATATTCAACGGGGATCAATAAAAAAAAATCAAAAAACATATTCTAGCCCACTGAGGATGGTTGGGGTAGTAGTAGTAGCAGTAGCAGTAGCAGGATTAGGAGACCAAGGGAAAAGGATGGAAGGAGAAAGGGACTAGGAGAGTGTACCTCCCTAGGAGCTCCTTCCTAGTAGGGAGCTATTTCTACTGGTGAACCATTTTTCGAGTAGGGCTACTCAATGACTGGACGGCTACCATCATTGGGTACCTACTTTCCGCCCAGGGAGCTGCCTCTAGTAGAAAGCAATCAAGCCTCTATTTGTGCAAGCAGGGGACCAGGAGACCGAAAGACGAGCGGAGTAGGAGAGCAAGAGACCAGCGGACCAGGAGACAGAAGGACCAGGATTCCAGGGGACCAGCGGACCACAGGACCAGAGGACCAGGAGACCGGAGGACTAGGGGACCAGTCGACCAAAAGACCAAGGGACCAGGGGACCAAAGGACCAGTGGACCAGAGGACCAAGGGACCAAAGGACCAAGGGACCTTATTACCAGAGGACCCGCAGACCACAGGGCCAGGAGAGCAGCAGAAGAGGCCTATTCGCTTATTATGTTTATGTTGATCCTCTCTTCTTTTTTTTTGATGCTCGTTTTTTTTTTTGATACCTATGCCCGTCATCCACCGGAGTTCGCAATAGTCCAAGTAGCTGATTGGCCTTCCACCGCTGCCCTCCATCTTTCGCGACACCTCGCCAACTTGTCCCACTCTGCAAACCCAGTGCTTCCGTGCCCCCCTTGCAAGTCAAGGTGTTTTGAGTTTTGACACCACTAAACACACAGAGTTTGTCACCTCCCAGACAGAAATAC
This sequence comes from Durusdinium trenchii, assembly GCA_963970005.1. Lineage (NCBI taxonomy): Eukaryota > Dinophyceae > Suessiales > Symbiodiniaceae > Durusdinium > Durusdinium trenchii. The sequence continues at coordinate 1,085,606 of CAXAMN010026361.1, read as the reverse complement.
AGGAACAGCTAAGGAGATGGCACCACTGATGATGCCCCGGCTGAGGCTGTGCTCCAAACCGAATGGATTGCCAAAAGCGAAGACGTTTTGACCTGCCAAAAGCCGTTCCTGTACATTACATGGGGTCACATCTTAGAAGAAAAGCCAGAGAGGAAGGAATTACAGTATCGCAAGCATGCTCACAAAGGCTTTTCGCAAGGAGGAGCAGGAAAAGAGGCATCTAAGGGATGACTTGACCGAGTGTTGCAGCGTTGCAGTAAGCGAACACACATAAAAAAGTAGCCACAAGTGAGTTGGCACAACTGTCAAGCAGAAACAAAAAGCAGTGAGATTCAGCTGATTCTATCAGGGCACCCTGGGAACAAGCATTAGCATCGCATCATACAGTCCGAATGCACAGCTCACCCTCGATTGCTCGCCTCCTCACATCAAATAAACAATTCAGTGTTTGAATCAACTTTACAATTTTACTATATAGTTTCCCTCGCTGAAGATTGGGCAAATCGAAATCGAAGTCTTTCCTTGCACCCTAAGCCGCCACGCCGACCATGAGCTTGTCAGAATGACCACGCTCAAGTGGTTGCATCAGACCTGCTGCCATTCTGAAAGATGGTGCTGTCTTAGATTGAGTGCCGCGCAATGGAAAGAAGGAGGCGTTGAAACCCATCGCACCATGAATCGAAACAACTGGCATGGGAAACTGACAAACACCTGGCCTACCAGGAACCAATCCAGCGGCACCACAAGGGTCATACCAATGGGAACTATAAGATTGGAGTCATGAGTCGAGTTTGTCGACGTTCAGGAAAATCCGGCAAAAGTGAATGTCGACCTCATCAATACACCTCGAGTACTGCGCATCCATCATCTTACAAGTACGAAGACATCCATCGCCTTTGGGCAGGCTGGAGTTATCCTGCACAAATGTGGCAGCCAACAGTTGTCGTGCACCCGATGATGTGACAGCTGGAGAGGAAGGCCAATTGCCAGAACTCGTCGTGGATATGATATATATATATATATTATATATATGCGGCCAATATGGGCATGGAGAACCCTCCTCTGTTCAGACAAAAAGCCCGGGAGTTGTGATCTTCCATGTCCATCTTCGGGGAAGGTTGGTGCAACCTGTTGAACAACCTTGCCCGAGCATCCATCGTTCTGTCATGTTCTGTCTATGTCATTGTAAGATGCTGGTAATTATATTTATATAACGGAATAGAAGCTCCCAAACTGATGAAGGTTGAATCTCCCCCGCCTAATCTGGATCACTGGCAACACGGTAACACACTCTTGGTAGTTGTCTTTGGAAGTCGTCTGGAGCCCTAGCGAGCTCAGGCTAGTGAGTTGTGGGTTTTTATCACAGGGTCCTTGAATTCCAAGTCCATCCATGCCACACCATTCACCAGTCTCCTGGTTTTGCACCTCCAAGACTGCGACATTGCTTGAGGTGTCGTAACCTGCAGCATGTTGTAGCACCAGATTGGTGGAAAAAAACGGACTAGCCAAACTTCGCACATTCCGGAATGATCCAACGACGTGCCAAAATCCTCACAAGTGTCCCTGACTTCAGACCTCCCTGGAACTTCTGCTTTTTGAAGCCCTTTTGCCCTATTGCGGCTGAGTCTTCCAACCCACCACCTGGGCCAAGAAGGTGAGGCGCTTGTTGCCTGTCGCAAACAGTTCAAGTAAAGCACTGCACTTGCCTGCATCCTCTCTGGGATGGATCAGCTGGTGAACTTCCAAAAGGCTTTCATGCTGGCATTGGTTGTTTCACAAATTCCCAAGATGTTCATCTATGATGGCGAAAATGAATGTTGTTTATGCTTGATGTTGGAAGGTCATACATCTTGAGTCTTGAGTTTACCTGCTCAAGTCCTAGATTCTGCAAAAGCAACCCAATTGGAGTGTTTCTCGCCCACACTCTCAGGTCGTGGTGAGACTTTCAGGCTGTCCTTCCCACACTGGCAACAGGGCTTGGTCAGACTGCCGGACCCATGAACATCGTGGCAAATGTAGCACTTAGCAACTTAGCACTGTTCAGGATGGTCAAAACGTTCTCCCCAAAAGGGCGTAAGCTTGCAGCTGAGTAACCACATTTTAGGATATTTCATGATATTTCAGGGCCGAAGTTCTAGTTCCCAGCTCGATTAAAAATGAACTCCAAGTAACCTCGCAAGCTCTTTGACCTGTCAAAGTAAGCTGAACAGCTAAAGGCTCCGTGTCCCTCCTGACTTGTCGTTCAGCAGGAACGTGACATATGGCCTCAAAAGGTAGAGCGACTAAACTGCTTCACAGCGACCAATTGACAGTACCACGGACCTTCGCAACAGGAAACTTTCTGAATCTCCCCTGATCTGTGCTCGGTTCTGCGAGTATCGTTGGAGCCTGTGTCCGTGCTCCCGTTGGTCATGCCCTTTGATGCGTTTCCTTGAAACTGACTCTTTTCCTGTAGAACCTAAAATGAAAGCTGCGGCCGGGCGTTTGCATCTCATTGATGACATTGTAATTGGTCACAACCTCGAGAAGCAAGGGGCGACCTGTGAACAACATCAGCAAGCGTAGCAAGCATAGTAAGCTCAGTGGCTCATCCGCTCAGTGGCTCATCTTACCAGTACCAGGTGCCCATAACAAAAGCCAGTTAATACAAAACCAGATCAACGAGGCTGGACATGTGGTAGCCTTTCTGTTGTCTGCTCGAATCATTCTGACAGAACACACATGCTGGGCGCGGCTCATGCCGGTTGTCCCAAACAAATCCACTTCCAGCAAGTCCAGCGGACGGTTTGGCTCCAGTCGAATCCTGAGCCGTGTGGCTCCGCACCGAAGAAAATTGGCAGCGTGCCGCGCGGCCGCTTTGGGTCGTGGGAGAGGCCATGGATTTTCGTGTGTTCGATTGTTGAGAGCCTCACAGTGATGTAGCAATCCGCTGTCTAGAAAGGTTTTTGGAAATGAACTGGCAGTCTATGTTCAGAACTCTATGTTCATCTCAAGAAGCTGGGGCTCCCAACCCCCGGCGGTGGTGCCTCCTTGGCGATGGACACCACTCCAGGGGTGACTCGCTCGAAGAGTGACGTCACCAGCTGCTCATCCTTGCCTAGGCTGGGTCGGCCCGTTCCAGAAGGAGGCCTAGATTGTCGTTGCTTGGGTGTTCGGCAAGAGCTATTTCCGGAAATGCCGTTGTTTGGGTGTTGGCTGGCATGCTTATGACAAGTGAAAACCGAAAACTCTGGCTTCTTCCCAAGCCTCCTCTTGGCACCAACCCCTCTTATGCCAAGTGTGAGGAGTAGTTGAGTAGTTCCAATAGGCTTCACTAGACATCTTCCCACTCTATGACAGCGCATCTTCCGCAAAAAGTAGAAGACCCCTAAGCGTTGACTATCGGAGCCAAGTGCGGAGATCGCTGACCGTTTGACTCTTTTTGAGGTCGCTTTGCGGAGGCATCGACATGGTTGCCATGATTGACATGCCGACAGCTTGAAAACCGGGACAAGAATTAACAAAGAGGTCGAGTTCGTGTGAATTCCTGCAAACGAGCAAGCCTACAGCTTCACAAGTGTCCGAAAGTGCGAGTGCCCTACGAACACAAGTGCGAGTGCCCTAGGGCACATGGTCATGCCATGTCATCAGACCGCGCTCGACTGGACACATCTCCAAGTAGCTCAGTGCGTCCGCTGGCCTCGCCTGGGGGGCGTTGCTGGAAAGCGAATCCAAACGACTCCAACGACTTCCTGAGACAAAAACACACCAAAACTACAACATGAACAAGGTCCAGCTTGTTAGGGTTGAGGATCCTCCCTTCTTTTTCGAACTCTTTGGACCCAGACCCAATCATCAGGCCGTCATGGCCTCAAAAAAGTTCCCTGTCAGATTGGCTCGCACAAGCGCCAATCTTATTGGACCGCGCATCCCACGATGACCCGTTGAACTGAACCCGTTTTTGCTCGTCAAGTGGTCTTTGTTGTTGAAACCAGAGCCCTTTCATGAAGCAGAGCGAGTCTGTCACTGGCCGCTGTGTCAACCCTTCACTGTCGAGTCACTCCAAGGACCGCAAGGATCGCCTGAGCGAGGTCTTTTCGGTTTTTGGATAAAGCTTAAGGAAAACACGCTAGCTCCGCCTCCATATCTATCCCACCCCTGACAAACGAAACAAAGGGAGAAGCAGCCCTCCATCCGGCATGAACTGGCCATGCTTGTCTATAGTGGATCATTTTGGAGAAGCTATTATGTACCCAGAAGTCAAAAAGATCCCAAGAGCGCAAAAAGCTGCAGGCATGCTTTTTCCAATGCGCTTTGGTTGATGCTGGGGTCCTCCCCCAGACCCTGTATCGTTTAGTCCATTTCAAACTGCCCTGGACTTCGCCAGGGGGACAAGGGTGTGTCAGGCAGTAGGATTCGCCCGTCGCTGCCACAACACCCGATTGTCCCCTGGCCTCCCAGGGCCAACAGGCACCTGTCGAGGTGCCAGGGGACAGGGTCGGGAGGACAGCCCACCAGATCCGGTCACGGGATCTTGGGTGGGCAGCTAGGAAAAACCCGTTGAGGACAAAAGTTTTGTAGCGAAAGGAAAAATGAAGAGAGTCTCCGGTGCCGGTAACCGGCGATCTAAGGAGAATCCTTCAAAGTCAGGATGAGTCAATTCATCCGCCCAGGTGTTGTATTCCCTGGGGATGTGGTTGGGAGCAATGCTACAGCCCTCACAATGAAGGAAGAGAACCAATTCCATGAGCAGTGCCGCCGAGTATGGTTTCTTGGCCGAGAGGTTGAGCAGGCTGAAGATGTTGCCTGAGTTGTCACTGCCCACCGGGAGGCGAACTCTTCCCGGTAGTTGGCCCTGTTGCAGTGTGCCCAGGAGTTCCAAGGCAGCAATGCGTTTCTGAGGGTTGCCATCCTTGAACGCCCAAGGATGGGCATCTGCTGTCATGGCATAGTGGAACCAGAGGACCTGGTCCTTGGTGGGGTTTGGGGAGGTCGAGCACCAGCCCCCAACATAGGCTTCACCTGCCTTCGATGCACTAGCATCACTGCATCCCCACCAAGGCGACTTTGGCAGGAAAGGTGAGTACTGCTCAAAGGGGTGCGTGAAGAGCTCCTTCAGGAGGGCAGCCAACATGCGGACCACCTTGGGTGGGTTGCCCATAGTCTTGACCGCCATCTTCCAAGCTTAGAGCGGTTGGAGCAGGGACTTGGTCAAAGGACAGCACGCCGTGGCCCACTGGATCCGGCCCATGGCCTTCTCAATGGCCTTGGCTGGATCCATTGGCGAGCTCCTCCAGGAGCTCCATGAGAGGGATGGCCGGGTGGATCACGAACCCAAGCCAAGTATTGATCTCTGCCAGGTGGGTCTTCTTCCAGCTGAGGGGCGTACCCAAAGCCACTAGTGTGCCCAAGAGAGCCGCAGTGTATTGCGGTCCTGTGGGCAAGCGAAGGAGCCAGCAGAAGTCGTCGACAAAGACAAAGCCCCAGTCAATCTGAGGAAAGAGGTAATAGAGGATCCGTAGGAGCAAGGCCGCCATTCTGCCCCAGTAGAGCTGCGCACTTGCCATGCCGTAGGTGCCCACTTTGTTGACCCACCATTCGTCGTCTAACTGTGCTACCTGGAAGCGCCAGTCTTGGGGCAGGACTTTGATTCGTCGGTGGGCCTTAGTTATATCAGCTTTCAGTAGGATCCATTGGCTGTCCTTGGTGGGCCACTCCCAGGTTGGGATTGGGTCGTCTAGGCCCCCTGCCCGCTCAGGGCCAGAGGCTCCTGGGCTAAGCCGGGGGCGTGTGCAAGCCTCGGTATGTCTGGCGGCATGGAGCCAGTGAATGGCGTGGACACAGTCTAGAACTGTGGGTGCTGTGGTCCGTTCCTTAGTGTTTTGTTGGATCTTGGCATTCGCGCCTCCAACCGATCCATCATAGATGGTGCGGACCTTATCCCCCTCGTCGATTCCTGCCAGGGGACCTGGGCAGAGGGCTGTCGGGTCACAGCCACAGAGATCAGCCGCCTGTTGTTTGGATAGCGGGCCGACTGTCATGCCCATTGCGACTTCCTCTGCGAAAGTGGCCCGAATTTCTCTGGAGAAGTCTGCTGCCGATGGGTAATTGTGGTGTCCCTTGGGGTCGTCCAGTGGAGCTTCCACTGGGTCTTCCCCTGCAAGCTCACTCTTGAGAGGCCACATGGTGAGGGGAGGGTGGGCTCCGAGACCCCCAGAGGAACGTATGTGGTGAGAATCTGAGGGTACTGCCAGTCTGGGTCCCCGATCAGCTCCAAGTAGAAGGGTTGTCCGTCTGGTGTGATATGTTGGTGGCCGGGGTGGAGGATCTGCCTGATGTCCTCCAGCAGTGGGTCCGGGTAGGGGCGCTGTTTTGACCCACACGTAATCGACCACATGACTTGATCAGTGAATGGAGTGGTCAGCGCCAGGATCTTGGCTCCTAAGCGGGCCAGCGTGGAGGCCGGTCGAGCCCATGGAGCGATCCGGCCCCAAGAGGGTTTGCCTCCCCCGTCCCGCAGTGGCCTGGTCTTGAATGCCACCTGGAGGCGCATCAGAGGATCGTAGAGTGAGAGATCCTCTGAGATTGGATCGTACTTGCCAAGTTGTACTGGTGTGCCAGGTGTCCCCCGCCGTTGAATGGGGGGGCTGCGTTGGCAGCGGTGCTGCCATGGGTAAGGCCTGCGATAGCCCGGGATGGATTTGTGTCCCTCGTGCCCTCCTCCCTGGACCTCTTGGGAGGAGGAGGTTGGTCCGTGGCCCCGGAATGTTGGGTGGTGGGTTTGGGTGGGACCTGGAGGACCTTGGCGATGGCCTGAGCCAAGCCGAGCATCATCTGGTCTGGATAGCGGCTAAGGTCGCTGGATTGGAGGTCCCCCAACGGGTTGGTGCCCAAAGTGGTTGCAGCGGAGATCCTGCCAGTGGTGCAGTGGGAGGTCTGTCGACAGGGTAGTGGCCTTGACCACCATCTGGCCCAGTCTACACTGGTCAAACTTAATGCGGTGGTGGTGCAACTGGTTAGCCCACTTGATACAGGCTCGGGTCACCCACAGGGATGAGCACTTGTGTGCCTGGGGGCTGGCGCTGACCTCCATGGGGTCCCTGGGGTGCTCCAGAAAGGAGTATCCCACCCGCGGCGGGTGGCACTGGGCCAAGCCTTGGTATGCCAGTGAGGTTAGGTACATCTGGCGGAGCACCAGCATGCTGTCATTGTCTGTGTCAAGCTGTTCCTCTGTTGCGTTGGCCGGAAGGCCCCACACTTGTTGCTCACTGCGCCCCCTCACTGGCCTCGGGGCGTTGGGCTTGGGGAACCAACGGAGGATGCTCCAGGTGCGGCAGTTGGGGCCGCCCCCCAACGAATAAAAGTAGTCCCGCTTCCAGAGGGGGGCCTGGAGCATGTCCTGGCCGAGGGGCCCCTTGTCTCGTCGAATGTCAATCGCCGAGACCAGGCATGGAGGTAGGAGTCCAAAGAGCCCGCATCATCCTTTCCGGCATAGAGTAGAAGAATGGTTGGTTTGGCCTCTGGTGGAAGTGGGACCCGCGTCCAGTGAAGACGCCGCCGCAATCTGTCCGGGATGTCGGTCATCCAAGTGAAGGCCGGTTCCACGCTTTGGTTCACTGGGAGGTGGTGTAGGGGGTACAGGGCCCAAGGCACCTGGACCATTCCTAGCCTCCCAGTGGGAGCATCTTTGCCTCGCTGCTTGGCTTCGATGGCCAGAGGGAGGCTGCACCACAAGCTGTAGATGTACTTGAAGGTGTACCGCGTCGAGTAGATGTGGATGAGGGACTTCAAGTCCCATGTGCCGCTCTCCCGGCGCCACTTCTCGTCCTTGTCAGTGTCATCTGCCCACCAGATCGAGAGGATGGACCCCAGTGGGGGCCGAGTCCCCTCCTGCCGTTGTGCCTCCACCTCCTGGTCAGTGTAGTGGAAGGGCTCCACCATATCCGCGCCGAAGGAACTCGGGTGGGTCCGGCGCTCCAGTGCCCGGTAGCGGTCCACCTCCTTGGGCGTGAGTGCCCCGGGCTTTGGCTGGGCCCAGTCCGGGAGGGGCGGACTAAACTCAGGCACCCGGCGCCATACCCCACCAAACATTCGGAGCTCACCACGGTGCACCTTCAAGGCCCAAAGCAACATGGCCAGCTTCTTGGCCTCCTCGTCCATCTCGTTGAGAGTTGCCATGCCAGGGCCGGTCACCGCTGCGCCATCGGCACCAGGGGTTGAAGCCTCCAGATGCCGCGGTGGCCACCGTGTGCTTGAGGTCGGGCATCTCCTCCAGCAGCTTGGGGTTGTCAGCCCAAGGGTTCTGGCCGTTCTGCAGCGCCCTCATGGCCGGGAGGTAGTGCTGCAACATGTCCGAGGGGTCCGGAACCTGGTGCCTCCAGCTTTTGTTTGAGGTCATCCGGCCAGGCCGAGAGCTCCGTGGGGGTGAGGGCAAACTTTTCCATGAAGGCTGTGCCCTGGTCTTGAATCTTTTTGTTTGCCTCCTTGGCCTTCTCCAGGGAGGTGACTGCGGCCTTGAGGGAATCCTCCGTGCTGCCCGAGGCCTCCTCCAACATCCTCTTCTTCAGCACCGCTTTGAAGTCCATGAGGTTGACCTTCCGCAGGAGGTTTCAGCCAGCGTTCCGAACCTGGCTGTCAGGGACCGACTGCATGCCCTCCTGGATGGGCGCCAAGACCGTGGCCTGCAACTGGGACACCTGGTCTGCCTTCTCCTGCGTGTGATTGCCACCAACTTGAGCCAAAATGTCCCGGTGGGACATTTTGTGAACTTCAGTGAACATAAAACTTGCATCCGCAAGCTACCTGCAAGTGTGAATAATTAAATCTATTAGAGACATCTAAAGACCCGCTAGGGCCGAATCCAATGTCCACCTCTTCCTCGTTTGCTTCACTTGTCATCCGCGAGGGTCGGACGGGCAAATGGCGACGATGCACGGGTGTGTTGAAGGACCTTGGAGGCCCGGCCATGGTCCAAGCTTGGATGCATTGAAACAGCCAGTCAAAAGGTGAGGCCTCACCCCAAAGTCTGTGCAAACCAAATCCCGATCTTGGCCCAAGAAACTGTTGTCATTTCTGAACTGATGGTCCACATGTCTGGCCCAACCGTGGGTGTGTTGACCATTGAATTTACATTGACCGTTTGATACTAAAGCCATTCAAATTTACTAAAGACACCTGCGATCGACCGAGCACCGGTCGAAGCGCTCACGGTACCAGCTCAGCTCGAAGCGTCTCAGCTGATGGAGCTCCTGGCGGGGCGCTGTCATGTGGACTCGAGCCATGTCTGGCTAAGTAGATCGGCGCCTGGTCATGTGGCTGTCCAAATCGTTCAACTGTTGCCAATTTTGACGGTTTCTATGAGTAGATGCGTGAAGTCCAGTGGTGTGAGAGTGACATGTTTTTGGCGCAACGGCAAGTCAAACTAAACCCGTTCAATCGCCAACGCCAAATCATGTTCACTGGCCACCAGCTTGCTGCCCTGTGGCAGAATGATGGCCCTTCACAAAAGTTCCTCAGTTGAGACTTTGAGCCGCGAAACATATTCAGAAAAACAAGCAAATCCCGGCATCTGGGGAATTGCAAAATCAAAGGTGTATATATACATATATGGTGGTTGATCAATATTTTTCGTGACGCAATTGCCATCCTTCGCGAAAAACACTGCAGATCGTTCGCGGCCTCATCGCGAAGCATGGTCCTAAAACCATGTCTAGTTATGTCTAGTTAACATGAACTGGAACTATATGTTTGTATCACAAAATAGGACCGACATCTTGCAGCATGACCCCAGCACAAGGTTGAGAGTTGCCACAGCTACTCACTCATGGTCACTTGCAGCATGTGCAACATCTGCGCGACAAACAATATCCTAAGGAGGCTTAGAATAGTCAGGCACGACTCAACCCAATCCTCGTCCCAGCTACCAACTCAGGGTCACGCAGATCGGAGTATGCTGGGGGGCCTCAAGCTTGGAGTTTAGACTTTACATTCGCAAAATTTCACTGGTGGATTTCCCTGGGATAACATGTGCAAACATCTGCACAACCTGTCGGCTGTGCAATAACAATTTAAGTTGTCAGGCTGCGAGTCTGTGCCAGTCTGGGACGGTGGAGACAGGAATCGGAGAATCCTTTACGCGCTGCCAGGGTGGGCAAGGAAACGTTGAGGCTTCAGTTCGATAGTCTGTCACAGTGGGGACATGCGGGGACACTTCCGCCCACCGGCTGTGCCGGAGGATTGCCTTGAATTTCTACCACTTGTCGGTCGGTGGAAGGAAAACATATGAAAGCAAAGACCTTTGATAGATCTTTCACGAAAAAGTTGAACCCAGCTGCCAACCCCAATACAAAGCATGCACCAAGATCTGGCGAATGCTTTGGGTGCGCGTTGCTCGATGATGCATTGTTTTCTCACATATGGAGTATCGAACAGAACTTTCAATTAAACTTGAAGTGCAATCCCACGGTTCACACACAGACTTGCAAAAAAACGATGCCGACCAAAATAGAAGCACCGAGGCAACACACAAGCCATGACCGAGACACCGCGAAACATGACCGAGACACCCACGAAACATGAGCGAGACGCCCAAGCATGAGCAAGATGCCACCACCGAAACATGACCAAGACATAGGGATACATGACCGAGACACCACCCAAACATGACCGAGACACCACCCAAGCATGAGTGACACACCAGCAAAACATGACCGAGAACCACCCAAACATGAACGAGACACCACCCGAACATGACCGCGACACCACCCAAACATGACCGACACACCCTTAAAACATTGGGCAAGACACCACCTCGACATGACCAAGGTACCAGTGAAACATGAGCGAGACACCGCCCGATCATGACCAAGACCACCGCCCAGGTCGGGGGTCGTGGATCCGACGGCGCCCAGCCGCTATCAGCTATGGCTAGCTATTGGGGCACAAAAAGAAAATATTTTCGCGAACATCATCGCGAATCTTTCGCGGATGGTTTTAACATCTGAAAGGCTTTTTTATAAAGCTCCTTACACGTGGTTTTAGATCAACTCCTATACCAACCAAAGTCAACTATAGTAGGTAAACCTCTGGCTTATTCTTATCATCATCATTCAACCATCATTGGTGCAAACACTAAAGCTGTCACTAACCAACGTGTAAAGCTTGGCATGATGTGTCCTCTTTCAAGAGAGTGTTGACTGGACTGCAACTGAAACGCCAAGAAAGTCAAACACTTGCTTTCGACAAGGCTCCGTCGAATTCTGCAGACTCATTCTGCGGCCTAACCTTGCCAAAGAGTTTCGGATGTATGCCTCCTTTCCTCTTGACATTCTCAAGAGCTGTGAGCAAATCCCTCTGAGTTTTCTGGTGGGCCATAACCTCCCTCTTCACCTTCTTGATGTGCTCATCAGTCTCGTGCCGTGTGACCACTTGCACATTCCCAGACACGCATGAGATCCAGCCAGCCATAGGCTCTGTGATCCGTGCTCGAATTCCCCGGACTTCCTTCACCAAAACTCTGCTTGCAGCTTTAACAATGCCCACTTTCTTAGATTGCCTCAGAGAGCCCAAAAGCCCAGGGAAAACAAGAGTACAGGGTTGACGGAGGTCTGTCACTGCCCAGAAAATCATCAAGCAGAAGCGGGGAAACTAGAAATCATTTGAAATCAGAACGCCAAAAGAAAGTCTCTTGTGCCGGCTTGCAAAGACCGCTCTTGTCGGACGATGGCTGGGACTGTTGTCCAAGCCCAGCCAGGTGTGACTTCTTCCATGTCGGAAGGAAACTGGGTGAGCGCCGGTTCTTCAGTGCGACTACAGGACAGGAATGCTCCAAGCGAGAGAAGGGCCACCAGAAAGGAAGCTGAAGCGATCCGCCACGTCCATCTGGCCTCATCACCTGAGACAGGACAAGCTGTCTTCATGGTGGCCCAAGTTCTAACAAAGCTCCGTGCTTTTGAGAGGACCTCCAAAAGCTAGAGATATTGCATAATGGCATTTCAAAAGTGCACGAGGTCCTGATGAAGTTGGCCTAGTTATGTACAGGCTCATTCCTATGCATAGGCTCCAAACGGGCTCCACCTGCATCAACTTTGAGCCATAGTCACGCGTCTGTTGCAAGAGTTTGTAGTGGCTACTGCTTTCCGACACTTCCCGACCGCTTACTGAGAGCGGCCGGACACGCCGGCGGACGTCTGGCTCACCAGCCATGGCCAGCGGGGAGGTTTGGTCTGCGTTGCAATTAATTGGGGTTCTTATGGTTCTTAGATGCTTAAGAGAGCCCAACTCAAGTGCGTTCTGACATTGCAAAAGAACCCTATATTATAACAAGTGAAACAGTCACCTCTTTGATTGCTCTTTGACTGCTCTGTTCTTTCTTGATTCCAAGTGGATATATTCATAGCTCTGGCAACCAAACACTGTCTTCGTCGATCAAGCACATAGTACATAGTACAAAGGCACTGAATTCATGTCAATCATGATCACCACGTGTTCCATGCATCATTGGAATGTGACTGTGATGACGCACCTTCCAAAAAGGTGGAGGAATGAAGCAGCCGCTGACAAATGACTGCCCCAAGAAGGACACCTGGCAACGACAACGGATCTCGGCCTGTAAAAACAGGGGTCAATGGTAATTGGCCTTCAATCTAGGATTCTAGTACATTTGTGTCTACACGCAGAAGTGCTTTATGCAAGTCCCACACAATGGCTACACTTGATCCCCCAAAACTATGCAAACCATCAACAGGATTACCTTCGTCCGGCCTTCATGTCAATGTTTGTTGAAACAAAACTAACCAAGTAGAGGCTATAGTATATTGTATTTTTCAGAAACAGAAAAGGGATCGTGCCGATTATTCGACTCAGAAAGGATGCATTAATATATAAACAAAATGCAAAGACCGGCTACAACCACTAGCAACCTTCACAGATTATTCTGCAAGGAAACAAAACATGTTTTTAGAGTTGTGACTTCTTTGAACGTTCAGGTGTACTTTTTTCCCCTGGAAAACCTGGTTTCCTGTGCTAATGTTCGTGCAGGGTTGATGTTTTGGCTTTGGTGCCTGCCATTTCTGGGTCGCTGTGTGTGTTTTTAACATTGGTGGTCTCTTTTTTGTTGGTTTCTTCCGTAATTAGTCTGTTGTATTTAAGTCTTGACTTTACACAAGTCTGTGAGGTTGCCAATTTCTTGCAACCACCAAAGGTCTTAGACATCCTTTTCGTTCTGTTTAGGCCCTCAATGCCTCGAAGCGTCTTCCAGCGAGGAGGAGCAGGTCGGACCATGGGATTCGGCAGGTCAAACTGTTGAACTCACTGGATTCCGGGTTGAGAGCGTGGGAAGCTGGGTGCCTTGCTGAGGTAAAGCAAAGTATGTGCCACCTGTTTTGAACCTGGGGAGACTTGGAAAGAAGCGACGATGAGGTTGGAATAGTTTGTGTTTTGTACGTTGTTCATCTAAAGTACAAAAGTATGTTTGTTTGTTGCACTTCTCAAATCGTGGCGGAGGAACAGCAATGGGATTCTCAACAAAAGGACACCACAGCATGATGCAAAGAGACAAGATGCTGGATCCATCTTGGGTACCACGAGCTAGGTGGTGCCTTCCTTTGTTACCAAGTACCAAATTTCACAGGACCCAATCAACATCTGAGTGAGGGGAGTTCTCGCGGTGCAGAAACGCGAAAACGTGCAGAAGTGATGAAACACCCATCAAAAGCTGTCGAGTTTCTGTTCGAGCGCAGGCGGGAGCGCAAACTTGCCTCATTTTCTGCAAAGGCTGCCCAAAAGCTGGCAGGCATGCACGGGATCAATTGACCCCCTATTCTGCGAATTCTGCATGCTCACCTGGTTTTATCCACACGAAAACACTCACCGCTTTGAAGCGCTTCTCATTGTCGCTCTTGCAGCAGAACCTTGTTTTGCCATGAAGACATGCTGAATGGATTGTTAGTTCAGGGCTGGAAATCTGAAGTAGCCCCTTGCAGATCTATATAAAGGAACACAAAAACAACCAATATATGTTCAGATATTTTCAGTGCAACTTCATAGATCTTATCTGTCTCCTGGATTTCTTTTGTGGAACATTTGGCGGAGACTCTGCTCCACCCCTGAGCACCGATTTGGCGTCAGTCGGGCATTGCAGGGTCTAGTTGTTGCTCGCCTGGCTGGGACAATGACAAATAAAAGCCTTTCAATGATGTCATCTAAAGTTGGGAAGCTAGCTGAGAAGGGTCAGCGGTCAGTGGTTAGCCAAATCAGAATCTAAGTTTCCTTTGAATGGTGCATGACAATGACAACCACACCAAATGTCGGTGTTTACAAGCAAGTTGTTTTCTGCATCTAAGGTCCGACAAATGATTTCCACAATCTTCAACAATGCACACTGGGATGCACTTGTTTCCTCCAAAAGTGCTGTGTCGAAAGCCAGAGGAGATAGTTCTTCCAAATTCAAGAATGCCCGCTGTCAAGATCTGAACCTCTGCAGCCAAACGAAACACCTCCGCTAAGGGCCTTACGCAACTTAAAAGCCGGCCATGTTTGGACTCATCATGCTTGGCCTAGGCTGAAGCTATTAGAAACCATGTTCGCTACTAGGAACAAGTGCATCGCTTCTAGTAACAAGTGCCTTACTAGTAGTAACAAGTGCCTTGCTATTAGAAACAAGTGCATCGCTACTAGGAACAAGTGCAAATTGAAAGGTCTGGATGGCCCAAACACCTCAAACTTCAGGGTTCTACGATCAGCAGGACAGTCGAAAGAGAGCGGAACCCAACACTGCTCAACTCACCGCGAACGTACATGCTTTGACATGGGTCATTGGTCAATGGGTCAGTGGGTCCATTGGGTCAATTATTGGTCATTGGTCAACGTGAAGTCATTGGAACATGGATCAACCACAGACGAATCTAGGCTTTGATTGCCGCACAGCCTATCGAATATCAGTCCAGAATGCCGAATGCTCTTCAACGATTTACCATACAAAGCGCTTTTCTTTGCAGCGCGGATTTGGGCACAAAACATCTTCAAGATATATCCTCTCTATGTTGTTTCTTCCTTTTGCTCATGTGTGTTTCAACTTCCAACTCCTGAGATTGCAATTTCCTTTGCGTGTTCTCCTGACGAACCTTTTGTGTATTAGGTGTTCAAGCCAAAGCTCTCTGTTCGTTTCCTAGTAGTAAGGCCAGGAGCCCCTAGTAGCTTCTTGTTCCTGGTAGTAAGGCCAGGAGTGTCCTTGCTCTTATTAGCGATGCCAGGAGCCCCTAGTAGCTTCGTTCTTGGTAAAGTCCTTGTGTGTCCTGTTGTAAAATCTAGATGTAAGCATGCAACCAGCCCAAGTCATAGCTGGAGCCCACAACTTGTGCACCCTCCAAAGACCTCCTTCCGTCCTGAATTCTAGTGCAGTCAAAAAGTGCAGGGACAAAACGCAACAAATCTCCTTTTAGAGTGGTACCATTTTGACTCCTAAGAGCAAAGGCCTTCCAGGAGCAAAAAATGCCAGTGTGACTGATCACGCCTGGTGATAATGGCAACGTTGCCCACAAATGGGTTTGTAACTGCTTGAATCTTGAAACACCGAAAAGGCGCAGTCCGTGCGGTCCATGTAAAGCTCAGCTCTTGGCTTGTGGTGAGACAGGGGGTGGCCTCAGCACAGATTAGACCTTGTTTCGGCAAAAGGCAAGTCTTTGTCTGAAGCAAGACGATTTCTCGGGGAAGGGTCAGTTTCCAAGCAAATTCTTGGGCTAGACTTGGCTGCCTTGACTAAATCCATTTGGCATCAATTAGGCAAATGTAAACTTCTTGCAGGGACTGCTGTGGACTCCACGGATAATCTCCGAATGCTCTCCACCCCAAACCATTTCTTGCAGCGAGGCAGCTTCCCACACAAGAGCTGTCCACATAGACTAGGCTGCAGGCCGACCTGCACCTTCGTCAAGCTCCACCCACTTCACCATTTGCAGCTCTGATCTCTTGGTCCTTGACCGAGACTGGGTTGCCCTCTATGACCACACAAATGAATGGTATGCTTCGGTCCTTCTCCATAGCAATCTTTCTCTTGACTGTCTCCCAGTCCTGAGCACTGAGTGAAAGTAAGACTTCAAAGCACTGCTTTGGTCAAAGACTTCAAGAAGATGTCTTCAGGATGTCCAAATTCTCCATGCTTTGGAGCTCAAAGTCCAATGGGTCAAAGTCAAAGCCAAAGCCAACCTACAACAAAGACACCTCAGGCGTCTGCCACTTCAACCTCGCCGGCCCACTGCTTAAACTCGTCATTTGTTTCCACCTGAAAGTGCACTCTAGAAGCTGATTCAAACGGTGGAGAAGGCCCCATCTAAGCCGTCTATGTTGCACGTTCCAAAAGCACTTCTGGTGCGGTCAGTTTTGGGCAATCATGGCAAACCCAAGGATGCAGCACATTCAGCTTTAACCCAGAAAAAGAAAAAGGCAAACTGCTAAGGCCAGCACATGTTTCATCTGTTGCAAATGCTGTTGCCTATAAGCTAACACGGTGTCCACATGGGTCTGGTGCTTTTTCGCCTCACAGGTCGGCCGGACATGTTGCTTTTTGCCGGACGGTATCGTCTCTTCAACTCGTTATCGGTGGTCTTCCCCCAATCAAAAACACCGCGCGCCGAATGTGTTGCCTTACTACTTACTACGGTTCCTTTTGGGGCAGTGACAGTATGCTGTGGCAGGCTCGGTCCGCAAGATCAAACAATTGTGAGGACCATAGGGTAATTATGGCGGATGGACTGGATCTTATCGTTTTTTTGCGGTTTTCTCGTAGCCGGTGACGTGCCCTGTTTTCGACCTAGTTGAACTGTTGAACACAGGGTCAAAAGTTCAACAGGTGAAAGCTTATCGTTGTTCAGCTCTTTATCGTTTTAAAGGAAGCCAGTTCTGGACAAGAGTGACATGCGAAGACTAAAATTCCTTAGCTCAGGATCGGTTCCGATTTCTCAAGTCTCTTTCAAGTCAAGTCTCTTTCGAGTGACCTCTACTTGCATGTTGAAATGTCTTGCACATGTTCTCGACTTGCAACCCCACCAGTTCCAGAGCATCATTCCGTCTGTGAAGGCGGATGTTCATCCTTGGATGGACAAGACATCAAGCCACCCCTAAGTTACCACGGCCACCTGAAGTCCATGCCTTTATACTGTCTATCTTGAAAAATCTACCAGCTGAAATGATGTCCAAAGACTTTTGTAATATGTAAATTCTGATTGGTCTGGGGACAGCACTTGATGGCGCGATATATCCGCTTGTTTTGCAGCAAGATGTTGAGTGCCTCACAGCACTGTTGTGTCCAGTTTTCCAGAACTGTTGTCTAGTCGCTGCCTCCTGTCGAGAACTGACTTTGAGGTGGCCAGGACGCAAAGTATGTGATGTAGAATGTTCAAGACTCACCGCCCATAAGGTATGAACTGCCTCCTGTGAAGTATAAGTGGTAAGTGACCTGTGGGACTCAATAGTGCAAGTATCGTGGGCATGGTATCACATTCACATGTCGATTTGTTGCAGTGGCTAAGAAGGGAAAACTCCAGATGGTCTTCTGCCACTTGTAAACCTCGGTTCTCTAGCATCTGAAGGGCCTCCTTGTGCCTTTTCAAGGGCATTGAAGAGTCTGTCCATGTCCATCTTAAGACCCTCCCCTCCATGTGTGACCCTCCGTATGAAGGGTCTTAGAAAGGTCTCAGGTCAAGGGATGACGATCTTCAACCCACTTCGAATCTGTTGAGACCAACCGCGGGGAACCCGCCCACCGGCCTCATCCGGACGTTTGCAGAAGAGCGCCAGCTCAGCCGAGCGCAAAACATCATCCGGCCTGAAGCAACCGCTTCTGGCTTTCAAAGACATGAGATCCAACAGCAAACAGGATATTCACAGTCGGGAAAAACGTACACCTGGTCAGTGCAGCTACACCTGGACAATGCTGTTTTTGGCCCAATAGGGTGCACAGACGTTCAATCTTTTCACCAGATCATCTGGAGATCCTATTTGCAGCGCAAACCGAAAGTCCTTCCATGTTTTGTTGATAGGTGAATCAAGCTGTTGCCATCACTATACAAGGTTATGCTTTAAAGAAGGCCTTCCACATGTCGTGGTCTTTCTGCAAATACAGAATGATCAAAGATACCACGCCCTGGGAGGCCGGATGCCAAGCACCGCCAAGCACCCGGCAGTTTGTTGATGTGGGCCACAAACCTGAGCAAAGAAATCAGTGAGAGATAAGCTATCTTTATGAGTCAAAAGCACAACTTCGAAATGAAGTGAATCAGGATGAGAAAGCCAACATCAAACGCCCGAAATCCATCCTACGTCTTCCTCCTCGAAAGAAAAGGCAATGCCACGTGGAGTTCTAGACATGCTTCCCCTACATCAAAGAATCAGCCACCTACAGAAGTCCTTCACCGCGCTGCTCGGCTCAAAAAGCAACTGCCACCCCCCCCCCAGGCTTGAGGTAACAAGTGCCTTACTAGTAGTAACAAGGACGCTAGTAGAAACAAAAAAAGGGTTAGAGCCCAGTTGAGCTGCTTGCTTCAGTGTGGAGCCACTGCCACTGAGCTCTCCCGGCTGAACTTTGTCCACCTCTTCGATGGCGGCTAACGCCTCGGCGAAGGAAACGGACGTGGAGCTGCACAAGCTACAGCAACTGCTGAGGCACCAAAGCTTCTTCACAGAATAGATTCACCCGTGTTCTTTTCAAAATTCCTACATATTCTTGTAAGCAAAGTATTGAAAGAAAGCTTCTTGAACCATCTGTAACAAGCCATCCACCGTGTATATTATAGGGTGTTGCAATTGAAATTGACGGCGCCGTCCTCCTGTGGGGCGCAACACTCCGTCCTTTTGTCACAGACGGAGCAGCATCCCTGTCGAGACACACAGCGGCTCAAGCGGTCAAGGTGCGATTTCCACCGTATCGAGGGCTCGTTGATGGATGGCCATGGCCTGAGTGAAAGGAGTACAGTTCAAACATCCAATGTCAGAACCTCCTCTTAGCTACTAGGAGCAGGAAGCTACTAGGGGCTCCTGGCATCGCTGCTAGGAGCAAGAAGCTACTAGGGACTCCTGGCATCGCTACTAGGAGTAAGGACGCTACTAGGAGCCTTTTCTGAAATCTGCCGCAAAGCTGCTGCCAAGGAGGCCCAAAGTTCGGGCGACTTCACATATCTACAAAGCCTCACAGCCTGGCCACAGCATCGTTGATCCTTCGTTTCAGGGTGTCCATCCCAAGTGACTCGTGTCTTTTTCAAAAGGATTCCAGATTTCCTCATCTTTCCTGAAGATGCAGTGGTTATACAAGTGTTTGATGGTTCAACTGGCTCAACCGCTCTTGGAATGCACATGATCAAAGCAAGCGCAGTGGCTGATGAACTTTCTGAAGTCTTCCGTCCGAGCCTGCTCCCACTGGCCCTTCTCAAAGTGCTGGTAAAGCCTGGTTTGGTCACACATCGAAACGCATCGGCCAGCACCGCACCCGCCACGTGTTCGTGGGCGAACGAACTCTGCCATCCCAGTGGCAACGGTGGGTACGGAGTGGTGACCATGGCCTCAGTGACCGACGGCCCCGACCGGCCGAGTCAGGTCGGTCGATGGAGTGAAGAACCACCGCTTCTGTCAGATTCAGTGGTTCTTGGTCCAAAGGCATCCAAACGGGTCTCATGTTCTAAAAGACGAGCGCGTGTTTGTTGGGAGCTGCTTCTTTTGACAATTGTAGACAGGAGAATTCAAAGCAAATCAAGCCTCAAATGCTCAAAGGGAAGCTTTTTTGAGATCATGGCCAAATCAGAACCATCAGCCTGCAGCATTCAAACACATCTTAGGAGCTTGTCATTCCAACTCAAGAAGTACCCACCAGGGCGTTGTCATCCCAAATGGCATGCGTTGTCATGGCACAAAGAAGCTGAAAGTTGCTCTGCCCTACGAAACAGCAATGCGTTTCAATTACAGAGTTGGATGGCAGCTGCGCACAATAGAAGTCCTGTCCTGCCTTTCTAATTGTACAGTTCGAGCCATAGAAGGACACGATTTGTGCATACCTCAAGGTCATGACTTCTCGCATTCTGAAGTCGCAGAATCAAAAGTGTACCAGGTTGCTGCATTTACTTAACCATCTGAACCAGCCACCAGTGCAGCAGCGTCTAGATGCATTTGCTGCCATTCTCAACAACTTCTAACCCTCGGGGCTTTGAAGGTCAGTCTGAGGATCCGTTCTTGCCAGCATCTGTGCAATTCTTGGACTGCTGCGTCTTAGGCAGCAAGTCCTGGGAGCTTTCGAGTGCAGCTCATGGACCCCTGCTGTCAACCCTTATCATCTGGATGCAGAGTCCAATGCAGAGGTTTAGAACCCTCACCAAGGCTGGACATAGTCCACGCGTATGCACATTGGTAGTGTCAAATTTGACAATAGGATCAGATTGAAAGTAGAGTCCTTGTCAACAAATACAACTGTTGGGTAGATGAAAATCACAAGCTTCTCATCCATCAGAGCGACAAGCCTTGGTGGAGGGCTTGGCCGTTGCAACAAACTCTGCAACTCACATCTGGTGTCCTTGTACGTATATATAATAAGGATACACTTTAGTAAACTCACTTCATTGGGCTGAATCTCCGACACCACGTCAGCAGAATCGTTGAAATGGTACAAGCAAACTACTGCGACACCTACTCCTGTATGCAAAGGCAAGACTTGCCTATACTTCTGGCCACGGTATGCCAAATCAAGCTTTCTGAGGATGCAGCATATCAGTGCTGTCATTCCACATAAAGGAGTCGACCATGGCACCCAGTTTTTCCGTCTTGTCCTTGGCTTCAAACGCAGTAGGCTTTCTCAAATCACCCTAGAGCCTTGGAGATTGCTGTTTCCCTATGCATGAAACAAGGCTGGCATAGTGGCCATTGTGAAGTGATTGTGAAGTCAGGTGCAGGCTTGTATCTCCAGCAGGTCCAAACTAGATTGTATTGGAATAGTGACATGAAAACAATTCCCAAAAAAAGGAGGAGTCTGAGCGGCCAGCAGCCTGTAAAGCTTGGGTCAAATACAAATCCTGCAAGATCAATACAAGTAGCTGAGTATTAACGAGTAACACACTGTCAGACTGTCAATCGCCGATTGACCTGATAATTGAGAAAAAGCAATCAGAATCAATCAGAAATGATTACAATCAGAGCTCCGACTCAGTCCTTGTTCTTGTCTAAGATGGCAATCTTCCGATCGCTGCCAGAACCTTATGCTTGCCACCAGAATTTCCCACCAAAACCCTCCAAGCCTGCTTGGTGCTGGGCCATGCTGGTTGAGCGAAATTCGGATGATGTCCAGCTTGTGAGTAATTGGATTCCTGCCAGCAAAGGCCCAATTTGCGCAGCAGAGTCACATGAATGTTGGGACGAGTGCTGCTAGCATGAGCTCTTCACAAACGCCCTTGCTGAAGCGTACCAATAAAGCTCAGTCTCTGACCCCATGGGCCGACCCGTAAACACGTCAAACACACCTTAGGAGCTACGCAGAATAAGACCGCGCGACACACCAGGAGCAAGGACGCTACTAGGGACTCCTGGCCTTACTACTAGTAACAAGAAGCTACAAGGGGCTCCTGGCCTTACTACTAGTATACTAGTAACAAGAATCTACTAGGGGCTCCTGGCCTTACTACTAGGAGCAAGGACGCTACTAGGGGCTCCTGGCCGTACTACT
>CAXAMN010026361.1:1032406-1050776 GCA_963970005.1 Durusdinium trenchii | reverse complement strand
CCCTGCCTCCTGCCTCTCTTCTCCTTTGCTAAAGGAAACATCCATAAGACCCACTATGGAAAAGAGTTTCATTCACCAGGAGAAGAGGAACCAGGGGACCAAGGAAAAGAATTAACTCCAGAGTTATTTCTTTGCTGGTGCTTCCCTGCCTCCTGCCTCTCTTCTCCTTTGCTAAAGGAAACATCCATAAGACCCACTATGGAAAAGAGTTTCATTCACCAGGAGAAGAGGAACCAGGGGACCAAGGAAAATAATTAACTCCAGAGTTAATTCTTTGCTGGTGCTTCCCTGCCTCCTGCCTTGCTAAAGGAAACACCCATAAGACCTACTATGGAAAAAGGTTTCATTCACCAGGAGAAGAGGAACCAGGGGATCAAGGAAAAGAATTAACTCCAGAGTTAATTCTTTGCTGGTGCTTCCCTGCCTTCTGCCTCTCTTCTCCCTTGCTAAAGGAAACATTCATAGAGAAACAAGGAAAAGGAAACAAGAAACCCAACCCAAGGAAAAGAGTTAACTCCAGTGTTAATTCATTCTTGGCGTGTCTTTGTGCACAACGTTGCTGAGGGAATTAACTCTTGAGTTAATTCCCCATCGAGTGCAGGGTTGAATAGGGGTTGAAGATGAAGAATTAACACCGGAGTTAATTCTAATTAACTCTTGTATTCACTCTCTTCCTAAACCAGAACCCATGAGGCGGTGTGCCTAGTCATGTTGAACCTGCATAGCTGCTTTACAGTCGCTTGGGTCCCCTGTCCATCAAAGCTCCACCGTAGGGCGATCACAGCACCCCGGTGAGCGTCCACCTGCAACGAAGCCACCGGCGGCGTCTCTCGTGTGGCGTCGCAAAAATAACACATGGACCGGGGGAGATCCTTAGAGATGTTGAGTCCAACAAAAGAAGTACTGGTCTTGGTGCCACCCGGAGATTGTTAGCCAAGTGCCTTCTTCTCTTCTCGACCCATTTCGCTGATAAGGCGAAATGTGCCGTCTGCACAGCCCAAGGCAAAGGCATTGTCTGAACCTGCATCACTTGCTCTTCAAGCACATGCCACGCATGCAGTAGAAACATGTCCAAAGTTTGAACTCTATAAACCTCGTCACAAGTGTTCCTTCCTTTTTTGCCTTGGAGTCTCGACATCCTGGCTGACAGACCCTCACATCGGATCAAGGCCAAGTGCTTTCAGCATCTCTTAGCACCATCATGCACCGACTAAACCATTTTATGTGACGGTCCACATAAGCTGGCATACAGGTCCTACAGTACATACTCTTACCAAGTGTTCAAGACACGTCAAGACGTCAAGTCTGTGTACCAGTGGGAGTTGGGATGCTTGAAAACAAAGAAATGCTGCCTACTGACCTTGCACGAACTCAGAAATAAGATCCTTTGGAAGCCAACTTCAAAACTTGAGAAAAGAATCCTGTTCGGCATGCTGGGAAGCCCTTCGATTTCGGCCAGAGCACCTTTGCCACTTGGCATCCAAGCCATCGCCTGGCCGCAAAACGTCGGTCAAAAGGCAGAATAGCTCCAAAGGCACTGGAGTTGGCCCGGTTTCCCCTTGTAGTAGGGCTATCCTCAGAAGTTTCTTGGCTTGAACCACACCCTGTAGGTTCAGTTCCTTTCTTGAAAGTCTTTGGTGCGTCACCGAGCTTGAAGGTGCCTGGAATTCGAAAAACAAATCCTGGAACCGTCCACCCAATGACCCGGGAACGACGTTGCCAGCGTCACCGTGCAGAAGGACTCGCAGCTACAGAGCTTCGCCTTGGGACGTCGGACCCGACTTCGAAAAGGGTTCTGATCGGACGGAGTAACGCGGAGTCTTTAGGGGTTCTGATTGGATTGGAGAAGCAAAGATGTTTCATGATATGTCGTAGAAATGTTCACTGATACACATGGATGTTCTCAGGCGGTCACAATGGGCGACCCTTCAACATGCCACTTCCAGCACTCCTTCTTGCATCAGCTGGACCATTCAAGCCAGGTTTCATCGTTTCTTTGCTAGGCGCTCAGCTGGTCGTTGTCCATTTGGCAGGGCAAAGATTTGTGTCTCCACACTCTGCTAGTAGTTTGGTTACATGAGGTGCCTCCTTTCCTGGTTCATGCTTTCAAACCTGACTCGGTCCACGGAAACACAACATGCTGCGACCCGAAGAATTTGAAGTGCTCCTGATCGTCACCCACAGATAGAAGCTCATACTGCTTGCCTGTCTTGTACCTCAGCACTGTAGTGGTTCAACTGCAAAAGTCAAGCCATGCACCACAATTTCCCCCACGCAAACGACAAAGCTAGCTGCTAGCTGTGAAGCAAGGATCACATGCAATATCATGGCATCCTGAGCTGCCAACCAGCCCACGGCAGTCACCAATGACTTGTGCTTAGGCGCATCCTCACAGGTGATGAACAAGCGGCTTTGCAGGTGCCCAAAGCCTAAACACCTTGAGTGAAGATGCAGTTTCGAGTTGTTGAGTTCACCTTTTTGGGGACACGTTCTTGAACGGTCTCCTTAGCTCGCCTTCCACCTCAACAAGAAGAAGAGGAGGAAGAGAAAAAGAAGAAGAAGGAGATAGAAGAAGAGATAGAAGGTGAGCCCAGGTTTGCCTCCAGGTTTCAGCCCATGCCCAGTAGTGGTGGGGTGCAAGTGATGGCAGCCAATAGCCAAGATGGTTACAAGGGGTGCATGACCAGTCTTTGGACTGCTGGTCTGAGAAGAACCGAGCCCGCCTCTGTTACCGCCCCCACGTCTTTGCCATCATCTTCATCAGGCGTTTCTTGGCTCTTGAGAGTACGGTCAGGCCCCGTGTCAATCGTCTTGGATTGACGCCACCAACTGTTTCAGTCCTCATGAGTTAACTTCAACCGCATAGCACGTCCTCAAGCGAGGAGGAAACATCATCCCGACCATGCACAGTCACATTCTGTCAGATGTGCAGGAAATGAACCACTGAGGTGCGCCACACGCACCGCCTGAGGTCCAGGCGATGCTAGGAACGCGCCGCACCCTACCTACCTTGCCACTTCGCCTTGAGCCCATGAATTTGCAGGTCCTGCTTGCCATCCCGCCCGATCGACTCCGGATGAGATCTGTCTTTCGGATGGAGTCGCAAAAGGAGCGATCAGAATGCAGTAAAAGAGCGGTTTCTAGTCTTTTGATTGCTCTGTGCAGCAAAGAGGGACAATCAAATACTCTGTGCACTAGGAACCAGAAGCCACTAGGGTGGAGACCATCGCTATTAGCTTGGAGGACATGTTACTACAGTAACAAGAAGCAATTCCTTACGGTCTTTGGTCTTTTTTCTGCAAGGGCCGCACCGAAGGCTGGCAGGTATGGATGGGATCAATTGAACCCACGTTCTGCTGCCGACTATAATTCCGCAGCTTGATGCTCACCTGGGTTTTTATCCTGCAAGGAGAATAGCAAGCTCAAGCTTCACACCTCCAAAAAGGCTGGTGGTGTGGTGGTCTTCTGCTGGTTACGTTCATTCTAGAACCTAAGCTTGCTTGGAAAGCATGCTAGATTCATTCATTGGTCCGGGGCTCGAAATCTGACGTAGCCCCTTGACGAACCATACTAGCAAAAGAAGCCCGAAAGCAAAAAACAGCTCTTCAGCACTAGGTCTTAGGTTTGCATTTACATCTTTGAAGGTAGACAAGCTCATTTGACAATCCTCAATTTTCATGGGTTTCTTTCGTGGACCATTTGGCGGAGACTCTGCCCCGCCCCCGAGCACCGATTTGGCGTCAGTCAAGCGTTGCAGGGTCTAGTGGTTGCCCGCCTGGCTGGGACAAACGAAGTCCTTCACAATCCGGCGACGACATAAGGGCCAGCAGTTGGCTGAATTTCCAGCGGGTTTTTTGAGTGGAGTAAAACCACCACACCAAGTCTTGATGGTTGCAGGCAATTGTTTGTTGAATCTAGAGTGAGATGGATGGATGAGTTTCCACATCAACAATGTACACCCAGCCACTACTGTTTCCTGCATCAAACGCAAGAGGGTATTCTGCTTCCAAGCAACGCCTACCACTACATCGCACACAAGGCACATGAGCACCTGAGGGCCTAGCGCAACTCAAAAGCCGCCCATGTTTGGAGTCATCATCATGCTTGGCCTGGGCAGGGCCAAGAAGCCAGGACAGGGCGTGAAACCTCGAAATTCTGAGATCAAATCTGAGACTCTGTAGGGCTGCCTTCTCGTGATGATAATCTTAAGATCCGCCGCATTGCCTCAGACCTACTGAAAGCCCTCATATGAATCGAATGCATCTGATGCTTCTCTGGGTCTCTGGGTGCTGTCAACTTGAGGTCTTCGACTTAAACGTAGTAGATTGTACCTCGTTGACCGTATGAACTTGTCTTCATCCGGGACAGCCGATCCGGGGTGCCCCGCTGCATACCAGGCTGGGGCTGCATGCCCATGTTCATAGTGTTACCCCTCAGCTTCTGAAGATTTTCCCAAGTGCTTTTGCACGAGCCACAAGTGTCTAAGGAGTTGAAGGAGCTTCATCACCCCTTGCAATCCTCGTTTGGCCACACACGACACCAAGTCACCAAGCTGCCAGATGGACTCAGACTGAAAGGTTCAGATCAGTTGCACTTTGATCCTAAAAAGCCTTTACCCGAACACAAAGAAAAAATGGTACAAAATGTTCACAAGTCATTTGGCTATGGTCCTTTGCAAGATTTTACAAGCATCATGGCGGACCCACGGAAGAGATGTGTTTGATGTTGTTGATTTGCTCAGAAACGAGAGCATGGTTGCACCAAATGTTGTCCTGCCAGTCCAAAATTTCAGACCCAGGCTTCAAACAATGACAGCAATAGACCCCTTGAAAAAAAATAAAAATAAAAATAACAACTCTATGCAAAGTTCTGACCTGGCCCTTCATGATGTAGACATTGCTCCAGTTTTGCAGGAGTCTGTTAAGTAGAACACCTGGTTCCTTGTGCAATGAGGTCCCCTGCATCATGGGCTGCATGTTGGCCGGACCTCAAATGGGGCTATCTCAATCGCAGTTTCCTATCTGAATCAAGGGCGCAGTGCCGCACAGCGCCTTCTTGACTTCTTCATAAAGTCACCCTACACATGAATCATGTGCATAGTGATAGGCGCCCTGAGGCCCTCTGCCACTGGTCAGCGCTAAGTTCCCGAAGCCAGTGAGTCCTCACACAATCCGAGGACTGCTTTTGTGTCCACGTTCATGGAGAGTTTGGCCCTTGACACTCCATCTCAGGCACCTGGTCCCATGGTCGGCATCATGTAATCCGGCACATAGTCATTAGGAGCCTTGGGTCAAAGAACAGAAGAGCTCGAGAGTTGGCTGACAATCCGGTTGAGTTCCGGCCTTCTAGTCTTCAATAAAAGATCAATTGAGCGTGTCCGATTCTTGATGAGGGACAACGTCACAGGCTTGTGTTTCTTTGTCTTGTGCGCCCTAAAGTGTATATCTGGAGATATGATGTCAAGGTTCACAGTGCCCATGGCCTTTAGCAGTTGCAATACCTTGAGTTTCCAGCGCTCTTTTGCTTCTCCTCCTCTTCTTCCTTTTTCTGCCTGAGATGCAGAACTGAGAGCTTGTACTTGGTTCACGCATTGCAGGAGTCACCAAGTAAAAACGTGCGAGAACCGACCCTCAGCTTCCTGCGACTTCACTGTCACATCTGAATCTGCAATTGATAGAATTAAACTATATAAACCAAAATGCAATCAACCCAAAACAAAAACACATTTCGCGTGAGGAGCATCCTGGGACCCGCCTTAGAATCAGCTCACCTCCCAAAACCTTCGTCTAGAACCACTGCAACTTTCCCCGAAACTCCTGCGAACCTGAACCTCTTGAACCAAGCGAAACGTGTACCTGTCGGAGTATACATATGTATACATGCATATATATATATAACCATTAAAAAAAAAGTAATAATAACAACAATAAAAATAAATAACAATAATAACAAAAAATAATAGTAATAATAGTAATATAATAAGTAATATTATAAATATATACAATAAACAAAAATAAAGTAACGCTGTCCCACACATTCCAAGCCATTCTGAGGTCCGAAACCCCTTCAATATCTCAAAATTAATCGTGGCGAACTCGGCCAAGGCACGTTTTCTTGTCCAGTGCATTCACTCGATCGGTGTATTCTCGCATCACCTGTAAGCTGAAGCGATGTGGCGATCGGAAAGAGCTGCAAAGATGAAAAGGCCCTGATGGCCTTGACGGCCCTGAAGGGCCCCCGCAAAGCCCTCAAAGCTGGGCACCCCTCCCCCAAAACCGTCCAAAACCTGCCTGGATCAGGTAGGGCATGGCAAAGTCCATGTTTCGGCTCTTCCAGGCCAGCTCGAGGGCGATATCCGGGCCTCGGACGGACTCACCGGCGGTGTGTTTGTCGGCGTCGCCGGAGATCGGTCGGCGGATTGCAAAAGAATTGAATGATGCTTTAACGGGTTAGAAGTTAAAAGATGTTAAAAGACAAACATCACAAGTGGAAACAATCCCAAACAAATGCAAACAATCCCAAACCACACACAACTAGCTTATCGTTTCAGCCATGTGTGCTCTACTCATCACTCGCTATCCCACCGACTCTGCTGGAATCCGACCGAACCTAAGCACCTTTTCTCATCCGCGAAAACTGACTCGTGGCGGTCGGTCCAGGGGTCTCCCGGGCTGGCGGAAACCAGCTGCTTTCGGCGTGGATGTAGAGGAGACTCATCTACCGAGACGGTCTGTGGATCTGAAAATTCCCCAAAGAAACGTGTCCAGCAGGACTGTTCCTGAACGGAGTCAACGGAGTGAACGGAAAATGTCAACATGGCCTCTCATCCATGCCGCAAGTGTACAAAATCGACCGAACGTCGAGTCATCGTGGCTTCCTCTTGGGCTCCTTCCACCTCGGTGATCGGAGGAAGGACATCGAGCAAATGAGTGATGCCCCTACCAGTGTACCGTATGTGTTTTTTGTGTGCGTGACACCACCGAACATCATATCAGTCCTGCAGGACATCGGACATGACATGCGTTGGTTGCAGGAGTTACCAGTCACCAGGTCTGTGTTTCTCGGTCCAGCCACGGAAGAGTCACCGGGTTGAGGATGCCTCCATCCTGCGGCTGTGAAGAGAAGGATTATCTCAAGTCATGAGTAAGCGGGATGTTCGATGTCGGGGCTAAGACTTGATCAGAGTGATTGCCACACTTTGACTGGCCCCCTTCTTCTTGCGATGGATGGTGAGTCTGAAACCAAAGCATGTTCCTCAACTTTGAAGGTGACTTGTATCCAATATGTCTTGGGCGATGTCTGAGTTTCTCCACGAACTAGGTTAGGTTCAAAGCAAAGCGGTCGAATTTGTATGGAGCCACTTGCAGCCACTCCACTCCAGTGATTGCAAGTGGCCTAGGGGCTCCTGATCTGTGTTGATTTCGGGCATGTCAACTATCAATCAGCTGGGAGTGTCTGCAAGTGGCTCCAAGTGTCTGCCAGCTGGTGATAGTGGCCTCTGACGATTGTAAATGGCTTTTCGGAGAGATCGTCTCCAGATTGAAGGTGGGCCGGGTCTTGTCCTAGGGCCATTCGTACCTAGAATGTTGTGTGATTCCGCCCGATACGGCGTTCGTTTTCATGAGTTTTACGTTGGAATAGGCGGGATTCACATGCGCTGTCCGCGGCCGAAGAAAACGGAAATTTCCCAGATCAATTGTTTGCACGGCTTTTGTGCGATAGCGCCGCGCGAGCCGGTGGAAGGAAAAGGCGGCCGTCCTCACCAGCGTATTCCTGCCGGTTGAGTTCGTTCCTTGGTGCATCACTGTGTTTCGGGACCGAACACAAACAATGGGTTTTGGTGAACGACCTCACAAATCCAATTCCGGTTCTGTTCATTTGGTCAAACATGTGGCTTGATGATTTATGTGCCCCGCACATCACGATCAACCCAATAAAGGAAAAATCACCATCTCCAAATATGGCAAGTCCACCCGCACTGATCATGTCCAGGGCTCTCATCCTCTACTCTCTTTCTGGCTTTTTGAAGCACGTCTTCTGGCACATAGACCTCAAAATCTCTGCGCTGTTTGAGAGTCTCACAGGAGCGGTGATGAGCACCAATCAGCACAAAGGGATACACCACTCGTGATCAACCCGCACACAACAGGGCTTGGCAAAAACAATGACATCAATCCACCAAATCCCCTTGAAGACCCCAAGCACATGGAAAACCAACTCCCTGTCATTCAACTCTATCAACCATGTCTCGCAATGCCCAGAACCTTCTGAGCTAAGCGGCCAAGAAGTTGTCCAGCTTGGTTCCTTGAACACGAGGACAGGACGACAAGCTCGTGTGCCGACAGGTCGTGACGATGGGTCGATGGTCGATGGGTGAGCGGAATTGACCGCCCATGGAACTTCTGGAGGAGACGGGGCCAACTTCCGTTCTTGTTCTTTTCACGTGTTTGTGGGAGTGTTAGCTTCGGCTTCATCTAGAAACCAAAAAAAGAAGTCTCAGCCGCCCTTCACTTCAAGTTTGACTGCTATTCCTTTGTTTTGCCTGGGCCTGGAGTCTTTAAACCCGAAGCACCTCTAAGCTGTCTTCCCAAGCCAATCATTGAATCATATTCATACATAGCACTTTGGAGCAGTAAATATCGGAATACAAGTTCTCATTGGAGTTGCCAATGACAAGGCTTTCGTCGATCATGTAACATCAAACAAATTCCAGCAAGCAGCTGCAGGCTTGCATAGCCTCGATGATGAACTTTCCTGAGCAACGAGGAGGTGTCCAAGGCGGTTGCTGGATTTTGTGTCCTTTCTAATCAATCTAGTCAAGCAGTGAGTCTTTTGAACCTCTGATCAAGCTCAACTTGGTTGCTATTTTCTGTGCGCATCTGCAAATCAAACGAGGCAAAGCTAGAACATGCCTACATCTTGCTATCATCAAAGCCTTGTCGGCAAACAGAGCTCTGCAAAAAGACCATAATGAGCCTGTGTTTGCACATACGTGAGTTATCAAAACTCCAAGCTGCTTTGTTCATCTGTGAGGCCGGAGACCTGTTGAAGCTAGGGCGGGAAACACCGCTGGTGAAAAGTCTTAACCTCGTTGTCGAGGGTATGTAAAGTAATGTGTTTTCGATTTGTGCATTCCCATGAAGTTCCTTTACTTGAAGAAGAATCAAGCCAAAAGGAAGAAAGGCAAAGAACAAGTCAATTGGACTCGTTGGGTCCCTTTCATGACATCTTCAGACAGTTTGCCTCAAAAAATGCTCAAGTCAACTGGTGCACCCTGCTGCACCCTGCTGGCCCTCTCAACAACCATCACCTCTCGGCCTTGAGTGGCTGGCCAAAGTATTCCTTGGCGGTCTCCAAGACCTCTACCGCGTCATTGCCGACTTGGCTGGCCTGGCACAGTGGGATGCCTTTTCAAGCAGCTTGAATACAAAGTCCCAATCTGAAGACTGGAAGGATTTCGAACTATATAGAAATTGTGATATACAATATACAGTAATATGTGGTATGTCTCCCCAAGGTTGCCCTCCTATGTGACTCCAAGTCATGGTCCGCCTTGACGATGTTCTCTTTGGGTTCCACATAGCCTGCAGCAGTCACGACCTGGCCAGGCCAAGCCGGCGTTCAGTCGTCGATTGAAGTTGTGCGACAATTCAATGCCGAAAAATAACTTTCAAGCAGTCATGTCCAGTGAGAACCATTGCCTTGAAACGACATGATCTTGTATGCAAAAAGACTGACCTAGAACAGGCATACAAGCAAAGCCACACTTTGTGGCTGAATTGATTCTTTTTGGAATCAGTTCTCCGGAAGAGATAAAAGTTCGGACCTGATCAGCAAGGCGATAATTGTCCATCATCATGTTCAAAGCCTCAGGCAATTGCTCTGATTTTCTGACGCTTAGGCCAGGGTCATAATCGGACAAAAGACGTGCGCACCGTGTGGACCCCACTTGGATTCTCAAATAGATTCAATTGAGACTGCAAGCTGCCAAAAAGGGTGCGCTAGCCAGCCAGACACACTACAGCATTTCTTTCAACCCGTAGGCAACCAAAGCCTTTGTTCCTGCAGTTCTGGCCAGAGCCCTTGTGGGTCACTGAGTCAAGCTCGTTCAGCGAACGCTAAGCTGGTCACCATGGTGATGGAGTTTCGCTGTACGTCCTGCATCCGTCTGACACGCATGGTAGACTGGACGGGACATCCAGTCCAGTCTAAGCACGGCGCACATTACATCGGATTTTGCGAAGCCCAAACCACAGCCATGCGGAACAAAAAGCTACTAGTAACAAAGGGCATCGCTACTAGGAGCAAGGACGCTACTAGTAGCTCCTGGCCTTACTACTAGGAACAAGAAGCTACTATATACAAAAACTTCACACGGTCATCGTTTTTAGTCAACCTCGAAGAAGGACTGTGTGCTTACCACTAGTCCTCACACTGGTATGCCTGCACACCACGTGCAAAGTGGTCTCCTTGAACTTGCCAGTGGACACCAAGCGCTCTTGCTGCACGGTGGCCTGGCATTTGCTGGGCCTGAATGAGACTAATGAAAGATGTGCTTTGCCCTGTGTTCAAGCCCCGGGGCCTCTTGGACACGGCTGATCAGGTATAACGCTTTCTCCAGCTCATCAACGTCCTGGAAATGAGAAGGAGGAGGGGCTTCACTCTGCCCTGGGCCCCTTTTTGGAGTGGAAAAACAAGTGTGGGACAAGGGAGATAGGCTCTCCATCTGTGCTTCTGTTTTGTGAGACAGTCTCTGAAGTGCAAGGGCAGCCATTGTTCCATGTCATTTGGCCAGGATTCCTCCAAACATAGTTGATGTTTTCCTACAAGCTACAGTCGGCCTCGACACGCTGAACTTGTGCTGGAGCCGGTGCCTGGTCAGGAATGCATGTCAGGTTGCATCATGTGCAAAGCTAAGCTAATCTGCTTGAGTGGGAGAGAAAAAAAATCCGTGTTTGCTGAAGGAAGTATGAATCATTCATATTCAATCAGTTGATGTGCAAACCGTACATGGATAGAAATCACTGGTGCGGTTGCTGCCATCCCGTCGCTCCATTCCAACTGCCCTTCTCTGCCCTTCTCGAGGATCGACCTCGGCCATCCCAATATCGGCAGGAGAGAAGCCAACGGCCCCCGCAGGCAGTGGAGCGCCCAAGAGGCCTCGAGGCATTGTGGAGGCTACAGAGAGTGATTTCACAGCCAGCAAATTCAGGGGTGAAGTGGATCCAGTACACCACTGAATCATTCTGAATCTACTTGGAGAACTGACTGGGAAATGAACTTGTCATGGTAGTGCGGGGTTGAGTTCTGACCAAACTCCAAGGAACAAACCAGATGATCACCGTACGCGCTGGAAGTTCGCTCGTGGGGGTCTTGCACGAGTCGTACGAAAAGGGAGATGTGCTGCATACATTCACTTGTGTCCTACCATCCAAAGTGTTCAGATGGAGCAAGTCTTAGCCCCTGATATGCTGACCCATGTATAGCACTCCAGTATCACAACATCCAGGAACACCAACCCGGGATGCGAATGTCAACCATTGTCTGCTTCACGTGAAAGCTAGCAGTTAAACATTCAAGAACCTTCTGTCACAGCACGTGCCCAAAATTCATAGACATCTTAGACTCGCTGATGTGTGTAGTCAGCTTGTGAAATTGATTGTTCGACGAATGTCGGATGTCAGCCCCGGCGATTCGCTTGTTTTCTTGGGCAAGAACAAACACGCAAGAAAGGAATCTGAAAATGGAGAGTTGCATACCCCAAGTTCCCTGCCTGGCAGCAAGAGCATCTGTCTTCTTGGAGGCTCTGGCGCAAGCCATGCCTTCAGATATGCTTAGCTTCTGCATTAAAAGAACATCATCGGTATTGATCCCACTTTTGGCAGGAATAGCCCAGAAACCGATCCTAGGGTATCGAACATG
This sequence comes from Durusdinium trenchii, assembly GCA_963970005.1. NCBI lineage: Eukaryota > Dinophyceae > Suessiales > Symbiodiniaceae > Durusdinium > Durusdinium trenchii. Next base: position 1,038,854 of record CAXAMN010026361.1, on the reverse strand, counting down.
CATGCCGGCCTTGAAACTTGAAAATATTTTTGAGGTACAGAAGCTCAAAGCTGCTTTGCTGCGAAAGACCAAAAAATCAGAAAGGATCTAAGTACATGTAACAGACTTGGTGGCTCTAAGAACCCATGGCCCCATGGCTTTTAGACGCGCCAAATAACAATCGGCCGCTTGGCCACGGTCGGCCGTTTCTACCACCCGCGAAGAGGCGCCGGACTCCCCACCCGCAAGGGCGACAGCGCCAGCGCGAGCGGCAGCGCGAGCGCCAGCGCTGGCAGTCGCGCACGTCGTGCGGCCGCCATGATGCCGGAGAGCTTGGGCCAAGCGAGCGGGTCGGTTTAGAGAGGGCTGGAAGGGCTGCCTAGATTCAGTGTATGTGAAGGCATCGACCATGAAATTGCACCCAAGAATGTGTTTCATCTTTCAAAAGCCAATGTTGGATCATTTACTATCTACTGTAAGTCTGAGTCTTGACAAATCCCCACACGCTGTGGCCCTAGGCCCGACGCCTTTGGAGAAGACCCTCGACTTGGTGCAAACTATTGACTAATCTCACCCGGATGCCAGACTCTTGTCCAACAGTCACATTCTTTCGTGGCTCAGGCCCCCGACGAATGAGGTCGTAGCATGTGTACAAGCATGCCGCAAAGCATTCCTGTTGCGTTCAAGCACGAAGCTGAGCACCCAAATGTCTTTGAACAGTGCGAGGACGAGTGAGGGGCGTTTACTTGTAGGTTCATTGGAGTCTCTCTCGAGGCACATGGCAAAATGCGACTCAATACAAAGATTGAAGCGGCTGCAGTGTTTCTAGGTCGTTGGCCAGAATGCAAATCTATTTCGGGCATTTTCAGGAGCTCCGTTTTGCCAAAGGCCTTCATCTCCTTTTCGACGAAGTACTTTAACAGGCCTTCAGCCTCGGAGGAATCCATTCTTGGAGTGCTTGGAGATCCTTTTGATGTTAGCAACAAATACATACATAAATAATACATAGATATATACACATAATTACATATAGTTTAATCATATATACATGTATACGTTATAAATATATACAGTATCCACATGGATGTGAACTTCTTGTGTGTTGGCCAACTCTTTTGGAGCATCATGAAATGTTATTCCACTGAGCAAAACAACTTTGCATGCAGTATACTGTGCTATCCGGTCTTCTAAACAACCACATCGTCAAGTGGATGGTCAAAGACGGTGAAACCAGAGAACCCAATGAAAACCTGCTGAGATGGTCCGGCCAAATCTTGATTTCCACTTGCCATGGCGCTGTCCATGCAGTCCTGGTGAAGCGTTCTGAGAAGCTACCAAAGGAAACAAAGGTGCTCAACGCGATCAGCCGCACCCTCTTGGGCAGTTCGGGCCATGATCAACTTCAGAAACAAAAAATGCAAAGGCAAAAGATGTGCTTTGGATGGTAAGCTGGGCTTTGGGTCATTTTCCTGAATCCAGAAAACTACACTAGATCGTAAGTTTGAGAGATTGGTTGCCATCAAGCGAACTTTCATGAACTTTCTATTGTGGTAAACTGGAACAACCTGTGCCTTCCCTTGATTCGTAACAAAGCTTCCTAGTCACTAAAGTCTTGTTGATCTTTGTTGGCCTATAACTACACTTCCAGCAGATCTCCTTCATGAAAAGAAAACGAAGGACTCTCCTTGTACATCTTGTCATGCTGAGCAAGCTCGATAGCCTGCTTGTAGCGCTTGTTCTTCTGGTAGACCTGCGGATCAAAACCATGGTCGCCATGGTGCTGGACCATCAGTTGACCACTGAAAAGAAGCCGTTATCCTTCTTCTCCTTCCCGACTTGCATGTTGGTCTTTCTTTTACCATCTCAGCTGGTGGATTTCATAAAGACTCAACGCGAAACCACCCAGGGTGGCACGGCGCACCAGGGTGGCAATGCGACGCATCTCGATCAGTTCATGCTTCTCCAGCTTTTGAGCCTCGGGGCACCAGCCTTCTTGAACCAGACCCAAGGATTTGATCTGCTCAAATCCGGTGTTGATGGAATGATGGAAGAAGCTCGGGGGGGAGAAGCTCTGGACGAGCCACTTTCGGTCGAGAACCGTCGGACAAACGACCCTCGACCCTTGTGCGGAAACGACTCCAAACTGGTGAGTTTCCGAACGTGAGCGGTGGCCAACTGAGGCACAGGCGAGAGCAATCTGGTCGAAGTTGTCAAACTCCTCCACAAAATCCCAGGAAAAAGGGTGATGAGTCGAAATGGAGCACACAAAGAAATCGCGGGATAGCATGTTTCCACATATATGATCATAATCTCGGCAATCCAGCTGTGCACGCAAGCAGCATATTGTGTTTGAGATAGGAGACCTACCGGTCTTACAGTGAGTTGATCGGCCAAACGGTTCGTTGCGGTCATGTTTGAGGTCACGTGCTACCTCGACCAGCCTTCAAACTGAGGCAAATCCAATGTGGTCACACCATTTTCCTTGACGATGGTGCGGGAAGGAGGCGAAGCTCAGCTTCTATTGAGCTTTGGGTCGCTTCCCAGCTCTCAGGTCATTGTTTCGTTTTACTGTTTGCTGCTAGCTTCCAGCAAAGCCTTCCAGAAAGCATACAAGGCCGTGAAAGCAGCTACTTTGGCAGCGGCTTCCGACCTGATGTTGTGGAAGATGTGGCTGTGCAAGCTGCTTTGTACAGCTGGCATGTCCCACTTCAGAGAGGACAAGCCAATCTTTGATTTTTGATCTCGGGGGACCCAAAATTGGAGCTGCCTGCAGTTGTTGCAATGGCGGCTGTATATAATCGTACTCGGAAGGACAGAGCTCGAAAGACCAGTCTATGGAGGTGGTTTCCAGTAGGTATCTTGCATTTCTTTGACGTTGAACATAGATATCGATACGTTCTGTTCTTGTCAGTTCTGCATCTCTAGCACCTGAGCAAATGTTCTTACCCCTCTGTGGACAAGAACAGGGATTCGTCTTTGTGCTCTGGAGCCTGGTTGACTTGGCAGCCAGAAGTCCAGAGTAAAGGGAAAATGCTACTTCTTCACACTTGCAAAGCGAAAACAATCTGGACTTCGTGGGCACAAACGGTGCTCCGCGGCTCCCCTAGCCAACATTAAACGCAAGAACTGTAAGTGAGTAGGGCTCAAGAATTGGCAACCCTTCAAAAACTCCAGTTTTGTATAGCCTATAGCTATTCTTGAGCCAAACCCAGAGATCTCTACAACGCGGCAACGCGTAAGGCTTTCGAAAATTTGGGCGGAAGTTTCTGAAAGGATCTCTTCCTCTCAACATGCTCAACAAAGATGCCTAGAGTCCCTGAAGACCCCCTAGAAGGTAGGGATGGTTGAAAACTGCCACTTGATTGTCAACTGACCTTCAGGCCATCTTGGCATCCTCGCCCACGTGATTTCAAGCACACTTCCCGGGCCTCACGGTACAGCTCTGCCAACGCACACAGACGCCCTCAGAAGGGCCCTGTCTGTGCACGCCGCGCCTGCATAAACATGGAAAGAAACACTTATAGAAGCGAGGCCCTTGTTACTAGTAGCTTCTCCTAGTAGTACGGCCAGGAGCCCTAGTAGCTTCTTGTTACTAAAGCAAATCTACGAATTCAGGAAACCAGGGTTTGGGAGTTTGAAACTTGAGATGTTGTCCGCAAAGCAGAAGCTTCTCTGGTGCAAGGGAGCATAGACTGCTTAGCGAGGATCTTCACACATGTGCCCGGCCCTCCTTGTTCCAAAATGGGTCTCCCTTCATGTTGCAAGCAAACTGGGGTATCCATGATTCAAGATGGCAAGAAATAACAGTATGGCCGCTTACAGATCACCCTGCCTGGAGCTGTCCGCTGCGCAGGTCCTCTTCAGCAACCTTGCAGGGACCAAAACACGGTAGAAACATGCTGAGAAAGGAGAGGGCCGGTCCTCGCAAGCTGCAAAACTGCGGACCAGTTTCTGCAATTCATCTGTTCTGGAAGACAACCCTTGAAATACTTGAGGTAGCCCAAAGCATTGTGATTAGAATCCACAAATGAAAGCGTGTGCAAAACCAAAAGAGCCATCCATTATGGAATGGTACGGCCAACATGTGACAGGACCATGCCATGCTGTTCAAGAGAGACTTCGAGCACTAGCACAAATTGCTATCTTTCTTGCAAGTGCTCTGCCTAGTAAAAGGAATTACTGTAGATATACTCGATGCTCACCCTCCAGTTTCGTCAAGCGACAGGCTTCCAAATCATCAGTGACCGCCGGAGAGGATATTTGGTCAATGGCGGATGCGTCCGCTTCCTGTCGGCCCAAAGTCCGGATGTTGAGGACGGAACATCCTACAAGGACCTCTCTGGGGTCAGAGTCAATGCACTGACCACAACTGCGAAAACATGTGGGAGACAAGCGAAATCCTCTGTTTCCCGTTTCTCACCAAATTGGCCCTGCCTTCGCTCGAGTTGGCCACTGGATTGTGCACGTTTGAAACGCACCTGGCCGCACGTCCGGCCGCAAGTCCAAAGCCCTGGAACGTCCCGAGAGAGAGACAGAGAGAGAGAGAGAGAGAGCTTGCGAGGATGGGCTGGTCCAAACAATGACGAAGATGAAGAGTGTGATTTCATGCATCTCATCTTCAAGAAAACCAACTTCGAAGGTGGTGAGGAAAGGCTGCAGCACCATGGACACCATGTGTTTGGTTTTCGCTTCAGCCACTTTCCTCCCCAACTTCTTTCGCGCCTCGGGGCTCGGATCCACTGAAGGGGCACGCACCAGGAATGCCAAGTGCGGCTCCAACTGCAGGTGACAAGAGTCACGGGTCGTCCAACTGCGTTCTCCAAAAGTGTCTTTCCCACGGGTCGTCTTTGGGCCCCCAACCTGATGATTAATGGCCAACCCCGGGAGCGTTGCGAAGGGTTCTAAGCAATGGCCTCCAACCTAATAGCTTTTTGTTTTTCTTCTCTTTTGATTTATGGTCTTTAGATTGTTTCCAATGTACAGAGTTCAATTCCTATATACTTCATGTTTAAGCACATGAAGAATGTTGCTTTCAGATCAAAGGCTGTCAAGAGTGGTTAGAGAATGGGTCTTGCAGTGATACAAATTTCGCGGGGTTCGCACATGCGAATGACTGAGGTGCCCTATGTCACTCCCTTGCTTGGCGGTTTTTTGTATCTGTTGAGGTGGATGCACGGCAGCTTCGTGCACTCAACGAAACGGAGGCCGCAGAAGCTGTATCAAAACAAGGGTGCCAAGACGGATTAAATGAGATGCGTATCGAGCTGAATGATCAAGAGAATGGCTGACCAACCAGCTACTTGTGATTCTCCATGGACTAGAAATACTGTTCTGTTTAGGTGCCTTATCATTGTGCAGCTGGTATCATGCTTGGATTCCAACCATTGTCAGTCTGCTTGCTTGCAGGCATTGGCCCCGGGACGCTTAACTTCTCCAGTTGATTCCTCCAATGACTTGACAAAGTCAATCTGAAATCACTTGTGACAATTGGCAACTTTGATATCAAAAATCTTTCACATGAAGCATCTGATCAATAGCCTTTGATCAAAATCTCAACCAAGCCCCCGACCGGATCAGCGTCGGCTTTCAAGGGCAAGGCAGTGAGGGGTGGTAGGGGTGGGCGGGTACGGCGCTGCGGGGTGGGCCTTGGTACGATGCAGGGTGAAGCAGTTTTGGGGCCCAAAGGATTCTGCAAAGGAACCCTCCTAGATTGGGACTTGAAGGATCATTACACACAACATGGAATTGGGATCACCCAAATGCTGAATATGGTACCCTCTTCAGCCCATAGACACAACCCGAAAACCTCTCCAAAAACCTGGCCAAACCCTGCAGAGGTCTTGCATCATCCAAGCCACACTTGCGCCACAGGAGAGCTACTCGCAACAGATGCCTGGATCCATGCAGCGTAGTCTTTCACCTGGATCCATGCAGCGAAAAAAAGGTAAAACCACAGAGGCTTGAATGATCGCGCGCTTCCTTTGTGGGTCGCGGTTGGGAAACCAGTCAAGAGACCTGTGCCTTACAATGTAATTATGAAATGCAAAACCAGGCCAATCCGGGAGAATCTATATACTATATACAGTACCCTTCTTAATTTTGAGTCCATCAAAAAGAAGATGAAGCAGCACAAATTTTGAGACTCACGTCATTTCGGAGTCCTGGGTGAGTCCCCTTCGACAGCGGCACCTCGTCGGGCACGTTCACCCGTTCCCCCAGTGCCGTGAGGAAGCTCCGGCCTGGCGCGTCTCGGTGCGTGCACGACCCATTCGGTGATGAAAAAGAGAGGAAAAAGGGAAAGTTTCTAGCTACTAGTAGTATGGCCAGGAGCAGTAGCGTCCTTGTAGTAAGGCCAGGAATAGTATATGGCCAGGAGCCCCTTAGTAGCGTCCTTGCTCCGAGTAGTAACGCGAGGAGCCCCTAAGTAGCTTCTAGCTACTAGTAGTATGGCCAGGAGCAGTAGCGTCCT
>CAXAMN010026361.1:1008664-1032306 GCA_963970005.1 Durusdinium trenchii | reverse complement strand
CAGGAATAGTATATGGCCAGGAGCCCCTTAGTAGCGTCCTTGCTCCTGGTAGTAACGCCAGGAGCCCCTAGTAGCTTCTAGCTACTAGTAGTATGGCCAGGAGCAGTAGCGTCCTTGTAGTAAGGCCAGGAATAGTATATGGCCAGGAGCCCCTTAGTAGCGTCCTTGCTCCTAGTAGTAACGCCAGGAGCCCCTAGTAGCTTCTAGCTACTAGTAGTATGGCCAGGAGCCCCTAGTAGCGTCCTTGCTCCTAGTAGTAAGGCCAGGAGGGCCTAGATGGCCAGGAGCCCCTAGTAGCGTCCTTGCTCCTAAGGCAAGAGCCCCCAGTAGCGTCCTTGCTCCTGGTAGTAAGGCCAGGAGCCCCTAGTAGCTTCTAGCTACTAGTAGTATGGCCAGGAGCAGTAGCGTCCTTGTAGTAAGGCCAGGAATATATGGCCAGGAGCCCCTTAGTAGCGTCCTTGCTCCTAGTAGTAACGCCAGGAGCCCCTAGTAGCTTCTAGCTACTAGTAGTATGGCCAGGAGCCCCTAGTAGTGTCCTTGCTCCTAGTAGTAAGGCCAGGAGCCCCTAGTAGCGTCCTTGCTCCTGGTAGTAAGGCCAGGAGCCCCTAGTAGCTTCTAGCTGCTAGCTACTAGTAGTATGGCCAGGAGCCCCTAGTAGCGTCCTTGTAGTATGGCCAGGAGCCCCTAGTAGCTTCTAGCTACTGGTAGCATGGCCAAGCGTCCTGGAAGAAAGGCCAGGAGCCCCTAGTAGCTTCTAGCTACTAGTAGTATGGCCAGGAGCCCCTAGTAGCAACCTTGCTCCTAGTACTAAGGCCAGGAGCCCCTACTAGCTTCTAGCTACTAGTAGTATGGCCAGGAGCAGGAGCCCCTAGTAGCGTCCTTGCTCCTAGTAGTAGGGCCAGGAGCCCCTGGTAGCTTCTGGCTACTAGTAGTATGGCCAGGAGCCCCTAGTAGCGTCCTTGCTCCTAGTAGTAAGGCCAGGAGCCCCTAGTAGCTTCTAGCTACTAGTAGTATCCTAGTAGCGATGCCCTTTGCTCCTAGTAGCTTCTAGCTACTAGTAGCTATTTGCTACTAAGAAGCTTCAAAGACATACTAAAAGCTTCTTGTTACTACAGGTGAAACGATTCCCAAGGAAGCTTCTTGCTACTAGTAGTTACTAGTAGCTTCTTGTTCCTAGTAGTAATGGCCTCCAACCTAATAGCAATGGCCTCCACCTAGAATCTTCTTGAAGACCTTTGGGGATGCCTTTGCAAAATATGCGTACATCTACCTGGCATGAGATTATACCAGACTCTTAAGAAGCAGAAGGGATCTCAGTGGGATGCGTCTGTTGTTTAGCAGTTGGCTCCCGCAATCTCTGTGCCTTCTCCGCTCAAGGCCATGTCACCATAGAAGTGCTGGACGAATCTGCCCAGCAACCAATATTGTGCATGAAGCCTCGCTTGGCTCGCCAGCGCAGCGTGAAGAACGGCCATCCACCGGGGCTGGAGACGTAGCAAACGGTTTTTTTGGGGGGGGGGGGGGAGACCGACAGTCAAAGGCTAAGGCTAAGGCTGAAGTAGCAAGCCAAATGGCTGCTTTTAAGTACTTGGACAAAGAAAAGCTCCCTGATCTGGTGGGGAAAGTATCCTGCAGGCTGTCTGTGGTAGCTCCAGCTTTCTAGAGCCGCGTGTCTAGCTCACAGTCGCCAAGCCGCAGGAGGTTACTCACCGAAATGATTCTCGCCAAGCCTCCCAAGTTAGGTCTCAGCCCTTTTTCCCATGCCGAAACAACTTCTGAAGTCCCAACTGGAAAACTCCCCCAAAGCACAGGGTCAAGTTCAGGGGAATCTCTGCAAGGATGCGAGGAGAGCCGTGCGACATGAGTTTTCCGGAAGAGAGGCCTTTCCCAGTCCAGCCAATCCTGCCACCGAAGGCACTCATGTTGAGCGAAGTCGGCGGGGTTTTCCCAGCAGCTTTCGCCCGTAGAGGCATTGTAGAAGTACTGGAGCCGACCTGGAAGGAAACTCACAGTGCCCTATGACAAATAGCTTGGCTTGTCTCACTTCAGACGCAGACATGCGAACGTGCTCCCTTTGTGTCTGACAAAATTGTTGATAAATACCTGCAGTAGCTTGTGTACAATACCCCTTACGACATGTGTAGAGCAAATGTGCTGCTGGCTTTCCCTTCCAACCTGTACTCTAAGATCTCTAAGACCCCATGGTGCGTCCTTGCCTTGCTCGTGCATCGACCAGCCTCATCTCAGGGTTAAAGAAGACGTTTCTGCCTGATATCATGCTGCCTCCCTCAGCATCATGCGTTCCTAGAAGCCACTTCTTGAAATGTGCTTCAATCTGAATTACATACTCTTTCTGTCTTTTGTTCTTTCTTTCCTTCCTTCCTTTCTTGATTTCTTCCTCCCTTCCGTCCTTCCAACACATCGGTTATGTTTCTTGGTTGCATAACTTACTCCTTCCCACTGAAGCTTGCAAGCAAGCAGCCTTCTAGCTTTTTCTCTGCCTCCTCATCAGCATGTCTCCTTAGGACCACACTCTCAAGCTTCAGCCCGAAGAGATTGAAGTTCCCTCCCTGCAGCTTGTGGCCAGCTTGTTGATCCAACTCCCCGTGGACCCCCTAATTGTCGGCATGTCTCAGGTGAGCTGTGAGTGCAGATGCCAAATCTGCGACCGACAGGCAGTCGCGGATAATCAGCATCAATGCATCCAGCACACAAAGGAAGACCTGTCATCGGGAGCTGCAAGTGACATACACTGGGGTGCCGAAAGTTGCGCTTCTTGACTTCTAAAATGGGACAAACCCTTTCCCCTTAGAATCCTACGTGCAACATGTCGACGGGCCTAAGTTGCGGTCATATTTCCATACCTGAAAGCCTATAAGTATTACAAATTTAAACAGGTGCGGAAATCTGACCGTGCTGTACCTGCCAGGCAAAATGGACGTGTCAATCTGACCCGCTGTAGACCGCAAGTGACATGTTGGAACAGAGTAAGAAGCGTAAACTTTAGGGTTCTTGAAGTACAATCACTTCGCAGACTGTATTTTTCGGTCCGCCAATAACAGAAACGGGACTTCGTTCAGGAAGGAGGGAAATGAGATGCAGCTTTCCTACCGGCTAGCAAAGTCCGGCTAGTGGGGTTTGTCTTCTGAGCCAAGAGACATCCATCAAGGGATGCTGCCAGCTGGACGTGTTCGTAGAAGAATTCCAAAAGTACACCACACCAGCAGAGCTGCTCTCCTCCACACACGGCTGTTCAGAGCCGAAGAAAGTGTGAAAAAAGGGATCCGGCATCTCATAAGCACGAAAACTTACATTCCACCGAATTCCACCTTCTGTTTTCAGTCCCGTCCTGCTATCCTCTTCTAAGCGGCTAAATGCTCACAGTGGAAGGCGTGTGTCCCCATTCGCTTTGGGGTTCTGAAATCAAGGACATCCCAACAAGTGGCTCTTCACCTGCTTTCAACCTCACTAAACCAGGTGCTTGCAGGTCGGCTTTCAACCTCACACTCATGTGACAACCTCACACATCCCTCCTCCGTCCATGGTGGTGGAAGCACCAGCTCATACGCAGCCGTGCCCAGGGCAGTCACAAGGTCTTTTGGCGCTCCTAGTCTCAGGGGGGACCCCTCTTTGTCCGTTCGCATTGGTGTCCCTGTCCTTTTGCACACCTTGCCGCCATGTTCAATGGGAAATCTCCCCTGATTTTTACAGTCCAGTAATCAGTGTGCTTGGCAGTCGCATACGCATTAAACAAAGCTGTCGTTGCAGGCAGGGCTCCAACTGCACACAAATCACATTTGGGCTGAGAACCGATCTAGATGATCCATCTTTCCGTTCATCGTACAAGCCACCCTTTACCAGAACAAGCTCTATCATCTTGCCCTAGCATTGACAAAAGGGTCTGCAACAAGATGCCACACGATGCAACAAGGAAGCAAAATTTTCGCAACCTGTGGATGCAACAAATTTCTGTTGGCCGTGCAGCCCTCCCAGCATCTCCTCTCCCTCGAGTTGCCCAGCGGAAGCTCTGCAGGAATTCCGCTCGGGAGCTCTGCAGGGGAGTGCCAGGCGGTGCAGCTGAAGGCGCACTCATGGCGCGACGTGCGCGGTCGAGAAAGACAGGGACGCCAGTCGTCTTCAGAAAGGGCCGTTGTCGTCACTGTGGTCTGATCCCTTCCTAGCCAGGCACCTCACCTCAATGCCTCTGGTCCTCTGTTGCCTTTGTGTTCTGTGTCGATACATGCGGTGTATCAGTCCGGAGGGCTCAGATTGGTTGGATTAAGAAATCCCGGTTCCAAACTCAACAACATCCACTTTGTGGAAGCTCAGAACCAAAATGTGGCGGTCAGGACAAACTCAGGCATGGCCAGCTTGGCACACTGACTAGACGGTCTTTGGTCTTTGGGTGCGCCTGGAGTGGTGAGTCACGTGTCACAATACTAATTGCTCCAAGTCATGCTCTCAACTCATTCCCTCCACAAATTGATATCTCTCTGCCCATTGTGGGCCCTGAAGTGAAGAGACTCACAACTAAACCACGGAAAAGGGGGGACCTCTGGAGGAGTGAAAGCTCGCTTCGCCGCCTCCAGCGCGCACATCCGAGCTTTGACCTAGGAATCCCATTGGCGCTCCTCGATACTCTGCCTCAGCTCCTCGTACTGTTCGCCATCCACGTAGATGTCATTGATGGCCTCCAAGGATTGGACATCAGGCCAACTGGCCTGCTTCGAATTGAATATGTCACAGGCCGCAGGCCACTGGAATTTGCAATTGGAACTTGGTCCCTACTCTGTGGTTGTTGGTAGACACAGTAGACACTCCATGGCACCAAGGGGGGGCAGATTTGTCGAGCATGCTGGACATGAAATGACTTCAACAGCACATGCTTCCGATCTTCATGTCAAGAATGTCATGAGCACGCGCACACACACACGCACACTCTCACAAGCACAAATTTGAGTTGCTGTTGCTCTTGTTGAGTCGCTGCTTCATCCCATCGCGCCTCATTCACAGGTGCAATGTTGTGCTGTTGCACCTGATACTGAAGCTGTTCAGTCAACATGTCGGACCCGACAGATGCTTTGACCTTGTTTGCTCCATCTGCTAGACAGGAGCTGTTTCCATCCGTTCAAGCAGTGTAGGCACTGGCCTGCACTGAAACAAACAAGCACATACAGTATGCCTGGCATTGGGTGTGACATGAGTGGAAGATTCATTCAGCCAGCTAAAGGGGCCGCAAAAACTTACAAAGTGTTGCAGAGTTCCATTGCCAAAGCGCCCAACATGGAAAGACTTGACCTTCTCCAAAAAAGGCAGGAGCTTTATGCTGTTGGATCAACCCATCGTTCAAGCGGCTCACCGATAGGACCAGCCTGCTTCATGTAGGGCATGATCAGCGGCAACTGGCCCGCTTTCTTCACCTGGTGTAATGAGCCAAAGAGACATGACAGAAACAAAAAATGTGTCGGAGAATGGCCCATTGCTTGGGACAAGGACGCTACTAGGAGCAAGGACGCTACTAGGGGCTCCTGGCCTTACTACTAGGAGCAAGAAGCTACTAGGATTATAATGCAACATTCCGAATCATTGGATTGGCTTCAATCATTGGATTTGGCAGCACAAGCCCCGCAAGCCCCTCACCTGCTGGACCACTCGTGCATGATCCACCTGCCGTGGACAAGGCACAGGCTTTCCAAAAGAGGCTAGTTCTTTTCTTCATGGCTCATGGCTCATTTCTCATGGCTTTTCTAGCTCTTCTCTCCTTCTTTCCAGACTGCCGGACGGACTCGTCCTCTGCCTTTACAATGTTCTGTCATGAGTGGCAAGCTCGGTCGTCCGTCCTTGCATCCTTCAACATCCTTGAAAGTACACAGCCCCTTGAATCTTGCGAAGCTAAGATCCAATGAACGTCTGAGGCTTTCACATCAGCAACATGGTGCCCGGACAAAATAGTTGGAATCTTGGAGCATTCTGGACCCGCCTTTGGAGTGATGGTGCTCAATAGGGAGTTCAACTGCAGTGGCCTTGGTATACAAGGCTGAAATCACCCTAGGAAGAGTCGGCTGGTCTTCTAAGGTGCGCCTGAAACCTGAAAGGGGCTGGCAAATGGTGTGATTCGCAAGGCAGGGCAGCCCGGCTGCTCATCCAAGTAGAATTGGACTGCACGGTAGTACAACTCCATATTCGACACCTGCGAACTCTTGGAAATGGACACGCTAGATTTCGGAGAGCCCACCATGTGAGTGCATATATCTTTGATTATGCATAGGTCAGCTCAAAATGGCAGAAAGGCTACGATCAAAGGCCGGAAAGGCCTTCTGCATGATCATCAGGAACCTCACATTTGAGCATCACAAGCCAACCACAAAGACAAACAAACTGCGCAAAAGAGTGTCATTGTTGGTCAGTCCTACTCACTGGGTCAAAAAAGCAAAGAGTGAACACACAAAAAGGGAACCCGCCGGCTTGCAGTGAACTTTCATTTATGTGTGTATATATAGCCAAACTAGGATGTCAGCTTGTGACAGTGACATGTATGGAGGGAACTCCATAATTACAAATCCGCCTAGGCAAGTCCTTGAGCACCCAACTGGTCATGAGCAAAGGCAATTGGGCTGTGAGCCTCAACGCAAGTCATTGACTAATCTGGTACTCCACTCAATCGTTCCAGAGGTTGTGAACACAAATGCAAACGATGATGAAAGGGCAATGATTATACTATATAGTCCACAAACACGTGACAGGTACTTGTCCTTCTCTCATAAGCATCTGTGCATGCCCTGACGTCTTTCTTGGTGTTCCCCTAAACCAACATAGTCGGCTTAAGTTGTAGATGCTGGCTTTTGAGACCAGTGCCATCATCGTGTTCGCTGCTTGGTCGTACTCGTCATAGTGCGTGTAGAGGAACACGGCATGTTCCCAGTGATAGTGCCTCAAAAGGCCACCACGAGAGATGCCTTATCGATGTTCTGTTCATGGATCCTATGGGTTTCCGGCCTTTCGCAGGCATGGATCAACTTGGGAATGTTCAACTTCTGCACGTTCATCTTGATGAAGTCCATCAGCATCTTTGGCTTGTACCTAACACGGTGTCGATTCAACTCGCAGATCAGTGATCTTTAAGTCTTGAAAGCTCATGTCTGACCAAATACCAAGAGGAGATGAGTAAATGTACCACTCCGTGCTTGGCTCACTTCGCATACATCGTTGCCAGCTCAGTGTACATACCAACATGGGCACCTCAGTCTGACAGTCACACAACTGGAATCAAAACATGTGAATTCATGTAATGTAATGTATCTTGTTTTTTGGCAGTTTTTGTGTCGTTCTTGCCCAATGCGATTCAAAAAGGAAGGATGGCAGGTTTGAGTCCCCCCTCTCTCGTTCTTCCTTCTCTCTCTCTCTCTCTCTGCTTACTTGGTTGATGGTCTGCCGTTGCCGTTCCAACTTGAATCAAATGAAGCCTCATCCACCAGAAACCGCTGCTGCAACGAACTCTTTTGTGTAGTCCAGCTCAACGAAACTCCGTTGCAAAGGCTGGGTTTCTGTACATAGGCGGCAGGGCATGTTCGCCTGCGCTCACATGGGCGCCACCCACACTCTAAATTGGCAGCAACACCAAGCGCATGGGGAGCTGCAAAGCTGTGACCGCAGACTGGCAGATGCAGTTTACAATTGGTTTTTAAGCAGACACTGGCATCTGGGCCATGAATGGCCATCATACGTAGGTGTGAAGTGGCTCGATCAGAACCCATTGATTGGATATCTGTCTCATGCTGCACAATATCTTATCCAGACTCATCCACAGCTCACCCCTGCAAGTGGGCACAAAAAACAGTGAATTCGATCCACGCGCTTGCACGATATCAACATGTCTCAGAGACCTGATGAGCAAAACCCTTCTCCAAGAATCAGGGCAGCGCCATCCGAATCTCTGATCGCAGCAGTGCTGCAAGATGCACGGCGCCAGCTACCAATGTGAGCGCTCCTCTGGCAAGTTGTCATTTAGCTGCTCTGGGTGCGTACACAAAAGGGTTGCAAGGATTCCAATTCGTCCTGTGAGTGCTGAAGGTTGATGATCTGTTCACCCGTAAGCCCTACCGTAAGTTGGGTATCATTATGTTTGGTCTTGTGTGAAACTGCTCAAGAGCGCAAACATGGAAGGAAAATTGGTTCAAATGCCCCTGCGGCACAGCAAAATCTTCGGGGCCAACCAGGGCGGCAAGCAGGTTCACTGTTCGGTTTCTTGCCGCAAAAGAGTTCAGTGTCTTCTAATCTCCAAATGGCCTAGGCCAGGTGTGATTGGAGTTGAACTTGCCATCCCTCTCATGCAAGCCCTGGGGCTGCTTACAGGTTGTCAGCACTGTCTATTCTCACTGCCAGCAACGAGATTGCAAAGACTGATACAGTATATCTAAGGTCCCAGAAATGACAACTGCTGCTCCGGCAACTGCAAAGTCCGGCTGACAACTTGGAGCAAAGATATTCTCGCAACCATCAGACGATCCTTTGTGACCTGCACTGGGAATGGATCTCTGAAGCATCGGAAACCGCGAATGGATTCCACTCATCTTGTGCCACAAATGGCGGACATCGCGCGGCGAAGTTGAGTCGAGTGGTGCTCAGAAGCAGCGTCCACTTCTTTCGTCGAGTTGGAACATTCTTGGAACAACAAGCAACAGCTTGCTGAAAAATGCGGCCTTTTCTCAGGAGAGGGCTTTTCTGGTAGGAGGGCTGAAAAATGTGGAGAGGATTGACTGCACATTGCTGGCAGTTCACAGCATGTGTACCCAGACCTTTTTGGCTGCGATTCGTGATCCTCTTCAGGTTCTGCACGAAGTGAAGCGTAGCTCCTTGGCCCAAAAAACAACGCTTGGCCCAAATGAGCTGGGATCCCAAGCTCCAAATGCATGGGGAAAACGGTTGCAAACTCCTGATCTTGCGAAAACAGGGCTGGGCCGAAGGGCGCAGATCTTACAGATCTTCATGAGGTTCGTTGGGCCGCACGGCCACCCATCTCTCAAGACCCACGGAGGTTGCTCGTCTCATCTGCTAATTGGTCGACAGTCGGTGGCAATGGCCACCGAAGCCGTCTTGGTGGTTTTGGCTTCGGCTCCAAGCGAGCCAGAAGCAGCTGGGCTCATTCTTGTTGTTTCTTTACTCCAGTCTTATTCCCCCCTGCATACAGTACTACTTCTGTGGTTTCTTAGTCTCAAACCTTGCACATGCTTTCTGTGGCTTTTAAGGACGTGAGGTGAGCATCTACAGAAGTTCTAACTAGCTTCACCCTTCTTACAAGTGCTTGTTCAAGAGTGGTTACCGGTTAAAACTCATGGTGAGGAATACCAGTACCAAGATCACTTGGTGTCATCCTCCCGGAAACTTCATAGAGGCGAACGAAGCACAAACTGCCCGTGGAAGCTATTGTATATACCCATTTGAACTAAAACAAAACTGACAATAAAAAGTGGTTACTACCATGGATAGTAGAATGTCCAATGATAATTGCCGCAAAAGGGGTTGCAAAGACTTTAGGGTACTTTGTAGACACGACCTCTGCAAGGATTGACCTACCCACACATTGGAAGGTGTTTGTCTATGGAGCGCATTTCCTTTATGGCATTGGTATTGGGATGAAGACCACCATGCTCTCCAAAGGCGCAGGATGTCTTCAGCTGTACACTCTGTAGGAAAGCTTTTTTAGTGCTGTACACGGAGTCGTCGTCAAAAGGATGGGTCGTCCAAAGGCCGGAGAGCAACAGGAACCGCCGAGGGAGCTGCTCACCTCAGCTGAGAGGGCACTGCTCCCCTGGAGCCGCCAAGTAGAACCATTTGCTGTTTTTCAGTTCGTTGCGTCACAGCACCACACAGCTGAGGCTTCTGAGTGACAAAGCTGCCCACAGAGGGTCTTAGGCAGACTTCTCCTATCCAAAAACGACGAGGTTAAGCCTCTGGAGAATATGCCAAAACCTGAATTCTAAAACTGCAACATCTGGCTGGCAATGTGGTGGGTGCCTGAACCAAATCATGTACTTAAAGTCTAAAAGGATCTTAAAGGGTCGAACTACCTTTACCTCTTAACCGCATAGTCTGTCATCTGTCGACAAATCCAGCTACTTTGCTTTGTTTTGGTTTCTTGCCTGTGCCTCAGCTACCAAATGCTTGGAACAAAATGCCCTACCTTCGGAGAGCGTGAGATCTCGACATCAGGTGCAATGACATAAAGCAGTGTCCCTGCCAGTACCTGCATGCCCAACCGTTGTAGCCTCCAACTTCTAGTGCAGTCTGAATCTGCCACGAGCCTGTGCCACTAGCCAGCTGATCTATGTAAACTACATCCAGCTGTCACAGTAGCTTCTGGAAAAGGAGCGCTCTTCAAGACCAAGAGCTACAGCAAAACACAGAGGTGCATTACTCGGACCAGTACTCACTCATTAAGGGACACCCTGATTTGACGTGAGATCCACATCCAAAACAACGCAAAGGGCACTGCCACAGCGCCCAACCACAAAGAGCCCGAGGGTGGCTCCCTGCTCAAGAGCACCGCGGAGATGAGGAAGGACACCTTGCCGAGACCGTCGGTTGGAAGATTTGTGACACCAATTCTTTGGCCCCGAACCAGTGAGCTTTCAACAATGTCCTTTTTTCCAAACTTACCGTCATTTGGGAATCAAAGAACACAAGGCGTGCTCAGTGCTAACCACCTGAAAATACTGCATGCATTCAATGAGGAGACCTACTCGGCCTAATCAGTTGGTGGTCTCGATTTTCCCCCAACAACCCACGGTCTGGCTGGGACTCGTGCCATGTTTAGAAACATGAGGACCAGGTCCCCCACAAAGCGCTGTACTGTGAGGACCAGGTTTGCTGTGAGCGCCTCAAAACCATGTGGAAGGGAGCACAAAGTTGCAAGCTTGATGATCCAGATCTTCGTAGCAGTTTGGTTGGTATTCTTAAGGCTCTCTAGCTGTACACCTCAGACTGTTGCGCCGGCAATCTTCAGTCTTGGCGTGCACTCTCAGGTCAGCGCTGAGGTTTGCTTAATCAAAAGAGTGATGCAAACTCTTGTCACGTAGTCCATCACCTCAAAACGACAAGTCACCCGGGCGAGCGGGAATACCAAGATACACTCGCTCGGCGTGCGATCTACGGACCGGGCAAGCACAAAGGCTGTGACAGGCTGTGACCGTTTGTTGGACCCTTTGCCACTGAGAATCACATGGACGAAATGGTGACCCCCCGCCATCGGCGTCGTCGGTGCTGCCACCCAAAATTGGGATCCAGACCGTGTTCAAGATCAAGAGAGCCCAGGGGCCAGGCCATCCGAAGGTCACCTCACCTGGAGAGAAGGGAAAAACTGAAACGAGCCTTGACGATGAAAGGAGCTGGGCTCGGTTAAACACACAGGGCTTCGTAGGCCCTCAGTCACAAAGGTTTGCACAACCCTGCTGGGACTTTGTTGAACTCTCAGTGTCACTGATCAAGAATGATGGCCTATAAGAATGGTCTTTCTTCTAGATAGGATGAGGGTGATCTTGCGTGTTCAACTTGGGTTTGGGGTGCTTTTGTGTTTTCTAATCAGAGGCTGAGGTCCAGGGTCTGACCAGCCCAGAACCTCATACCTCCGACGGTCATCCACTGCCCACCTGCGAACCATCGACTGCCGTGTATCTGAATGGATTGGTACTGAAGGAGCACCGCTGGCAGTCCCAACAGACTGCGAAAGAAGAGGAGCTCCTGCGTGGGTGGGTTTAGTTAACTTGACACCTCATCAAATTGAACCACAAAAAACTGATACGTTGTGCACTTCTGAACAGCTTTTAATCTTTGGCCTGTAGAACAAAACTGACTACATCTGACTACAACGTGTTTTCCAAGTCCGTCATGCAACACTCTGTCCTCCACTGGTATTGTGCGGCTCTTGGACAGTTGTTCCTGCGCAATTCGCATATCTCCCAATTTGTTCTCCGCAACCACCCCACAATCCACCTTCACAGGAAAGAAATGCAGGATGCTCACAATCAACACTACGGCATGGCTCCAATACTTTTGGTACAAGCTCGGAGCGAACCGCTCTCAAGAGCCGGCCTGTGTCAGTCCACCTCCTGCCCGGCTCAGCAGGGCGCCAGCCAGCAAGAGAATGCCTCGCAGGGACCGAATTGTCCAAACCCGGCCCCAGCAGAGGTGACCCACCTGACCCGCCAAGTGCCCTAAAGGCACCGCCGGGTGCGGTGTTCCAGCCAAGTGAAACCTCAAATTGTCCGGGGTCACTTTCATTGGATCCTCATTTGTAGTCTTCCAAAATGGTCACTTTCGAGCTTCCAGGTGCTGAAAGTTCAATCTCCACCTCGCCTAAGAGGCAGCTTCTTCCAGTCTCCAGACCGCTCTGGTCACCCGAGGTTCCTGCCACAGAGACCAGGATCAGCCCTGCGCAGCTCGGTGCGTTCGCCGGTGTTTCGTCGTGCCAAACATCGGTTGGAACCGAAGAGCCGACCACTGCTGTTGAGGTTCCAAATGACAGGAGGGCCACTGCCGCCAGCTGTTGCATTCCGTAGTTTCGATGTAGCACAAGCTTTCCCAGAAAGACATTTGCCAGCAGATTGCCATTCCTTGGTTCTTTCGTTCGAACATCCGTGAGTTTGCTTTCCGGATGTACGCACATCTGTGCCCATGGAGACAGGAGGATTCGGAGGAGGTGCAGCTGAGACACTTGATGGTGATCAAGACCAGAGTTGGAAGCTGTGTGCTAAGAGCAAGGTTCTGAAGCTGTGTATAGCCAATAGAGCCTCTTCAACAGCATTGCCAGTGTCGGGTTCTGCATCTACAATGTGTTGGCCAAAAAAGGGGATACCGCTTTCTCGGCCTTCAGATCTTGATTACCCACAGGTTGATGAAGAATCTCTAGCAGGGCTTTACAAACATGAACCTAAAAATCTCAAAAGGGCTCCCCAAAGCACCAATGAGCTAGTTTTTTGCAATCTCCACACGGGGGAGAAAAAGGTAGACCTTCAGCCTTCTCAAACTACTGCATTCCACCCGCCTGCAGCCAGACACATATGCCACGACAGTGGCAGCTGTCGTGGCTTCAGTGCCGCAGGCAGTGTGACCAGAATGCCAAAGAGGTGCTCTACCAAGCCTCCCAGGCAGTTACACTTCGACCCTAAGGCCATGTGAGGATTGCAATTTAATGCGCACCTATAGTCGCAAAATCATCTTTATAGAATCTGTTTGAAGGTGAGTACGCAGAAGAAATAGTCTTCAATCAATCCCTCCAAGTTTTCCAAGACTTCTTGCCGCCCAGATGCTAATCAGGTGCGCGCATCCCTTGTCCTACGACCAAGCACGTCTGTTGAGAAGACACATTACACCGACATCGGCATAGATCCCAAATAACATGTTCAACAAGCGAGCTCACAGGGCAAAACTTATAGACTGGCAGAATTAGTCCGAAGCCATGCCGAAGCTTGCCTAGAACCGCCAACCGGATCCTGAATGCAAAACAACTAGGACTAGACTAGCAAGTTCCGCGGGGTTACAGGCGAAAGGGTGCAATCAACCTGGACTTGCGAGGCTCAGAGTCGGTGGATTCAGCAGGAGTCCACCCCGAACACCTCCTACATGGGAGCGGTCCCACCTGTTTGGTATTCGGAAAACTCACTACACTTCCATGATGATTTCAGGCAATGTAGAATGTAGAATCAGAAACTTCAGAAGCTGTCCTTGGTATTCAAGACTTCATAAGGAGCTTGGCACGAACAACCACATGCCATGCACAGGAAAATCAGAACACCTCAGCTGAAAACCGTTTCTGTGTCACAACTGGCAGCAAAATGCATGCGGTAGAAACACACAATAAAATGTGGTGTCTGTCGTGACAATACAGTGTCTGTCGTGACAATACAGAAATCCAATCCTTCGGAAGCTTTCACATATCATCTCTGTGGGTGTGGAACTCCTGATCAAGCTGTGAATAGCTACAAAGAAGATCCAATCTGGCCACACTGCTTCTGGATGAAGAAACATGGATTGAGCATGATCTGGATTGAGCAGAAATCCCATCACTCAAGTCTTAGAGACGTCACTTAGAGATTGGGCAGAGAGGTGGACAACGAACTTGTCAAGCACAACGAAACGAGGGTCTGAATTTTGATTTGGGTCTCAAATATGCAAATCAAGCCAATCATGTTGGAGGCCTCAGAAGCTTGTGTTGGAGCTATATTGAATCTGATCAGGTTTGTGGTTGGATCAAAAGCCGACAATGGATTGAAGCCCCGATGTTCAGCCTCTGTTGACTTCTAGACTTGTCGGCACTTGTCTCAATTTGGGCCATTTCCAGGTTCTAAAATGAAAAAAACATCGCTGAGACACACTATATATATATGACAACTCTCTCTATAGTAATATGACAACTTTGTGGAAATGGGTGAGATTTACGCGGTGATACTGAAGACTGGGTTCTTCGTTGCACTTCTGCCGACTTTGGCTAGCTAGGGCAACTTCGGAAGAGGAAGGATCTTGGGCGTGTCCAAGTCTTTTTGTGACATCATAAACAGCGGGGGAAACGTGCGGATTAGGTTCGGATCCCTCCACAAAGACCACTGGCCTAGGGTGCTTCAAAACATTGAAGGGCAATGGGCCCAGCAAATGCTGGCCATACGTGATGCTTCTCGAAAAAGACAAAACAATGCAAATACGTTTTACTTAAATTCTGGGGAGTGCGGTGCATCGCAGGAGAAACAACTTCCAACAGTTGCCCAGCTACAGGGTCTGCACAAGAAGAAGGCGACTGCTGGCTTGCGGCCCAGTGACACAGCATTAGCATTTTCTGATGGCCACTGTTTTCATGAACCTTCAAAAGATTGATTGGCCAACCCGAGCACAACCGTTTTCGACAGCTGTAATTCAAAGACTTTGAACGCTTGGCCTTTAATTCATGACAAACGCAGTCATGCTGGCACCTCTATCCGTGACGACAGCTTGCAGGCCAATTCTCCTGGCAGTCAGCATGTCATGCAAGTCAAGGAGGACTCTCGACTTTCAGGGCATGAGAACTACAGAAATGGCGATCAAAAGGAACAAGTGTAACCAAGTGTAACAAACCCTCACCTGCGCCTCACCTGCAGCCAAACGGAAGAATGGACTTACGACTTACATCCTTCAGTCTGCCTTATGGATCGGTCACAGGCTTCCCCACCGCGCCTTTCTCGGAGGTGGGGCTGGAGGCACTCATGACTTCAGTCAAGTCTTCACAGTCCTCATTCCCATCGGTGGTGCTATCCTGAGCTGATCCATCGGATGTGCATATCTGCTCGAATCAAAAAAACTGGGGTGATGCCGTTCCGGACCTGATCAATTGAGTAGTATGTCTGGTGTTTCTTTCATCCCAGCCAACCCCAGCCAAATCCTTCAGCTGTCACCGGTCGTGCCTCGTCCAGTTCAAGCTCGCAGACGGTCGACTCCGTCTCGTTCCGAGGACGGACTCCAAGAAGCTTCACCTCGCTGGATCATGGCGCTGTGCCATCCATTAACTATATAGATAGAGGGCTTGCCTCAGAAAGAAAGAAAATCCCCAAGTAACTACTGGAACATCCATAGTAAGTAAGCTGCTGGGTAACTGTTCCTCTGGCTTAAGATGGCCAGCATCCCAAGCCGTTTTGAGCCCTATTCGGAAGCAAAAGAAATCGACTGACATTCCGATCTGGCCTCCCCCGAGAGACATCGCTTCAGGGAGCTGCATTCCTCCCTGGCGGTTTCATGGCGAAGCATCCGGATTTTTGGTTGGCCGCAAGGAAGCCCAAACACTTCCAGTTGTTGGCGAATGTGACAGTGAGAAGTGTCTATGCAGCGGTGAAAGCGAAGGTTTGGGCGGGTTCCAAGTTTCCCTCAACAGCTTGGCTATGTAGCTTGCTACATCGAAAAGCAAAAACAAGCACATCGAGTTTGCTGGGGAATCCTGCTAATGATACATCCCACACACGCGCACACACTCTCACACACACACCACAGCAGTGTCGAGCCTGAGCTCACTTTTCAGGCCTCAACACCAGCAAACAGGGATAGCCGTGATCAGCCAAAAGACACACCAGCTGGCATGACACCCTTCAACGATAGCAATGATGGCTGTGGGATTCTCTCCAGTCAAAAAATCCGAACCAGTCAACATACCTGCCAGGTCACACAAAGCAGGCGTGGCTTCTGCTGAAGACATGTCAGCGACAGTTTTCATGCTGTCAGAGTCCATGGCCAAGAATTCTCTCTGGCAGAGCTTGCGATGGTCCGTATCATTGACCCACAACTCTTGCCGCGCCTAACTGCTCCTAAGATCTGAGGGAGGCGAGGAGCGGAGTGCATGTGGAGGCTGGTCTGCTTCCCCCCTGCATGTGCCATGTGGATGGGCAATCAGCTTGATCCGTCAAAGCCGCGGCCGTGGAAGGAGTTTCACACTTTGTTTAGATTTGGACTATATACAGTGTAGCAAAAAGTACTGATGTGAATGCTGAATGGTCACCTGTTTGAAAGAAGCGACCGCAAGACATTGTGAGGCAAACAAATCTAGCAATCAAGTCTTGTGTTTCTATTGTTGATCAAAATCATAGAGTTCTGTGTCTTGAAACCCGGGCCAATTCCACATCTCATCTCCCCATCAAGCTCTGGCACGCTCGTTGCCCAGGCCGGACTCCAGCAGCTGCATTAAGGCCTTGGAAACGATGGCCTTGCCTAAAATGACGAAGGCCCCGAGCATCTTTGGAATTGGGTTGATCAACCCATCTGGAGATATATTATGATCGATCACGCATGCATAGGGCATAGGCATAGGGCTCATCTACGCTTCATGGCTGCAAAACACGGCACCCTTGAGAAACTTCTGCTGCTCTGCACATCCAAAGCTCTTTTCCTTCAAAAATCCAGACGACCAAGCACCAACAAACCCCCTGTACACTAGACGCGACAATTCCATGGGGATGTCTTTTGCGTTTGTCCCTAGGATTATAAAAAACTTTCATATGGTAAGGCCAGAATCCGTGATTTAAAAAAAGTCAAAAAAAATGTCAAAAAAAGTCAACTGGAAAAGTCAGAGTCAAAAAAAAAGTCAAAACCAGTCGAAAAAATGACAAAAAAGTCGAAAAAAGTCGAAAAAAAAAAAACCGTATTTTAAAAAATAAATATATTTTAACAAAAGTCAAAAGTGTGTCTCCTTGCCTTGGCGGATTACTGGAGTCAAGAAAAGCCAAAAAAAAAAGTAAACCACTCAAAAACAAAAACAAAAAAAGTCGAAAAAAGAAGACGGATCTGGGCAAATTGACTTTTTTTGACTTTCTGAAATTTTCCGATTTGCCTCTTTTTTTACTTTGACTTTTGGGATTGACTTGTTTGACTTGTTTTTAAAATTTAGAAAACATGATCTTTCCAATGAAAGTTTTTATAACCCTAGGAGCAAAGGGCATCGCTACTAGGAGCAAGGACGCTACTAGGGGCTCCTGGCCTTACTACTAGGAGCAAGGATGCTACTGGGAGCAAAGGGCATCCCCAAAAAAAGGACCACTGCACTGAGCTGGTGAAGCGTGGCGACCGAGCGCTTGGCATCGAAGCATCCCTGCCTTGGACGTTGGGCGCGCGACGCAGGTCTGAAAATATGGGACCACCCGCCCCTGACGCAAAACACAGCTTTTGACGGTTTCCTGCCGTAGACTCACCTCCTCCCCGCCGAAGCATCCACAAGAATCCCCCGGAAACTGAGCACCCCAAGCTTCTCGTACTGCGAGATGACCTCCTCCAGGTGATCCGGGTGAACCTGCACCGCGGGAGGTCCGTCCGCAAGCCGGCTTTTGGCAGCGGAGGCGAGCACGGATTGCTTCGATCTGGATTCTGAGAACTGCTTCGAATGGACTGCGATGGACAAATTGCTTTTAGTTCTCAAACCTCGAGATTCTGAGATCAAGAAGTGGTCACCATGTAAAAACTGAGAGTGTTGCAGAACTGTCACCAGAGTGTAACACATGCTCCATCACTAAGAAGTGGTCACCATGCTGAGCTCACTACGATGATGTGCTGACCCGCAATCTCTGCACCTCGGATTTGCTCCAGCCAGCGGAAGCTGCCAAGGCAGAAAAGGTGTCAGGTGCTTTCGGTCAAATGTCAAAGAGAACCATGCATTGGCAGAACTAGCAACTTCATGGGCTGTTGTTGCCAACTGCTGTAGATGAAGACTTGGGCTTCCAAATATTCTCAGGCTCTCACAGCGGAACTGCTCCGCCTTGACACAGGCCAGGTTCACCTGGCGTAGCACCATGATTCACGTCGGATTCCTTTCCAGAGCCTCTAGCACTCCACAGGACCAAGGCCTCTTAAACATCTCTTGCCGAAGTACTCACAATCCATGGATCAACATACTTCCGTTCAAAAGCACCCCAGACCATCGAGACGCCAAATCGAAAACGCCCAACCCTGGTGGAGACCATCCTTCAACGCCGCTGCCTCCTGCCAAGTCTTCGGATTGTTTGCCTTCTTCGCTGCCTCAACAGCCTGGCCGTCTCAAAAATTGATCGTGTGTGCATGGACTGCAGGAGGGCAAATGAACAGGGTTTGGGCGGATGGATCAAAGCAAAGAAGTATTCCAGGTCTATTTGTTGATGTAGACTCGTGCTCCTTCGTTCCTTGCATCTATTTACTTGCAGAGAAAGAAGAAAGGAAAAGGAAACAAAGAGGTATGGAGAGAGATGAGGCCCCTCACGGCCGCTGTCAATATTCTGATTCCCTTCTTGCAGCTTTTCTGTGTGTGTGGTCACTCAAGCTGCTAACTTTTAAAGGACAAAAAAAATGCTCTGCGGCAAGCAGGATAAGACTGGTGTCTGGACTTCGTACCCGCACGGTCACTCTATACACTACTACAACTACGCCCGTGCATTCAAACAGTTGCTGGAAAGGCTGCCTTATACAGTTGCTGGGGTTTGCGGACCCAAGGTGGCAAGAAATTAACAGGTAGCCAAATGAATAAGTGACAATTTGAACATTTGTGTGATCATCCCACGAACTGCTTGATGTTGGATTTGCTTTGCAACAATCGTCACACTCGAAACATGCAAAATGCTTGATCCCAGCGTCCACATCAATTTGGGGCCTACGTCCTAAGTGCAACTCCCAAAAGCCTGCGCATCACATGGGCTATCATAAGGCTTTAAGCCACGGCATCCATGCATGTCCAACTCACAAAGCCTTTGCTCCATTGCACAACATTATGCCTGTACACGTTTGTCCAAACCTCACCCCAGCCCGACAAAAAGGTGCACCTGTGTGTACTCTCCCAGCTGCACATGGCCTCAAGCATGTCGTTCCTCCTACTTGCAGCTGCTTTGAAACAGTTTTCTTGCCCGGCCGAAGTTTGGCTTAAGTGCCACACATGAGGCCAAGCGCCCATTGTTCGGGATGGAGGCATAAAGGATCTTGGCTGCCTCTGCTGGCTCCAGAGCGGCAAGACCCAGCCCAGCTGAAATTGATCAGTCCCAGGTTCTCTGGGCATGTATGAAACTTCGAGACGGCCTGGATATGCATGAACACAGCCAGATCCCAAGCTCACCTTGTAGAATTTCTCATCATAAAGACGATCGCCCACTGCTTGGATGTTGGCCTCGAAGCCGAGGCCCGCAAAGAAGTAACTACCGACTAAGATGACTAAGGCTAAGGTCTTTTCTGGTCGTGGTTCAAGGATCCACACCGTTATTTTCACAAGTCCTGCTCTTCAACGAAACCTTCTCCATAAAACCATGTTGGCACGATTGCCTCCGCTGAATTCTGAAAGGATCCAGCCTCTAGCATCCTCGGTCTTTGAACAACCGGACATCATCCTCCGACGCATGCAGTCGAGGAGCCGTGTTGGTGCCACTGATAAACTCTTCCATTTCGCCCTGGGAGGACAAAAGATCGGGACGTGAGGGACGGGTGACGGGTGGGTATATGCAGGAAATCGACCATAAGAATGAGGGGATACGACTCGACAGCAAAGATTGTAGGATCTATGTAGAACAAAGCAGAACAGGATGGAAAGCAACTTACCTTGGTAGGGGATCGCCAGGCTTGAAACTCCCTGACATCAGGGGCTCGTTTGACTTTCGCCACAAACAGGGCGCTCCAAGGTTTGATGATTGCAGATGGCCGCTCCAAGGTCAGGGTATGGTTCCGGAAACACCATCTCTCTTAGTCGCTCACCAGGCGCTCCGTCTTCGCATACGCGTACACCAGCTCACCTCGGCGAAAGCACACCGGCACATGTCTCAATGTTGTCGTGTTCATTCAAAGAGCTATGTAATGAATGCACCTGTTCCCCTGGCGCGCTGAGATCAACCCTAAATCCACCTTGCCCTTCCAACTGAAAACGAAACAAAGGCAGGAACCCCTTTGCTGACACCAAGAAATCCTGCGAAATATGGATCGCGGGAAAGCCTTGGGAAAAAGCATCACACCCAACCTTGGAAAGAACATGCAGCAGCTTGGGCGACAAGGCCATCAATCTGTGAATCCTTCACCTTTGTCCGGGCCATCATCAGATATCTCACCAGCCTGGGCTTCAACGGCATATTCGAAGGCATCAAAACCATCTCTACCTCTGCGTGTCATTGTTCCTGGTGCCAAGTCCCTACACTAGCGATTAGATGCTGCCCTACACTAGCGATTAGATGCTGCGAGTTTCCTCTGTTGAATCGCTCTCAGCTCCAAACTCCTCGTAGTTCTCCTCACGCTCTGCAGCCTGACCCAAGAAGAGGGTGTCAATCGAAGAACGTCATGAGCAATGGCTGTCCGGAATCCAAATTTCAGGGCCCGCATGAAACGGAGGTGAAATTGGCAAAGACTCGCAAGACTTTGTAGTTGCAATATCCAAAGGCTTTATCTCCAAGTCAAGTTCTCTGAATCTATGACCCAAGAAATTGTATAAAAGTACATCAGCGTCAATTAGTCCTGGAGAGCATGGCCACTGTTTGCGAAAAACATGTCTTGACGAAGTTCATCAAAGCAAGGCTATATTATGATCTCCTCATGTGGCTTCCGTACAACGATCCGTTCACACTCTTTGCTATTCTACAGTTTGCAAATGCACGAGCTTCTGTGAAACAATACGTTGTTGGACATCTTGGCTGCAGTATTGTAAGAAAGACTCACCAAATGCACTCACTGCCTTGGGTTGATTCAAAATCGATTTGGTGTCGTACTTCATACGGATTCTCCGTCCCCAACCAAACACGACTGGCGCGACTGGCACCGTATCGAGTCTCATGTGTCCGGTCGAGGCAGTCCCTTGTCGCCTGGATCACTTCCAGGTAGTCAGTCGCATCTTCTGACTTCAAGTAGGAGTCCACAGACTCTGGCACCTTTGCAGTCAGCTACGCTAAGCCACGCTAAGCTACGCTTCTGACGCTGGCTGGCTACCTCACTGATCTTCGAGTTTGTGCAGGTGCTAAGCATCAGACACCGCCAGTTTCCAGCTGTGCTTTGCCCAATTTGTACCAAACCTGTGGGGACCGTGTGGAAATCTTGAGCCGTGCCGGTGTGGGATCAAGACATGTTCATACATGTTGTATCCGCACAAGGCAAAGCTGCACGATTGGAACAAATATTGCCTCAGAAATGGGGCATTCAACACATATTCTGAGACTGGCAATGGGACACGCAATCTTAGCACAAGCGGTCAAACCCTAGGACATCCTCGCATTCAAAGTGTCTGTTCTGATTTGATGGACTACATTCTTCTCACCACTGCTTTTACAGATGGTGGTATCGGTCTTAAGCGCCTGGCATGACTGGTGACGTGTCATCCAACTCAGCTCCCTGCAGTCTTGTCATTGATTCGTGCGGCAAACTCTTGCGCCCTCTCCAAGGAGTTGATGTTCTCCAGCAGCACACTGAGAAGGAGAACGGGCTGAGAAGGTTCGCCACAGCTAGCGGTTCTGGAGCTGGCGTGTTGACGTGTCCTATGGAAGAATTCAACAAGACCTTCAGGGTGTTTTTGCTTCGACACATTCTGATAGAGGACACGTTCACCTTTTGAGACAGCGTGTGAGCCACGTCACGGGTCTCCAAGTCTCTAGGGATGTGAGTCACGTTTTGAAAAGGCCAATTAGGTACAGTAGCTGATGGACTTGCCATTCAGACTTGCAGTTGAGGTGAGCACTCCATGGCTTCGGCATTTTGCCCACACTTCTTGTAGATGAGGAAGGCCTGATAAGGCGTCAATTCTGCCGGATAAGATCGAAAAGAAGGCGTCATGTGTTTCTAAAGAAGCTCGGCATCAAGTCAGACCATGCCTCCTCGTACAGGCCATACGGATCGCCCAATGCCTGGACAGGTGCAGACCCCAAACTGCCTAATTTCTGGATAATCTCTTCCTTCTCATCAAAAACATCAGACTGTCACCCTGATCGCGGCATACCAGCCCTCTGAGTTCCATGCAATCTTTGCAATCTCTGGGCCATCGTAGTTGTCCAAACGGTTGATGTAGTCCATGACCCGGGCCCTCACCGAAATTCGGCTCTCTCAGCTAGCTCTTTTTCTTTTCAACCCAAAAGCGCGTTCCGCAGTATCTATCGGCCAAGCAGCTTGTCGGCTTTGATAGCCGTGAGAACCAACAAGTTCTGCAAGTTCCGGTTCTTACCTTTGCGGAAAAGGCGAGGTACACGTGACAACCCACGCGAGGTGCACGTGGTTGCACGCGTGCAAAACAAGCGTAATGACGATGGACACCTCTATCTTTTCTCGAAGAATGGACAGCGTAATGGCGTCATCAAGTGACGACATGGAAAATAGTTGAAAGCATCAAAGGAACCCCGCAGAGACTCGTTGGAATCGAAAAAGTCTTCAACATGAGAGCGCTCACGAGTGAAAGGAACGCTTACAGCGACGCTTGCCGTGTTAGGCCATGCTTGCTTGCCTTGTTGGACGAAATCAATAACTGACTAAGCCCAGCGCTGAAGTCTGAGTTATGGAGGACAATCTTTTCCAACAGCTCGATCAGTTCAGTGGGCAGATCCGCGCCTGGTTTCGCTGACGGTTGGACCGCAAGCAGGATCCAACAAGCGGTGCTACGACTGCTGGTAAAGGAGGAAAACACCATTTGTTTGGCCTAATGTCTGTGATGGCCAACGGTTCAGCCAAGAATCTGCCCGTTTGCCATGTCTTCTGTCTTTGGCATGCAAATGCACCCTCTCCCACCAAATTACTGTTTCGTATTGGAGTCTGGCTTTCCTCGTTGTCAAACGGTCCTTTGCCACAATTCTAGAGCTTTGGAGTATACCCCGAAACGTTGTCCCTGTTCCCAGAATAAAGTAAAGAAAAAGGTAGTGCGGAGCGTTGACAAAGTATTGCAGTACCTTGTATCAGGGAGGCACCAGGGGATTTGTTGGGCGATGAACTTCACCACCTCAGCAGCCATATCTGCACTATGACCCGCTGGGCCATCCAGCTAATGAATGCTTTCACAGTCGCCGAGACCTGCACGGGGCCCAAGACACATCACTCCCGGCTGGCATTCATTAAGAAAACTCGTTTGCCCTTGTAAGTTGAGCGAGAACACAAAACTTTGGAAATTAAAGGATTCCTGCAAGCACGTCTAGCAGACTCAAGCAAAGTGCAGGTCAGCTTGAAGTCAGTACGAGTCT
>CAXAMN010026361.1:993545-1008654 GCA_963970005.1 Durusdinium trenchii | reverse complement strand
TCACACCATGCACTGGGCAAAGACTGCAAGACCCGCATGTGTGCAACATATCAAGTGCCTCAAGCAGACTCAAGTCAGTACGAGTCTTTTGTGTCACTCAACTCAAATTCGAAGTTGAGTAGGGCAAAGCTTCAATAAAAGCATGTCCCATATCTCCTCTAACGATTCCCGCATCGTTGCATGTCAACAAAACTCTCACGCTTCGGCGTTGCAACACCAATCAAAAGAGCCAGACTGAATAGGAACACAAGGGCAAATGATCTACACCATAGTAGCTCTTGTCTGTGTTTCAGCTTTATTGCTATAGCTGTTTGTTGTGGCTGCGTCGAGGGCCTCATCTGCATTGGTGGACTCCGGCAAGGCTGTGCTCACCACTTGGTCGATGACATTGCGCCGGTACTGCACCGCATGAAAAGATAAATAAGGTGCAACCTAATAGCGATGCCCTTCACCCTAGAAGCGATGGCCTCCACCCTAGTAGCGATGGCCTCCACACGTGAATGATCTAGGTGGCAAGTTGATCTCTCAGCCTCAATTGGAGAAAAAAATATATAAACAATTGAGCATCACGTTGCACTTCCCCCACTCAAATTGAGTCCAAAAACTGCCAAACTCGCTGTCCTGGTTGTCAGGCGTCAGAACCAAGGCCCAAAGGTCTGGGCTTTGGCGCTCCACCAAATACCTGTTTCAAAAATCATGAGCAGACGGAAGGTAGAAAGCGAAGAAACAGGAGGAAGCATGCGAATCTATTGTCATCTCAGTCATCTCCCAAACGATTGAGGATTACTCAAAGTCCAGAGGACTCAGAAAATCAGTAAAGAGCTTTGTCATTGTCGTGAATCAAGTACCACTTCTGAACACCTTTCCACGGCACCTGGCTTGCAGACGGAAGAGGCCGTTGCGGTTGGTGACGTCCACCAGTTGCTGGGCCGCGCATCAGGTCAAATGAGTCTCTTTGATTTCACCAGTCTTTTCGAACCGTCAAACCATTGTGCTGCAGTACATGATTAATCATGTCTCCGTTGGACCTCTCTTGTTGGAGCTGTTCAAAGCTGTGATTCTTGCACTTCAAGAGTCGTGCTGGCTGAATTTCAGCGCTGTTGGACTGTTGGACCAAATGATTCGCACCAACACCAGAGTCACCCTCCCACACCTCATCACAGGAGCCCCAAGCACGCTTGTAGGCCTCAAGATTCTCAAGCCTCCATTGAACAGATTGCTCAACCAGAAAACACCAGGCACCATGAATTGCACTCATTTGAGGCCTGAAAGTGTCAGAACATCAAGGCAGCAAGACTCCTTTTGGTGCCTTGAAGAGCATGCTTCACCGTCACACACGAAAAAACGACATCCTCAGATCGGGGCTGTGTAGGCCAGGTGCGGGTCACGATCCTCACAGTACCTTCGGAAAGAATGAGAACAACGTCTGCAGAACCGCGTCTTCGAACGAGAACGACATCACTTCGAACGGCAAAGTCCGGGGAGCTAAAGACATGTTATCTTCGCCGGAATGCTCGGCAGCCTGGCAGGAATGCTCGCCGGAAAGGCAGTTCTATCGCTTCCTGGCGGGTCACTTGCCCACGATCTTGGAGTCGTAGAATGCATTGGTCTTCAAGAAGTTCTCCGGATCACGATTGGTGTCGATGAGAATCCTCAGCAAGCAAGATTGTTTGGCTTCCGCAAGAAATGGCATGGACATGGCTGACTGGCTGGCCGGAAAATGAAGAATTGTTGACAAACGGATGACGGTGAGAGCGCTTCGAATGATATACATTGTCACTGAGTGTGTGTGTGTGTGTATGTTGTTTAGCTCTTTGTAGATGAAAGTTCTTCGTAGGCCAAATCTCGGAAGAACTCCGCACATGTACGGCCTCTGAAAAACATGTGTTTTGGAGTCCTTTTCCAGCTTTTGGCAGCCGGTTCTGAGCTTTCTGCTTCGCCATGGCGTTGTGCAGGTGAGGATCCTTCGCAGGAAGAAAGAGATGGAATCAGGATAAAAGTCACAGGCCGTTCCGTCAACGGAATGAAATTCTACCTGTCCAGCTTGCAAACCATACAAAACCTCATGTTATGTGTGTATGTATATATATATATATGCGTGTATATCATACTCTATAGACCGACACCAACACCTCTATTTTTGGCTCGCCGCTGCTCACACAGGGCTCCTGGTTGCCCTCTGCCACACGGGCCTCAAGCCATGGCAACAACAGCCGCAGGCGGTTCCTGCCGCCGGCGGCGGTTTGGGTATGGGGCGAATGCAACGGAAAAGCAAAATTGACGCGCCAAGCAAGTCCCCTTCGAAGGAGATGACTTGGGTTTCTCAACATGGCAGTTTGGCTTGCAGGGTAGGGATTTTCACCTTTGCAAGTGCCTCTGTAATGGTCCACTCCTGAAAAGGTAGATTCTTGATTCTTGATGAAACAGAAAAGGATATTGAGTTTCAATAATTTGGCTGCCCTCAGCTGCAAGAGGCTCTGGCTCCCAAGAGGAGGTAGCAGGTAGTCAAAAGAACTGGCATCTCTCCCATAGATATGCCAACGAGAATGTTCATCAAGCCCTTCGGAGCATCCTCTTCTCAATCTGCTCCACCAATGGCTCCGCTGGGCAGGCAGCGCGAACCTTGGCTGGGCTCACATCACACAGCACAAACTATGTACTATAATCTTGGGAGACCGCAAACACCCCAGGTTTCACCCAGGGGTGGGTTCCTCATCTAGAGCGACAGAGCCACATTCGTCAGTGTCCAATGAACTCAACGCCAATCGTCTGTCAGCCGTAGTGCTTTGCATCTTTAAATGTCTGAGGGTCAAGGCCTTGGCCCTGGGATGAACCCAATGACAATAGCTACTAGGAGCAAAGGGCATCGCTACTAGGAGCAAGAACGCTACTAGGGGCTCCTGGCCGTACTACTAGGAGCACGTAGCTACTAGTGACAAGAAGCTCTGCTAGTTCTATGTTATCGGGAACATTGACCAACACCCACATCACTGCGTGGACTGGCGCTTCTGAGGCTTCCGGCATTCTGCAGCAGGGTCTTGATGAAGTCTTCGGAGCAATCCAAGTCAATGAGGCTTCCAATCACCTGCAGATGGACGGCTGCGGACGGCCGCACAAGTCCCATGTTGGCGGCTCTGTGCGATCGCAGCGACAACGACAGCTGCACAGTGTTGCACTGTTACACTTTTCGATCCTCTTTTCGATCCTCTTTTCTGCTGTGTCCCATTTCGCATGTTCCTCCCAGCCTGTGGGCACTTCAAAGGGTTCACCTTCACCACGTAGACCTGGGATGCTGGCAGCTTGCAACACACGACACTCGGTGATCGAGCAGAGGTGAAATGGTCACGAAACTCCTCCATCCCCAAGCTTCCCCGTGAAGCCGACGGAAGCTGCAACTCATGTGGTTTCAGCGCACAGTTCATAAGTTCATACTTTATCAGCCAGATTCCCAACGACACCCCTGAAAGCAAGCATCATTGCAGAGCCAACCTCGATGTACTTCATCAGTGAGTTCTTGTAAAGGTAGTCTGTCAGCTCCTGGGGGAAGTTGGAAAAAATGCAGGAAAAATCCAAAAGAGAACTGAGTCTTCTCGGGTGTCCTTCCAAGAAAGCAAGGAAAACCCACGGGTCATGTTGCTCCTCCACGAAGTCATGCAGGTCGCAGACATAGATCAAGGGTCGAGGGTCTGGCCTGGTGACCGAAAACGTTCCACGGCCGCTTGAGCGGGGAAGGCGGCACTCCGAAGTCCCAAAAGATCCAAACATGACAAAAGAGTCGAGAGTTCCTTACTTCCTTACTTACTTTGCGTCCCAAACAAATCCGCCGGGAGGTGGTCACCCCCACCTGGTCAAGGAATCGATCTAGAATCTAGAATGTTGGACCATATCCCTTTTGGGCATGGGACAGGAGACAGCAGGTGACTGTTTGGCCACTAAGCTCACGACAACTTGGCCTCCTTGAGGAAGTTTTTCACCGCGGTCTTAGTGACGAAACGGAGTGAAGAGCTGCAACTGTTGAGGAGTCAACCGTGGGTCGGTGGTTTCCCCGCTCTCAAAGCAATGACGGTCTTCAATGACGCAATGACGATACCTTTGCTGAAACATGCCGACAGTAGCTACGTTTAGAACCTATAACAAGCAGGAATCACTGCAGACTCGCATGCTGAGCCACTTGCTGGGTCATAAACTTGGGACTCGCGGCAGACTCGCTCAACCTGTGGGGTGAGTCGGGTAAAGTCACTAGGTTTACCATCGGCACAGAAGCTAAACAACTCGACATAGGGCAAACTGAAAGGCAATTCTCAAACCATCCTACTGAGCAGTGGAGGAGCGGTTGAGCCGTGGGATAGTCCAGGACGGGACTGTTTGCTCGGGTTAGGATACAAAAATACAGCTGAAGGCTGGAGTCCTTCTGGCTGCAAATTCTCAGTGCACCACCTCCTGCATGTTGCCCACTCGGCTAGCTGCCTGAAAGCCAACAAATGGGTCAGACAAGCAGTTGGAAGGCCACTATGTATTCAGGATGAAACACCTGCAGATGCTGGGTGGCTTTAGAACATCAACCCTCATCGCCAGTCATGAGGTGGGACCGGCCTGGATATATTTGAAATGCACGTCAGGGTCGGTGCCTCAGAGGGCGCTTGGTGTGCAAAGTGCAAAGTGGGACGGGCGAAAAGGAATCAGTCAGTCATCAGACACATCAGTTCAGCTCGTGCTCAGCTCGACGCTGGTGTTCAAAATCGCACCGAGGAAGTAGAAAATGCCTGATGCAGGTCTCTGGGTCTCTAGCTGTTGATGCAGGTTTTCGGACTGTTGAGGGGAAACTGACAGTCAGCCAGTGTCAAAAGAAAGGACTTGAATTGCAAGTCATCAATCCTCAAGAGTGTGCAAGTACCAACTAGCCTTCATTGGAGCCAAAGCTTTCAAACATCTCCACGATCTTCACCGCACCAATCTGCTCGTGATACTGGATAGCCACCTGTCGCTGTACCGAAGATGACTGTGAAAATGACTCTGGACAAACCTGAAGATCTGAAAAGGATCAGATTTCCCTACAATAGTCATACCAACAAATGAACTTCTTGAGGTATCGTGGTTCTCAGTCGCAATTTTACAGGTGCTATTCATCCTTCTCCTAAGTTGCCATACTCCATAGCCTCTCTGCCAGGCCTTGACTGCCACCTGCAGGTTCTGGCGATTGTGTCGCATCAAATCCGTGAGGCACTCGAGGGCCTCCAGAGTTGCAGAGATCACTGCTGATACCAACAGACCGACCACCCATCGACCAAATCGATTCTTCGAGCAAGGCTCAAAGAGGTGGGTAGGTTGGCTGTCACATGCGCTCAAAAAACAGCACTCTGAGGTCGTTTGCCCCTGTATGCAGTGATGGAGTGCTATCCACTGTCTACCTACACCAAGCAACATAGTAGTGCTAAGCTCTTTGCAGTCTCCGGCGACAAGCGCGAAAAGTACTGAATCCTTGGCACAAGTTTGTCTACAAGAGCTGAAGCTCTCGGAAGCTAATGGTGTCATTCAGCAAAGCTTTGCGGGGGCTACAAGTCTTGTGGCAGGTTCAATGTGTGTCCATCTTCCAGCAGGGTGCTGAACGTCTAGGACAAAACTTACCCAACAGAGTCAATTTGTCGTTTGGTACATGGAAGCTCCATTTTGGCATAGTGGCTTTGCATGGTGGACAACAAATACTAGAGTCACTAGGCCTGCAACTGGTTTCACACACCCCTAAACTGCATCGATGTCACAAGAACTCTGGCGTCATCTGATGTGCATGCATCCTGGCGATGTGATGCAAATAATGGCTACAAAAGGTTGCGTAACCCATCAAACACCGGCTGAGTCTCAAGGAACTGCGACAAAAAATGGTGCAAATGCATTTTGGATCTGCACATCATAGTAAAGGCTACGGGGGCTACAGTACGCCTCCATCTACCTGCAATTTGCAAAACAAGGTAGCGGTGCATGACACGCTTCAAATCAGCTCCATCAGTGTAGTGTTCCATGGCCTCAGCATGTCCAAAAGGCCATCAGGGAGCTATCTGCCT
Organism: Durusdinium trenchii; assembly: GCA_963970005.1. Taxonomy (NCBI): domain Eukaryota; class Dinophyceae; order Suessiales; family Symbiodiniaceae; genus Durusdinium; species Durusdinium trenchii. The sequence goes on along the minus strand of CAXAMN010026361.1, from coordinate 1,002,595 downwards.
GTTTGCACTGTTATCTTTTTGCACAAGTACCTGGTCATATATTTTTTTCCTGACCAATTCCAAACTCCTCAACTAGGATCATGGCCCATTGCATGAGACCGGCTTTCTCGCAAAGCTGGCCGATGTAAGCCCGGTCGTAGTGGGTGAACATGTTCCTGGATAGTTGCTGCGCACATGCCCAGTTCGGAACCCTGGGCCACGTTACAATATTGTCTGGACAATGCTACTTTCAGAATGTATTTGGCAAACTGCTCAAGTGGAGAACTATCGACCTCCAACCTTTAAACTCTTAACGGCGGCGCACGAAACAAATTGTTGCCACACTGCCACACTTGATAATCTCATATAATCTCACTTCTCTTGGGTTTGATGCCCTGCAACCCCTGGACACATTCTCCACTACCAACAGGCTGCAACTCGACCCACCAAATCAATATCGGCTGCAACTCCCTAATTGGGTTCTTGTCTTCCTAATGACAGGTCGACCTTTCAAACAATTGCGATTAAAAAGAACCCACGGGCTTTTTTTCCAGAATGTCCTGTAGGTGATCCACCTCTTTTGCTCCCGGTTACGGTACCAAAAAGAACTTCTCGTTCAGGGCCGTTCGCTGGATTTCTGGGATCCCCGGACATCTGCAGGATGGCCTCGGCCACCTTTGGTGCCTGCTGAAGGTTCATGGCCAGCAGCTGCGTCTGGCGAAAGAGACGCCACGACCATGTCTTGGCGGACTGCCGGTTCAGGACTACATGTCAATGATTCAGATTTGCACTTGGTGGGTCTGCAGGCATCTCATTTGGCGACCTACAGTACCAAAATCACAGGAATGAAGCAGAAATAATCATCATTCTTCCATAGATAGGGTCAACTGTATGCTCACTAGAGCTCCGTAGAGCTTGGTGCTCTTTTTGTTCGCCGGTGAAGTACCGTTCGCAATTGAGGCGTTTGAGTTCGCCCGACCTGCAAATGGGCTTGGTCTGGCTTGTTGGCCTCGCTGGAGGTCAAGGCCACACGGCCAGATTCGTCACGAGACAAAAGGATTCGTCGCGAGAAATATCTAGAAGCCCTTATTTGGCTGATCATTCATATCATATTCCGTGTATTCTGCACTTGTAAAGAGATCCTCTTGCATTCATTAAGGTGCCTTGAGAGCATCGAGCAGGATAGACGTGGTCTCCTGCAACCTGTTCTGGTCCATGAAGACCTTCACAACCTGCTGGCGTGGCTGCACACACTACAGCACAAAAGCTCTCCCCCATCACTGACCCACTGACTCACCAACTCACTCACCCACGCACTCACTCACCCATGCACTCACTCACTCACCCACGCACTCACTCTCTGACTCACGCACTGACTCACTCAAATGATGATCTACCTGTGAGATTCCAGGAGTCGTAGGTTGCACGTGTCTAGTTCTAGAGAGGGCAACAGGGACCCACTGGGTTTCACAACTTTCACAAGAGACTTGGCTATGATGAGGCAAGGATCCCTTGGTAGCTACGAGGGTGCAAATGACCAAAGCACTTCTTTCACTTCATTCTCCAACACATCTCTCAAACAAATACACTGGCACCAAAAAGAGCAGTGGCAACCCATGCCAGGCCATGCCAAGCACCATGGCTAGAAAGACGACAGCTATCGGCGCCTGATTGATATCGATGAGTGGCACGCCGTTCTGGCCCTGGCCCCGGAAGGCAGCTGCAAAAACTGAGTCAGATTGTTGATGCCCCTCCCCAAAGACAAGACATAAAGAAACACATGTCGTGGGCTTTGTTATGTTTGCGGCAACAAGTCCATCAGCAAGCTCTGAAAGCGTATTGTTTCGGCAGCTGGCAACAGCGAGCAGCTAGTCGTCATTTTGTGCAAGTTTGACCTGCATGACTGCACAGTGGTCTCAAACTCGCGCAACCTCCAGGAGGCTCTTCGCGAAGTTCGTCGCACCCTCTGGATTGGAGGCCACCTCAAATTGGCATCTCCTCCTAACTCCTACAGCGGCCCAAAATATTGGGGGTTATCACCTGAGCATCTGCCACTTTGGCACTAGGGATCATGCCATGTTTTGAAGCAGCTGAGTGTAGTCCGCCTGGTAGCCAACTCTCTTGACCTCAGATCTGCCACGAAGATGCTTTTTGGGTTTAGGGACCTGTAATGATTTTTAGGTTTGGGGATCTGGTCTATGCGGAGCTTGCAGGGGTCTGTATTAGGGTCAGAACATACGCGACAATCTGATCGATCTGGCCCAGCTCCACGAAGCATTGAATCACCTTCTGGTGAATCTGAGCTCTCAAGTAGATGGACAGCGCGAACCTGAGAGGTTCACTTGGTCAAGCAGTTTCTTCGGAAAGGTCCATTCGACTTCTTCAATAGTGCTTGTGATCGAAGGAAATCCAAAGGGTTTCCCAGTTTTCTCGTCCGACTGCATGCAAGGAAACTTGGTCTCCAGTGGTCGCACAATGTCGCCCAATTCTTCAGTGCACTCCAGCTTGTCTTCCTTAAGCCACTTCTCAATGAGCTCACGCCGGCCTTTCCAAGAAAAGACGTGCAAAACAGACTTGAACATCTTTTAAAGAAATCACACAAGGACTTCAACCACAACCACTCACCTACCCTACGTCCACCCCCCGCCTTGCTGCACGACCGGCCGCACCAACTCCACGGACTCCAAGGCATTCAACTTGTTATGTTCCAACAGGGTGGAAAAGTAGTGCAAAATCGGTGAGGACCTCAGAGGTGCTTGATGAAAAAAGAACACAGCTGTACAGCTGAAGCAATGCAGCAGCTGCCCTCAGCTCACAGGCTGTTTGAGCTGAAGATTCCATGGAAGAAAGAATCCCCCTACCAATGGGCTTTTCTTCTTTCCTTTGGTCAGTACATTTTGGCAGTCTTCTCATTCTGAGATGAGGCTACATCCATATGTGCGCGGAAGTTCAGACAGTGCCTAATGCCTGAAGAGGTGCTGTCCAGGTGGAGCCTGCACGCTCTTGAACTGCTGGATCGTCTGCGGGGTGCGCAAAAGGCCGCTCTTGCACTGTGCTGCAATCAAGGCAGCACCTTCAGGCAACATCCAACAGAAAACGACTGTGTGTGTGTGTGAACCTGCAAGACACTCAATTATATACATCTCAAACTAACGAATCCTGCCTCGTTCCAACTCAACCGATGAAGTAAGAAAACAAATACAGTACAGTAAAACGGACAATGGAACAAAGACTCGTCGACCGACAGACTATGCCTTTGTAATCGCCAGAGGCGAAGAGTTGGTTGAATTGCCGCTGGAACAACTCGTCGGCGCCCGGAAGACCAAAGCGCTTGGCCATGTTGAAGGCGATGTCCTGCAGTGCAGGGCTTCCAGAGACATTTGCGCCGTAAAGTGCCTTGGAAAAAGAGAATGGCAAAAGCCCTATCGTAAAGTGCCCTTCTCTGCTGCCCAAAGTAAGCACAAGGTCTGCCAGGTCCTGGCGATTGGGAATCTGCACCAGCTGGTTAATGATGTAGTTTACGATGGCAGCCTCGTTCACCTCAAAGCAGAACATGCTGCTGCTGCAGCTACTTTCGGGCCAGTCTTGTGTGGCTGGTCATATGTTTGGTTCCAGTCTTGCACCTTGGCGCTCATCACCGCGCCCCGCTTGTTCACAAAGATGATGCCACCACTTAAGGCACTACCAACAGTAATGAAGACTGTCTCCTTCAAATGAAATCAAGTAAACACAGTCTCGAAAAGGAAATACCACACAGTCTCGAAAACAAGTGTTCAACAGCTGTGAGATAAAAACACGATCCGTCGCTCCTGGGACACCCTGGAGCGGACTAGCATGGTGCCTGTGCCGATGTCGAACATGAAGAGGAATCCAGCCTGCAAAAGGCTTTTCTTTGACACAAAAGGAATCCAGCCTCCATTCAATAAACCGAAAGGAGAGGACGAAAGCCAGCAAAACGCACGGTCGTTCACTCCCTCCACGCACTCACAAAAATTGTCCGGGTGAAGGTGCAAGGAACTGAGAAGTAACAAAACGTGCGCCAACACCTTTCGCGGTGGTCGGCGATATTTTGGGCATCGTGTTGAAGTCTTCCACACATGGCCACAGAAGAAAAAAATCACTTAGTTATTTCGAGTGATCCCCGTGATCCCCACCATGACTATCTTCTGACAGTTTATCTGGGAAATCCTCTGACATTCTCTTCTGGGGGTGGTTAGTCGTGCATGGGCTCCCTCCGTGGTGTCCAACCCTTTTGACTCTTTTGGTCGTCGGGCGCTCTTTCTCAAAGATCAAAGTACAAGAAGAAAGCTCTACAAAAAATATCACGGACTTATTTCGAGTGATCCCCTGAGTAACTTCTGACATTTCGAGTGATCCCCAATTCGCACGATCCCCACCAGGACTATCTTCTGACACTTTATCTGGCAAAGCTTCTGACATTTTGTCTGGCAAACCTTCTGACATTCTACCTGACCTTTCTGCTAATGACGCTCCAGAAAGCAAAGAATGGTTTAGCATTGTTTAGCAGCCTTTTTCACGAAAGCCAGCCGGTAGGCAAGGCTTGAGTTCTTAGGGTGAACGAAGTGAATATTGGGGGGTGGTCACTCGGGTAGATTTTGGAGGTCGAACCCTGAGCCTGGTGGGGGAGAGCGGAAAAAAGTGTGGTCAGGAAAGCATCAAAAAAGCATCAAAAAAAGCGGTTTGGTGATGCAAGTGATGTAAATGACGCTGAGTAGTGCATCATCAGCATCACGAAAGGGGTCTGGAGACAATTTTCTCCACAAGAATCCGAGCACGCCTTTGTCACCATGAAGATGACACCATGCTTTTCGCTCAGGTGAAGGCCCACTGCAAAGTCCGTGGGCGCTTCAGGAGGCATGGCGATTTCTTGCTGCACCTGAACGAACTCTAAAGTGGAAAAAGCCACAGGAAGTGTCATGCCCCGCTGCTTTTGGAGGAAAGAAATGTGCTCGACTTCCTTGTTTCAGCTGTCAGGACAAACTGACAGTATCTTCTGAGTTCCATCCTCTCGCGTGTCAAGACTCCGTTTCACAGTGCAACAGCCGGGTGATTGAAAAAATGGTCCAAAAGGTCCCCGGAATCACCACAATTAGGCCTTGAAGGGTGGTGCGGACTCACCACGGTTCTTGAGGATGTCCATGATGTGCAGCTTCGTTCCCGGCTGGCCAGCCTGATGTTCAGCGTACGTTCCGGACGGTTGGTTCATATCCTGACTGTGCATGTGTACTATTTTACAGTATATAACTCTTATTCGAACGTTGGCGACTGATACAAATTTCTTAGCATTACCCAAAGTTGTTCTGCTTTTGGTGTGCGAACACATTTGGGAGCTGGTTGCCTTTCAATGGCCTTTCTATTCCTGAACTACGTTTATTAAACTTATTGTAAACATATCCAGCCAACGTGGTGCACGGCCCCCAGTTGAAAAAACTAGTTTAGTCGTCCACTAGATCCGAGTATTCTGCACTTGATTGCAAGCACCCTTTTATTGGCACAGATCCCTTGCAAGCCTGGAGAGGTAGTAAAGAGGTGCAAAGAAATTGTTTTTAGAGGAAACCAAGTTTGCTTCAAAGAAACAACTGCAACAACAGCAGAAGGACAAATAACCATTGGTGGACCAATGCTTCGTCACGCAGGAAGGAACGCCCGAGCTCTGCTCCGCTGCGCCGCTGCTCCGCTCTTGCCTTCCTTTCTTGGAATGCAAAAACTCCACATCTCACGCCACCATCGTCAACGTAGACGTTCCCGAAGCAGCCTGGTCAAGAAGCTGAGACACAAGTTGAGAAGCTGAACAGCAGCTTTTTGCAAAAAGTATTCTTCAAGTCTCTCCATCACCTCAAGTGTTCTACAGACCAAATAAAGAACCAGACGGCCTCCGATCAATCTTGCAGCATTGACAATCTAATCTGGGGGTCACTATCAAGTTGCCGGGGCAACTGTGAAATGCGGCTGCGCACAGAAACTGCACACCGTGTACACAATGCACAAACCGTAGTTTCGATTGTCTGTTTGGCACGGCCAGATGATCTGCCTGCGTGGCCCTCAAGGAGCTGTTGTTGCTTGCGTTCTACACCTGAGGGTGTGTGGAAAAAGTAATGGCTGAAGGTGTTCGCAAGGACCGTCAGGAGAAGTGACTGGCATTCCTGTGGCCGAAACCAGCCTTACAAAGTCTAAACTCTAAACGCTAAAACGTCTCAAGTCTTCAGGAGCGAAAAAGCTCCTTCCAAAAACAAAGTTGCTGTGGGGGTTCCCTGTGCAGTTTTGGGGAAACGCGCTTTCTAAGTTCACAGCTGTAAAGCTGCATATTGCCATCAATCGTCCTTCCCTGGTCCTGCCCAAGGTGGCTGGATTGAAAGGCTGGATTGAGCCAAGTCCTACTGTATATATCCCTATGTCGGAAGTTAAGCCAATAGGTGCTGCGTGAATGAATCTATTCTTACGTCTGTATATTTCAGCATTTCAATGCTCCAGACAACTTGCTGCCAATATGAAAAAGACAGACACACGTCCATCTCTACTATTGAATTGATGTCCTGTGAGGAGATCCCTGTCAAAAGGCACCAAGACACCTGCACATCAAAGGCACAAAGCGTGGCTGTGTCTGCATCTCAACCTCTCTTCTCTCTGGCCCCTCTGGATCACTCTCCGTCACATCAAAAAAGCACACATCTAAACAAGCCTATTGTCTGGCTTAATTTTGGTGAGTCTCGCCTGGCTATTCGCGGAGTAGTTAATAATCTGGGTGCCAGCTTCGGCCAATTTGCCGGCACGCTGAAAGATCTTCTCCGGCTGGCTGTTTGCTGTGGCCAGGTTCCAATGGTAGACATCCTTCTCTCCGAGATTCAAAACGACATGCATGGTGAGAAAATGTGGACAAGTGAAAGCTGTGCTTGTCTCGTCTTCCATTCCATGTCACATACAGTACGATGTTGAGTGAGACTGTTACAAACTCCAGAAACTCATAGATATATTCTTTGTTTTGCAAAACAGTTCCACTGGTCCTGAGCGCACACCAGTGCCAACATTCTGGGCGCCAACCAACGCCAGAAGACAATCTGCTCTGGGCACTGATACACCCCAAGCCTGTGTGCTTCAGAGAATTGCGCAGCTTCAATTCGAACACTGAGAGCTTGAAAAGAAAGACTCCACGATGGTGGTTGCAATATAGAGACAAATCCGCAGGTCAGTCGAAAGAACACCGGACCAGCAGGTAACGCCAAGCAGCTTTTCCTTTGTGTCAAGATTGAAGATCTGCACAAAATGCCCTGGTTGTCCTTCTGATGCTGCCTTGGCCGTTAGAAAACTTTGCAGGTCAATCATTGGCAACAGGGGAGCTGCTTAGCTTCTAGTCAAGAACGCAAAAAACAGAAAGGATGCAGCACTGGGGGGGTCGTACTTTGAGAGCAATGATGTTGTCCTGAGGGTTCATCAGCGTAGCCTGCACGGCACTTTTGGTGGCAACAGGTTCACGACCCTCAACGTCTTTGGTTGCAGAGTGTTGGTACGTCACACAACTGCCCCCCGTTGTCTCCAACAAATGTAACATTGCGAAACAGGATTATATTTTTTTTTTGGAAAGCCAATGAAAGTGCTACAACAAAGGGAAGTGCTGCGTACGGAAAGGGAAGCTACAGAATGCAAAGTGCTGCGTACTCAAAAAAGGATCAAAGGTCACGGGACGCAGAGCGCCTCAGCTTTCATGGGACGCTTGTTCACTGCATTGTTGTTGTGCATATCCACCACAACCACCTGCAGAAGTCAGCAAGCTCAAATACCACAAATGTGGAAATCAGCCTGGCAAGAAAGCTGACCCTTGGACGTTCAGCAAAAGCACTTCACTTGTCACATCTCATCTCAAAGACTTTGCGGCACTTTCAGTGGAAAATTTGGTACAAATGCAGGTCTACTGGTCAAAGAGCAATATGCACTTGATCTTTGGAGCTTGCCTGAGCAGTCCCATCAGGAGCCGTATCTTTGATGCTGATGTACTTGTCTGACCTCAGTCACCCGTAGTAAGTACAGGTTCCAAGCTTGCATTGGCCATTCTGCTTTCACTTCTTATCACTGATTAGCCTTTACGCGTGTTCACATTTTTTTAAGAAAAGCTGTGTAATTCTGAATCAGAATAATGTATATGTATATATAGATAGAACGGAATCCATCACCGACAACCTCTCACTTGATACCGCTCACTTGAGACAATGACTCCATGGTCAAACTGTTGAATTTGAATGCCTGGCGTTCTGCAGCTGAAATGAGCGCACAGTGAAGGAAACGATCGGCATGTGACTCCGTAATATGGATTTGGACATACCATGTATTGTCAGGGTCAGGGTTTCTACTCACGGTAGTCACCAGCACTTGAATGGACAGCGACCAGATGTGGCCAAACCTGTATATACATAGTATCAGTTTGAAAGATCGGTGAGCGGCTGGAAACAAGCAGGGGTAATCAGCACGAAATGATCATACATGCCGCCTGGAATAAAGACTGAATCACTGAAAAACTGAACTCTAATCTGCCTGAGCATTGATGCCCTGGCTCGCCAAATCGATTGTCGTGTTCCTCACGGACAGGCATGAACAGTTTATATCTATGGTGGTCGCTTTGGCCACTTCCACTGTTCAAATCTGAGTACAAAACAAGGTGAGCGGCAACTCAGCCATGATTGACCTTACACCGAAGGTCTGCAGGCAAAGTTTGCCAATGGTGGGACTCCAATATGTCCACTTCAAGTTGATAGTCACACAGCAGGTTCAACAAGTTCAGGGCAGTGGGCAAAAGGCCTTTGGCCAACTGGACAGGGCAATCTTGAATCTCTACGCAAACCTGAAGCCATAAAATGGTTCTGTGGGCACTTGCAACCCATACCAGTTTGTCCCTGTCAGACAAATATTGGATGCAAAAACAATGAACGACCAAATGCCACCAAAACTGAATTCATCCATCATGGCAGCAATGATCAATGACTCAAATATAGGAGAAAACACATATTTGTATATATGAAAAGTAAAGCGCGCCGTTTTGGACACCTCGGTTTGGGCCTGTG
>CAXAMN010026361.1:969821-988492 GCA_963970005.1 Durusdinium trenchii | reverse complement strand
GTTTGCCAGATACGCCAAGAGGGCTCATCCTTGTCTGTCCTTGTTTGTGCTTAACAAGATTCGGCAGTTCTTTCGAACTAGCCTTTCGCACAAGGGTTCGTCTAGGTAGTCTTCTCTCCAAGAGCACGTATCAGATCTTAACCTTTTGTCTCTGTTCTGGTTTTATGTTATTGTGCAAATTCAGGATGTGCAAGTAGTACAAAGCTTGGGCTAGAGGGGCGATGTCATGCTTGTCACTCCCTGTATTCCAAGTAGATAGAGAACAATAAGGCGTTTCGTCTCAACAAACAACAGCATACTGCACCCCAGGTGGGAACCTGAGTTCCTGCCTGGCGCACTGTGCAACGCGTGCAGATCTGCCATTAGTCCGTGTCATGATGTAACCATCCAAAACCCACCGAATGCATTGATAAATATACAGAGTGTGGTGCTCCAAGTAAGACAACCAGGAGGAGCACTTCTCAGGTTCAGCCCAAAGAACTGCACGCTCTACGCATACCAAGCAGTCGGAAAATATCACTGGCAGCAACCCTCAACGTATTATAAATGCCCAAAGAGATACCTCTTTCACTGGCGAGTGTCGCGATAACAAACAATCACCTGCTCGTTCGATCCCGTCTTCATCTGACCATAATCAAGATGCAGTCAGTCCTCTACCAACTGAAATTGATGCAACTGGTTCTACATCCCATGAAGAAGAAACAACATTGAAACAGGACTTTGACCTTTTGTCCAATTGTTCCCCAACCAAAAAGAACCAGCTTTGTAGCGACGTCGCTACATATCTTCAGGTAAAAGATTGCGATGAACATCAAGCCGCGAATCAAGGAAGTCAGGTTAGTCCAGCATCTTCCTTGCTTGAATTTGCTGGGACACCTGAACAACAGTCGGTAAGCCAAGCTTACATCTCCAATACCCAAAATGATCTTTGTTCTGTAAACGAAGCAATGCAAGTTGATGAAAGCTCTGCCTTGCTCTTTGCAAACAGAAACATTAAGCAAGATTGTACTGCTTGTCCAAAAGGCTTACAGCAATCCCAAACCTGCAACACCGAAACCCACCGAACTAAAGAGCTCCCTGAAGAGAAGGTAATTGTTCCCTTTTCCCTCAATGAGTGCCCGTCGGGCAATGAAGCTTCACAACTTTCGACTGATTCGTTTTGTGAACAGGTATACCAAGATCTGCAACAACAATTGGAAGATAATCCAAAGAAAAAAGCAGGCCATCGGGCCCTTTCGACCAAGTCAAAACATACTGTTGAAGCGACCGCTGACAGAAAGCCCGCCCCTAAGAAAAGCTCTAGTGATCCACGTCGACAGTCGGCCAAGAAACCCACTGCGAAACCTGCCCCAAAACGAGGTGATGGCCTTAGCCATCATCTTGTAAAAGGGGGAATCAACGCTCAACATGTTTCCAGTTGCGCTACAAACCAAAACTCAGTCAACGAGATCCTCCAAAACAAACGTCGACAATCATATATTCACCAGATACAGCAGATGATCAGCCGTGATGTCTCCCTGCAAAACATGGACTTTCAGGATGAAGACATTCAACGAGCAGTATCTCTATATGAGAATCTCAATGCCACAGCTTGTTACTACACGGCTGCACTGCGCATTGTCTCCAAAGCAAATTGGAACAAGCAAGTAAACTTCGAAAATCACATTGGCCACAGAGCAATGGTTGCAGTAGCTAAAGGCTGGACGTGTGCATCTCATCTACCGAATGATGATTTTGATCACTACCACCTAGCTTTGGCTATGTCTGCTCTCCCCAAGGATACTCATATGGACTTGCTCAGAACATATGAGTCTATTGTCGCTATAATTCCGCCTCCGTTTCACGACTTACTAGGATCTAGGGTCTCATTTACCTGTCTGAGTTGTCATAGAATTGTTGAGCACAATGTCGCTACTTTCATAGTCACCGACTCACCGACGGGACTTTTATTACATGTTGCCTTTTTTGAAGCGGCTTTTCCATGGTCAGAGCATCTTTTGCCCATTGGACGTGATGATGGAATAAATGCCGGTCAAGAATGTCAAGAATGTGCCAGTAACTTTAACTGGGCCACTATTTCTTGCTCACCCTGTCGACTTGTGTGGCTGCACTTTCAACGAGTGAGCCAGCCACTTGCAACAGACTATGACAAGTTCCTTAACAAAGATACTTTCCAATCAGGTGGGCAGATTTGGCAATGCATTGCCTTAGTTATTCATCAGGGTCCGGACCCACTGAATGGGGAGCAGCAACCGTGCGAGCATTTCTATGTGTTAGAACATGAAAATGCCAACTCCACAATTTTGAAGTATGACAATGCTACTGGGCTGAGTCAATTATGTATCTCACAACTCAAAGCAGGTGATCGAATTTGTGGTATCCTTTACCGACATGCGACAATTTCGAGCACATGGCTTCACACGCGACCTCCTAAACGAACGTCCAATATTGCGCGTGGCAAAGACTCAAAACGTGCCAAAAACAAATTTGGGCAACGAGAAGCAAGTACATCTAAGAGAAAACTTGCTACAAAAAGGGCCATTGATGTTGGGAATCGAAAAGATGTTGTTGGCCCCGTTCCTCTTAATGTGAAGGAACTCCAAGCTGCTTACATTCCGGAGAAGCTATGCCCACCGCCTCCCAGTGATGCAACTATTCCTGCGGAACAACTGAAAGCCATTGAAATATCTCTGTCGCAGTCATCACAGGCGGATCACCTCTCATCGCCTGCCTCTCCAATTGATCAACCCATGCAAAGTTGTGAATCCAAACCGCCGTATGCGGTTCTGAGTATGTTTGATGGATGCGGATCGTCTTTGGACATCCTTATTGAGAAGTTTGGCTATCGCCCCAAAGTCTGTGTGCTGTGTGAAAGAGATGAAACACTCAGGTATTTGGTTGCTGAAAAACATGGAATCTCTGTTAACGTGCAATGGATACACAGCCTCCAAGGAGGCATTTTCCTCTATGCGAATGATGTTGACCTTCTCTTTGATGATGGAGCGAGAATCTTAAGAGAGTTCGTCACTTTAAGTGACTCTTGTCATGTCTTCGTCATTGGAGGCAGTCCCTGTACTGACCTCACCTACGCTGGTCAGGAACATGGACGCTTAGGCATTTGTGGTCCTGACAGTGTCTTCTTTTTTACAATGCATCTCGCGCTATATCTACTTGGTACAGTCCTTCCTAAGACACATATCCGCTTTCTTATCGAAAATGCAGGTTCAATGCACTATGATCACTTTACTTTCATCAGAGCCTGCCTTGGCCTATCGCACATTACACGAGACAAAATGACTTGGTGTACTTCCAAAATATCGCCAGCAAAAAGACTTCGTCTTTTCTTCCAAAACAACATCCTCCATGACACAGTCGATTCTCAAGCCTTGTGCCAAGAAGACCTCCAATGGCCAGCTGACTGGAAACCACTATCCATCCATGATAAAGGGAAGTTTCGCGACGTTTTTATCAAACCTTTCATGCGACCCCTTGAAGTCCTCAGTGATATTGCTCTTCGCTACAGCTGGACTAGTTACCATCCTGCAGCGCTGCTGTGGAGAACGTCGTACTGGCACACACATGAACGGTTTGCTGTGATAGCAAACATGTTCACTGATAGTTCTGTTCCTGCTTTCCAATGGAGCGATTTTATACCTGCAATTTATTATCCAGCATGGAGGCGCTTTCTGAGTTGCTTCTACAACAAAACCTCCTCTAATCCAGAGAAAGATGCTGTGCTTCGTGATGTTCTTCCGTTATTTCACAACAGTAGTATACGAGTTCCTTTCCGTTTCTTAACTGGCAGTGAGGTTTTGCAAGTTTCAGGTCTCAGCCGCAACTTTGCCACTATTTCGCGTCTTAAACATGTTTTGCACTCGCAGACAATACGCTCCTTTGTTGGTAACTCCTTTCATCCCAAGCTTATCAGCCTTGCCATTGGCACGCCTGATCACGTTCGAGCATGGATCCAAGGAGAAACCGAATGCTTCTTTGGTGTAGCCTCCCCGGATGATGTTAGACAAGGGTATGTCTCTTTTAGGCAAGCCATCGAAAACAATCTCAAAATGTCGGGCAGAAGCACCCAAACTACAATTGTACCTGAGCCTTACCGGCACATTAACTATCGGAGCTTAGTGATGTCGCCAGTCACGAGGCCTCCAATTGCTCAACCTATAGTAACACAGAAACTGCCACATTATCTCACCAAAGAAGCCATTGACAACAGTAATAAGGATAGGCGAGAGCAACGTTTCGACATTCTAGGCAAAGAGCCTTTGATCAAGTTTCTCACAGACCTTAACCTCCTTGACTATGCAGAGCAAGCAGCGGTACCGCAGTGGATCTTCTTCAATGAAGAGATCGTGCAAGCCTTGTGCACCCTCTCTGTCAACAGTGATGCCCTTAATACTTATCGGCAAGAACTATTGCATCATTGCACCTATCACAGAATCACTCTATTTCTGCGACAGCTTCTTATTACGATCAAAACGGCTGACACAGGCTTCATCGTTTGTTGGCTTGCCCACCAGCCAATTCATGTGAGATATCTTGGTCCCAGTCGAGCCACACACCTGTATCTATTGCGTCTCCATGACACACTTGAGATTCTGCTCTTCAAGTATGGTGGAGAGCCCGTGCGCATCTGTCAGCCCTCGCAGTCGTCGTCCTGGTATCGCTCCATGTTTGGTTTTCAAACAAACCCCCAGCGAGTAGGAACCGAACATTTATGTGCTTTTGCAATCCAACAAGAACGCATCTGCACAATTACTGAAAAGCCGTGGGCGTGGTTGCCTCTAGACTGAGATCAGAGTGGGCGTAAAGGCACTCACTCGGCTCTTTCCCTGCCTGTCTGTACTTTTGTCGCTTGTCTTGCTTATTGTTTATTTTTGTTTGTCGGCTTGTGGCTTGTACTTTGCCTGGAGCGTTGTCTCTTTTATGATTCCGCTATCTGGGCTCAAACTGCTGCGACAGACAAGGCAGCTACCACGGGCGGATTGTTCCTACAACCACTGTCCCATAAAGCAATATCTCATCCCAGTGGAGAGGGTCTGGACCTTAGTCCAGATCCTCACTGAGCGGAGCACAGAGTCAGCTGAGCGTGCCTTACAAATGGAGATTGGGTCTGGGGGACTGGACCTCACTCCCTTTGCTCGCCTGGTCCATAAACACCCTGATGGAGAAGTACATTTTGTCCAAATCAACGTGATGGTAGCCCAGAGGCAGCTTCCGCTGCGACTGGCTGTTGCTGGCTTCCCAAGGACTCCTTTGGACGATGGTACATGCCCTCGTATATCGGAGATGCAATTAGTTGCGGTGCCAGCTGAGATGCGCCGATCTTACCTGGTGCTTACTAGTGGGCAGGTCCTTTTTCCCTTCGAGGATTCACCGCACATCACACATGATGGCGTTCTCCTGCATGGGAGGTGTGCCCCACAAAGGGCAATAGTTTATCGCGTCCTCCAGCAAGCAGAATGTCTCCCTCCCCATGGATGGGCGGTAGGACGAGGACAGGCCAGACCTCCAGAACCGGGGGAAGCCTTAGCTTCCTTCCCTTTCTCACAGATGTATACCCTACCGGCGGTACCTGTTGCCCCAGCTCGTCCAACACCACCAATCCCGCCCTGGCTGTTGCCACAAAGTCACCCCACTCCCATCCACGAGCAATCAGTCAGAACTAGTGGAGACGCGAGCTCGCCCCAAGCCGATACAGTGCGCCCCCCGGCCCAACTAGGTGTGTATGCATTGCAGGCTCTTACTGACCAGGACGTGATTGCTGGTCACGACGCGCCGCACGCACGGCTTAGTCGAGAACTCATCACTCGTGCTAGCACAGTGCGTGCCCTAGCGTGCGATATCCAACGCACCTTCCAAAATATACATAAACATCGTCAGCACTGCAATGTTCAACCAGGGGCCAATGCGTGCTGGGCGCTAGCTAGTGAAATGGACACGATACTTACCGCCCTGCGGGAGACGCAGAGTGCTACCACATGAGTGGTTTCCAGTGGTGAACAGATCGAGCCTAGCTATCGTCTTTCTTGGCTGGTCAAGTAACGAGTATGCTGACTCGCATCACGGGTTTCATTACTCACTTAACAAGCTATAGACCTATGTTACCTTTCTGGTAGTTGTGTTTCTCTTGCTCAACATTGCATGAGACTCAGAGCCTGCTGCTGTTCAGGCTCGAAGTTGAGTAGTGATCGCACGCCTCTGCCCAACCTGGATAGGACAACCAGTAGCAGCTTTTTGCTCATGGCCCTCCCTTTCATTGTTGGCCCTCATCAGTGTTCCCTCACTCAGGGCCCAGAAGGGCGCCCACAAGTTGAGGTGGTCTTGCGCATACGACTACCACTGGCAGAATTCTTTGATGCTCTCCTCCTCTCACTTGCAGATCAACACCCGCTGTTTCAGCAGGTAGGGCACGAGCCTGCTCCGACTCCTATTGCTCCAGTCAAAGCAGGCCTTCAGACAACGGGACACAGCAGCCCCCCTCTGAAGGAGGAAGCCTCACCTAAACGGAAAACAACTGGTCGTACCCAACCAAAGAGGCCTGTGCATCCTCCCAAGCATGTTACACCAGTTGATCCTACCCATGAAAAGCTGCTGGCGGCACTCTCGCATGCCGCACGAATCCCTGACACTGATGAGGGGGGAGCAGCTATGGCTGCCGCAGACTTCCCCCCTGCTAGCCCTGGGGGTACGGTGATGCCGCCAACTACGGAACTGGCAAACTGCTGGCCTCCCCGACAGGCAACTAGCAGTGGACTCCCTGCCCAGCAGCGCATCACACACGGGCACATTCAATATCGTGTTGCGGAGGACGGAACGCATGAGCATCTACCACCGCCGCGTGCATTTGCACACCCAAAGAAGTGCCCTGTCCAGTGAACCAGTAGAGAGACCCAATGCCCCTCTTCCCATGTTGACACGGGCCCCCTGCCAAATGTTTCCTTTTGTCTCTGCTCAGAGCAAGAGAAACAGCTTGCCAGCCTGCCCTCTTTTGCATAGTACCAGCCGGGTTTTGCCTACACACACTATTGTGAAGCCAAACTGCACATCGAAATAGCCATGCAGACACATCCAGAACCAGTGTTTCTGGCCGATGATGGTACGTATGTCGATGTCACTGACTTTGTACGCTTTGAGCTCCACCATAAGGATATTCGGTATGGGGTTCTAGACCTCATTGTACATTTCGTCTATAGGGGGCGGAGGGCGCAGTGCTATTTACTGCATTTTTTTCCAGTGGACGCAGTCAAAGAAAACGTAAACACCCCTTTCCCAGAATGGACGGAAGGGTTTGAATTTCCGCCAGCCCTGCTAAAGCTTCGGGCAACTGTGGAAGGGGCCATCATCCCGCTCTATCATCAGGGCTGTATTGCAATCAACACTAGGGGGGCCACAACTTATGGCACAAAGCGAACTCGGCTCCGCAGGATGATTTTGCACATACAGCACCATGAAAGCCACCTCCTCACTGTGTTGGCTGAAGCGGTGAGCGCTAGGATCTTCACAGAGAACGCAGACCCTCTTGATATTTTCCTACAGACACGCCCCTTTTCAGGTTCCCTCCCTCGGCGAGTGGGCTTTTGGTCTACTGACGACAGGCAACAACAGCAGGCCCTTCGAGTAGACACGCAGCCTACGGAACAAGCACCCCCTCAGCGTCATACAGAACGCGCGCACCACCAGATCGAATCAGCCTTACATGCAAGAGTGCAAGGTCTGCATGCTTTGGTACAGGAAATCGAACAAACAGTAGACTATATGCCTCAAGCTCTCCTCACTCCCCTGGCTGACCTACACTCCCAACTGTGTGGCCTGGTGTACGTAGCCTGGTTACTCTCCCTTTTGCACCCGCATGCTGATGATCACGACCAGTAGTGACAGGGTCCTAGTGACATGCCTCTGCAGCAACTTGATGTCCCCTTTTTTCTTACTGGATATTTTGGAAATGTGCCCCCTGCTAAAAGCTAGATGCAGTTGATTTTCTGCAGATGCACTTTGCTGTAACGTTTGGCTCACAGCAGGTCGTAGCGCCCTGCATGCAGGAGTGAGGTCAGCCTTAGCTGACATCACCTTTGTTGCCTTTCGTTTGCTCGCGCCGCTCAGGGCAACTGCCAACCTTAGCTGGCGGGGGCTGTACTCGTATTTTCGAGCAGAGCAACTCCAATGTCACATGACCCGTGGATGGAGGACAGTAATTCACTGGACCTAACAGATAGTGTGGAGGATAGGGTCCATGTGCCCTTTGCATTCACACGTGATCATGCGGAGTGGCTGACAGCAGATGGCCAGGCCAACTTTGCCAGGGGTACGGAGGCTAGTGTGACGCAGTCCCAGGAGGATGCTTATGCAGCGATGGCTATGAAAGACACTCTCAGCAGTCCTTTCGGCCTTGATTCCGCCCGCCCTACGCTCGGTTTGTCTGATGTTCGTGCGCAGCCATCCAAAAAGGACGACGGGTATGCCACTCTTGAAACAGAGGGAGACCTGCCTGATACTACTGCCATCATTCAGACACTCATGTTACACCGAGACTTGATCATGAACAATCAAATGATCTACCTAATAGTGGACAATCGAATGCCGGCAGATGTCCCGCATTGGCCGGCTTTTGCAGCATGGTGGGCCTCACGTAGGTGCCTAGTGGGTCCCCAAGAAGAGGCAACTGACAGATGCTACTACTGGCCTTCACAAGGTTCCATACTACTGGGCAGGAGTCTTTGTCCTTGAGGCAGCGCGTTTCTTGTATCCTGCACAGCATTTTGCACTCATTGACAATGACTGTGTACCAGTCACGCTTTTCGAAGTGCAAGACCTACTGCAGCTGGCACATCAGCAGCACCAGTGGGTTGACCTCATAGGGCGCGCGCGTTCAGAGTCTAGCTCCTGTGCAGGGATTGGCACGCTACTCTTCACAGAGGCCCACTTGGAATATAATGCAGGTCTGGTCATTTCGATAGGCAATCGCAGCAAGCACAGTCCACTGGAGTATGACACGACTGCTTCGGCCCTGGCGAAGAACCTCCAGGCAGGCCGCCTTGCCTTAGTGTCTAGAGCCAGACCACCTGTCAATCCGAGCGACACAGCCATAAGTGGCACTATGTTTACCCCGTTTGTGGGGATAGCAATGCAAACCGCCCTTGACCTATGCATGGTCTGGTCCTTATACGGACTCTACATGTGTAAGCACTTTTGGCCTAGTCCCGTTACCAGCGCGAATGAACTTGGTCCAGGCAGTACAATCAAGTGGCCACGGCAATCCCATCCAAGGGCTCTCACCCCTGCAGGGAGAGAGCGAACTCCGTGGGTCACCAGCTGGGCTCGTGCTACCTTTGAACAGGGAATACTTTCAGTGCTCCCAATGCTTACAGGGCCATGCACAGTCGCGTCGTTGCCAGGTGAACACCTCTTCCAAGCCAGTGCGCTGCCGCGCAACCGTATGCGACCTGCCATATTTCATGCCTTTGGCAAGGCCAAAGTTGGAGCGCAGGCTGCTTTACGAGAATTAGAGCAGCAAGGGTGGGAAACGCTACCGATTGCGATACTCGGCATGCCCAACCTGCCCCCAGCATGGGTCGTTGAGACTTGGAAACCAGTAGGTGGGTGTAAATTTACAGGCTACTTCTCTGGTGTAGCTGGGAACAGTGCTTTGCGCTTCTGCCTGCTATTAAAGTGGCGGGCGATTCGTCCGCAAGCTACAGAACTCTTTCCAGCACAACTGCAGGGGGACAGCCTTAGCTGTCTTCCGGCAGAGGACGGTGATGCAGACGTGGAGTCAGTCTCCACGCCCTCGTCTGACACTTCTGCCAAAAGAGCAGATCGACTCGCTAAAGCAATCGAAAGCGACTCGACGCAGGGTAGTCAGGCACCTGACCCTCGTCCATGCACTCCCTGTCCGCAACGGCTGTCCCCTCCCCTCTTTGTGCCCTGGAGTCAAGTCGCCAAGATACGAGGGATAGTTGCAGTCCACAAGGACATTGAAGCATGTCCGTATGAGCAGCTGCAAGCTGCATTGGCTCACCCCAAGTGTCTTGTCCCCGGAGAAAAAGAGCAATTTCTTCAAGTCAACAGCGACTTGCTCTGTCAACTCCAAGGCTCGTTCATGCCCCTGGAAGGCATCGCGCCGCAAGTGTTCGAAGCCATCTACCAACGTCAGCAGGGTGAAATACTATGGGTCACTGTCCTCTGGATGATTGCCCAACTCAGTGAGTATTGGATTGGACATAACTTCCCACCATTACCGTCAGTATTTCAGATCAACTGTGGTGGTCTTGGGGGAGGAGCCCTTGAAGGGGAGGTCCCCCCGCACTTCCATTGCATGTGTCCGCCTGTGGGAGAAAGTCAAGTCTACGGGCCGTCACTCTCCCCCGCAGATGTCCTTAACGATCAGGAATGGGGGGTTGCCTATGGCTGGTCGACCGGAGTGCATGAAGTCGCCACCCTCTTTGCGCTCACACAGAACCCGTGCCAGAAATGGGAAGACCTTGGGTATGGAAAGGCAGCCCTCCTGTACCAACGTACACAGCATGTGCTGAAAGCAGCGAGGCTACTCCCTGCTCACCGACGGCTGCCGCACCAGGCCTTTCTCAGTGGTCTTTGGTGGAAGCTCCTTTCGTTACAGCCGCTACGACTTCTTGCCTACTTGCCAGTGCTTGGGTGTCTTCGGCCGGCTGAACAAGAAGATCCAGGCAGCTATAAATGTTTTTACGGTAAATGGTTTTAGTGCAGGCAGCTACACCGGAGCAGTGATTGCCTTAGCAATTCGTTGCCTCTGGCCAGCCAGTCAGATCACAGCGCGCCTAGGCGCCATTGCAATGCCGAAGAGCGTCTTAGCGGCACTCGTTGCCACTGCAGAGCCTGACAGGCACAACTACTATCTTGTCCATGCTGCTGAAGATTGCTTGTGTGACTGGAAGCCGACAGAGAACGAGCTTGACATGTTGCAACGATCCCTGCACATCACGTATGTAGAAGACTCCGCAAGGTGGATGGGCAAGCATAAACACTGTTACTGGCACTGGCTCCAGTGCCAGCTCCCTACAGGCAAAGTCAGTCTCACTACGCTAAAGCTCACACACCCTGATGTTGTTCCTCGCCGTGATCGAATCGCTGCCCCTATGCGTTTGGCCTCCTGGGTTCGCTTTGAAACGGTAATGACAAGCGATGATTGGGAAGGTGCTATCAGCTTGTTTGTGTCCAACCTCCACCGACCCGACCAAGAATTGCTCGTGCTGCTACAAAGCTGCGTGGCAGGACAACAAATTGCCTCCATGGAAGAAGCACAGGCACTGCTGCTCAAAAACTTTCGGGTTGGCAAAGGTAATCCAAGTGCGTGTGCTCAATGGCTGACGGAGATGGCTCGAGACCTCTTGGCACCGATCCCGTTCCGAGAAGTGTTTGTCATTTTAGCCCTATTTCTCCCGCAGCTCACCTTTGTCGACGAAGCCACCACAAGACAAGAACTGTGGAGTAGTCCCACTGTTCGAAAGTTTGGCCTAGTTGTGGATGTCACACCCACAGCTACCGGATTGCAGGGCATGCATGAATATCGCATAGCCTTTCCTTCGGGGTCGCAATCGGCTATCTTTTGCCCAGCGCATTTCCAGAGCTGTAATTTTGAACAACTAGCTAGCAGCCCCTCAAGTACGGTTCATATGGGCTCGCAGGCTGGGAAGGCCTATCGAATTGTTCTGGAGGAGCACGGCACGTGCTACTCAGTCTTAGTGCTCCTGCTCGCCTTTGTGACTCCCTCTCGGAAACGAAAAGGGGATGAATCGCCAAGTGAGAAGCTTCGTCGACTGAGCAGCCCTCGGCACTGGGACGTTGCCTTAGTACCGTTCCCGGAAGATTTTGTGCCGCTGCCCACGCCAACCGAAACCGGACTAGCGTGCCCAGCACCATGGGCCTTCCCACCTAGCCTATGTGTGCTAGAATCTAGAGCAACTAAGTTCCGAGTGTTGGCCATCGCGGAAGCAGGAGATACTGTCACTGCTGATCACCTTTTGCAAATGGCCAGCTTAGCGGCAGAACACAAACCCACTGTGCTGGGTATCCCCGCCCAAGTGCCCATTCCGTATCAACTAGAATGCACAGTAGTCCTATTGCAGAGCTTGCATGCCCTCTTCCAGCTGCTGACCTCCGGCAATACAATGCAGCACTGTCCCCAAGCGGCCAGCTTTGCTGTTGCCCTAGGCACAGCCGCTCGGCAAGATAATGGGCGCATCGTTTCGATGGCCTCCAGCCTTGCGCTGGCCCTCCGATCTGGCAGATCTACCTTGGCAGTAGCAGGTGTCTTTGGTGCGGGCAAAACTAGATCCCTGACCTTTCTCCTCGCCTGGCTGGCTCTTACCACTCACCTTAAGATTGCAGTCGTGCATAAAGAGAATCCAGCGGGTCGGGCAATCACCAAGTTGCTCACAGCTTTTGCCCTAGAGCCAGACCACCAGAGATATTTCATTCGGCCAGTTAGCAGAGAAGAGGCAGAAACTAACACAGCGTGCACTGACTATGACTTGCGTGCAAGCGATGCGGCATCATACATCCCTGGCTGCCACGTAGTAATTGTCACTACTGGGCTTGTCTGGGACCAAAAAGGACAGACTCACTCCACACTCAACACCCATATGGAAAATGTGGACCTGCTCATTAGCGAAGAGGCACAGCAGGATATGGACCTCAAATCTGCCTTTGCGCTGACAGTCCCCCGACAACCCTTCTTTCGACTGCTGCTTGGTGATCCCAAACAGAGCCCTGGTGGAGTAGCCGATGGACAGAGAGCCCATCGCACGCTCCTACTGAAAGCTCCCATTGGGCTACGAGCCCCCACTACCTGGTACATGCCACATGAAATACCAGGGGTCTTTCACATGCTCCTCCGGCACGGTCGAGGCTTTGGCCTTAGTGACCTAGAAGAAACTGCTAAAGTAGTGGGCCACAGGCCATTGGGGAGTAGCTGGTTTCGCCCGGAGAAGGTCAAAGCCACGTCTTCGTTCGCTTGTCAGTTACAGTCCACCTACAAAGACCTCTCCAGAGTGGATCTGGATCTCCCGGAAGGACTGCTGGTGGGTCTAGGATATGCAGCTACCAGCCCGGACAGCCCGCTCGACTTCCAACAGGCGCAAAATGCGGCCGAGAGATCGGGAGTCGCAAGCCCGCACTGCTGGAGTTTAATGTTGCCAACGAGCGCAAGGGTTGCCCAAGAAGTGTACGAGCCGTTAATAGGAATTCAATATCCCATGTTGTGCAGCCGAATGGGAGACACTTGGCAAATAGGTACCACCTCCATTCGAGAGGATCACTGGATTGCCTCAGGCCTACGATTTGTCCACTGGTGCCATGCTTCGCCCAATGTGCAGGCAAGGCAAAACCCAAAGAATGACCCTACAGTACGAGTGTATCAACATCTCGAAGACCAACTTACCAAAGCAGGAGCTGACACCGATGACATCTTGGCCCTTACAACCACCGGGAAGGGGCCACGAATCTACGCAAATATTTCTCCATTGCCGGCAAGAAGGCTAACGCAGAGACTGCAGTCAAAGTTGCAGGCGCCACGGCCAAGCATTGCATCGTCATTCACGGGGTGTCAACCTTTCTCAGTGGCGAAGGGCACAACCTAGATTATGACCAGGAGTGCTTCACACGAGCAAATGTGGCATACAGCCGAGCCACTGACCTTACCATCCTAGCATGTCCATTGAATATGCAAGGGATGCCTGGGGCCCTGCAAGTCCTAGCAGCCCTCCTGCATGGTGTCCAAACGACATATACCTATGACAGCAACAAAGAGCCCGATATTTTAGGCTCCTTGGACCTTACAGCCACGCAGGTTGCGCAAGCCACGACATTCTTCCAGCAGGCGCTTCTGCCCCACCCAATGTGGCTCGGCCCTCTACCGGTCTGTCTCGCAGAACACCATCACGGCAAGGTGAGGCGCTTACGCCTCGTCTTAGCTGCACTCACGCACTTGACCAAGGCGGAAATTGCTAGCCTAAGAGAAGGGCCCCACCTGCCTGGTGGTACGGTCTTGCATGACCTCGTCTATGGTTATGCAGTTGATGCTTCGCTTGAGCCAGAGTGGCTGGTCATAACAGATGGGCAGCAGCCAGGACGTTGGCGACTTCTCCACAATAGCTCTGGCCCAGGGCAACGATGCAGCGTAGGAAGCTCCCTGCGCTATCAACCAACGCCGAGCACACGTGAACAGCGCAGCGCACAGGATTATACTTTCGAAGCACTGCACCGGGTGTACTTCTACGACGCATGGAGAGTGCAGCCAGTCCTGGATGCCCCAGAATCCGAACTTGTCCTGCCGCCGCAACCAGGCCTTTTAGTGCATGGCTGTTACTGGCCTCGGCCAAGTTTGACACCTGATGTCCTCTCTGTCTCTGATCGTGACCCAGAAAAAGAGGAACATGAAGTGCAAGAGGGACAATCGCTGTCCTCTCTTGCGGCGACAGATGCTGCGATGGCTGATGAAGACGCAAATGAAGCAGTCTCAGTCCACAGCTCCTCCTCCGAGTCGCCCACTATCCCGAGCACGGAGCAACCGGAGGAAGACGACGCACACATGGAAGATGATGATAGTGCTAACATCTCCTCTGCAGAAGAGGGTGATTGCCTTAGCAATCGTCCGGCCCTTCCTGACGCATGTCCCGCACAAGATGAAATGCTGGAGGCAGAAGATGACGCAAGGAGCGAGTTACCCCCACAGGACGTGGACCCCCCAAGTAGCAGCCCCACATCGCACTCCTCTGAGTCCCCAACCAAACGAAGACCGGGGTCTAAGGCTAGTGCCGGGCGAGCTCAGTCCAAAAAGTTGCGGAAATCACTTGCTCCAACATCCAGACAACCACTCGGCAGCATTCCTGAACATGAGCAACCACCGGCCACACTCATGAGCAACCACCGGCCACACTGGCAGACCTAGCCAGTCGGAATGCTCACAGGCAGGAGGCTCCCGTTTGCAGGAACCCTGAGACACCACCTGTCCACCCTGGATCGGCGCAGGAGCGCCCACATGCCATGACAGAAAATGACATTGCCAGTGATCAAGAGGATGCAGAGCGTGGAGGCACGGCCGCCACTGATCTCCAATTGGAATCCGAGCAGAGAGCCATGCAGGCCCTATACGACTATCAAAATGCGGCTCGAACGGCCAGAGAAACTGACAGGCAAAGGGCGCCGCTCCCCTCATTACAGATCTATAGTGACCTGCCTAGAGAATGGCCGATGGCGAGGCTTGCTATTTCCAACAAGCAAATTAATCGCCTCGTCCGTACATTCCTCTGGAGGAGGGTGACAGAACAAGCACTCCATGGCTCCTCCTTTGTAGACATTCCAGATGAAATCAACCAGGCCTATATAGGAGATCTCCTCCGTATAAGTGAAGCCTTTGCTGCTTCCCTGTCCAACCTCTTCGCTTTTGTGAAGAGTGGGCATCCAGCATGCCCCTTCATCACTCACAAACAGCTCGCCCTTTATGCAAGCCCCCGCTTCTGGCAGTATGGTCTCCTTGCTTTCATCGCAAGGTGCTGTTCCTTTGATAATCAACACAGACACCAGGGTACAGGAACAGCCCAAGCAGTGGAAGGGAAATCACAGACAACAAAGGAAAAAGATGTCGATGCCCTCACCTTTATGCGCACTGTCATCATGTCCTTTGTTAGGGGAATGGAGCATGGTGAGCAGACGCTGCCCACCAATGACCTCTTTGTCTATCTACCAGTACAGATTCTGCCTGACCTGGTTGTAGCCATGGAGCGGCAGGGCTTCACGCCCGCGGAAGTGAAGGGGGGCTATGGATACCGACCAAAAGAAGAGGGTGCTGAAGACAACCCCCTGCTCGTGGTGGGAGTGCACACTAAAGACATTGCTTACGACCGATACCCCCGAATGCCGGATACTTCCTGGGCTGAAAGAGCTTACTCTAGTGGTGCCCTTGACCCGTCTTTGGGACAAGCTTTCTCGTTCCCTTCCCTTCTGCAGCTGAGGCTGCGCATCGAAGTCCCTTGTGGAGAGACCTGACAACTGCCAAACACTCCACTGCTGACTTGCCTGCAGAAGAAGACTCTGCCTCTGACGCTACCGGGTCAGCTGAACGGTCGCCTAGACTTGCTCTCCCGGTGCCAGTTGGGATTGCTGAGCCACCAGAAGATGGCACTGAGGAAGCCACAGAGGACGAGGACACGGCAGCTGAACCCAACTATGCCTTTGCCAAGGGATATGGACGGTTTGGCATAGCTTATGCTAGACTAGCAACGGCGCTTGGCAATTTCGAGCAAGGGAACATCGAAGCAGAAAGTGCAGTAGTAGCTCAGTAGCTGACCTCCGGGCTACGAGTTGCCATGTCCCGCACAGGGTGGAATCTGCTGTCTTCTCGCTTTACGCTGACTAAAGTTCCTGGTGTTGTCCTCAGTGACTACTGCTGCCATGGATATCCTTTCACTCCTAAGATGGCAGATCGCCCATATAACCAATATGGCCCACATCTCTACTCCGAAGATCGATGGGATCAGCTCTGTACATGGCTCACTGGGAACTCCAACTTTAGAATTCAACTCGCGGGCCACAAGCAGGCGCTTAGGGACCACATGGGCAACAGTCAAGAAGCCTCCGACCCAAGTAATAAAGCTCGCCGAACTGTCCCCCCTCCAGAAGGGGAAGCTCCTCGTCGTGCAGCAGGGTCTTTCTGGCCCAATAGGCCTCCCCCATCGCCTTCGCCCTGTGGGTGGTCCTATGGGTGATGGCAGCAAGGTAGTCGACAGTAGGGGTCCTCCCACACAGCAACCGTCTTCTCGTCGCTCGACCTTCTCCATGAGATGGATGGCCTTAGCCACCCTCTTTCTTGTGGCCTAATTGTCATCATAGTTTTCGCAATGGCCACCTATCCGTTATCTCCGAGCAAACACGCTCGAACCACCGCCTACGCGACAATGCCGCCTCACCAAGACCGTTATGAGGTCAGCCTCAAGTTGGTTACAATAGCAGGTACGGAATATGCAATGCAAGCAGACCTCTCCCATTGTGAGGATGTGGCAGAGCTGGAAGACGACATTCTTTGCTTTCTGCCGACAGTCTCTGATTTAGATGTCTTCGGCTGTGAATTGGATTTGCTCGACCTTCACACGCAGCAACCCCTGCTAGAGGCATTCCGCACGGTGCTCCTGCAACGACCGCAACTGCAAATTGTAGTTCATCCCTGCATGGTTGACGGACATTCCATCTGGCAGTTCCAGGAAGACGGAAAGGAAAGCTACCCCAAAGCTGTACGTGTTGGCGTGGGGAAATTGCTGACAGAGCCTTTTATGCTGCACCCTCGCTCCGGCACGTAGAAGTGGCAACGGGCATGTAGGAATTGCGGCCTGGCAGAGTTGTCAGCAACTGCAAATTGTCAAGCTTCCACCCTCGGTCATAAGTCTGAGCGGAAGGGACTTTCCAGGGGTGCTTTGCGCTGTGGCCGCCCCGGGGTGTGTGCAATGCAGCCGAAGGGTGTTTGCGGAGTGCTGCTCCACAGGTCGAGTTGGGGTCAGTCACAAAACAGAGGACAGCAACGTCCTGGCACAGCCAGGCAAATGTGCATTGGAGAGTTGTCTCACGCTTACAACCATCACCTTTGACATGGACCATGCTAACAAACCTCGAGCGCTGCCTGAAGGTGCATTTTGTGGCGCAGGCATTGAACAGCTCTGTTTGCCGAGTGACTTCCACAATTTTGGGCCGCGGACCTGTTGAAAATTGCAAAAGACTTGTGGAAGTCAACCTCATGGGCACAGAAATCACAGTCCTACTCTCTGCCACATTTGCCCACTGTGTAGCCTTAAATTGTGTGTGGCTTCCGCCACGACTCACACAAATTGGCAAAGAAGTTTTCCTAAATTGTGTTGTACTGCAAGAAGTTGTCATTACGACGGAGCTCAGTGACATAGGCAACCGTGCATTCTGCGGGTGTGAGCAACTGCAACGATTTACCTCCTGGATTGGGGTGACATTGAACAGTGGGTGCAGGCAGAGCACAATGCCTTCTTTATGTGTGACAAATTTGAAAAAAAAAACTGTGGGTGGAGCTGCTCCCGCGGAAGGACCCGATTTGGACGCTTTTGACGAGGAGCTACACCACGAGTACTCCTAATATCATGCCAGTCCATGACCCTGGCCTTAGGAACAGCCCATGAGCAGACTCAGACACTTTTGGCTCAAACAATAATTGCAAACAGTCTGCCGCACATGGAGCTCGACGATTCATCCATGATTAGCACTCCCCCTGAAATGGAGCCGGTCATGGAATGCTCCCTGATGCTGACAACGCTTTCAGAAGTGACTTTTAAGGTCTCTCTCAGTGTTGCAAAGTTTGACCGATTTGAGAATCTAGAGGACCAGGTCATGGACTATCTGGCCTCTGTTACTGATCTCAAAGTGTTTGGGTGCTCCATCGTTCTACAAACTGCCACAACAGACACACCTAGAGGACCCAATCTGGGACTAGCTACAGCAAGGCATGGCATACAACATTGTCTTCAAGAACTGCAGTGTTATTCTGCCATCTCAAGAACAACTTGAGGGTTGCCCCATCCATCACATTCCGCCAGCCGTGTCCCTATGAACCCAGAAGAAATCGTCCCAGAAGGGGCCTTTGCAGGGGTTCCACGTCTGAGACACGTCAGTGT
>CAXAMN010026361.1:946329-964821 GCA_963970005.1 Durusdinium trenchii | reverse complement strand
TTGGTTGTCCTTGTTCTTTTCTCCACCATCTGATTGTTCTTTCCTTCAACGATGACCTGGGCACCATGCCCACACGGCGTCCGTACTCGTGGAAAAAAAAGAACTGCACGCTCTACGCATCGTCAATTCTAGGAAGTGCAAGCAATGCAATGGTCAGGGTGAGCCATGTCATGCTTAATGCTTCCTGTGTTCACACCAGGATCTTGTGGCCAACATCCAATGTCGAGATGGACGTGATCGTTTCCTAGAAGCAGGAATTGCCACGCTCTTCCTGCCCGCAGACTTCAATTAGGTTGGTCCGGCTGCCTGTGAGCGCTGCCAGAAGTTGCAGTCTGTTGATTTGTTTTTCAACGGACGTTGTCGAACTTTTGGGTTCGACTTTCGCACACTGTTCGCAGCTGCAGCAACTCAGTCTTCCTCACAGCCTGCGCATCATTGAACAAGAGGCCTCTTGTTGCAGGAAGTCAGTATCCCACCATCGCTCCTTTACATTGCTAGGCGTGCCTTTGCAGGCTGCATGAAGCTTCGTGCATTCCGCAGACAAGAGAAGAGTAAGACCTGGCGGAGAACGTACGCCCACCGCAATGTCTTTAAGTGTGGACAACTAATTCAACCCATTTGGCTGCGTTTTTTGCCGCCAACTGCAGAAGACCAATGAGAGGACTTCCTTGCACCAACCCTGCAAATACATGCCTGCTGAGCCAGAGCCCACATGCCTACGACTCTCTGAGCCCACTGGAATGAGAGCCTTGGCTCATCGTTCCAGAAAGGAGCAGTAATGGACAGCGCCCTGGGATAACCTCAGTTATCTTGGAGGCTGCCAATCGATCACCAATTTTGTGCAGAGCGGCACTAGGACCAAGCTAGGATAGTTCCAGTTCCATCGTTTCACCTGTCTCACGGGCCTTGCATGTCAAAGATAGTGCCTTCTGACAGGTGCGACACCATGACCGTTGTACCCCTTGCTGCTTGACCGCACGAGCCCTGGGGCACTGCGGACCCCCTTCTTGGAGGTGTTCGTCGAGCTTAGGCAGACTCGTGGTTGCATTGTCTCCACCGCGTCTTGGTATCATGGCCTCTCACTTCGCGCGGGCAATCTGTTGTCTGGGTTGCGCTGCGAAAAGGGAATTTTCCTTGGCCTGTTCGGCGATGCGACCACTGTATTCCTTAGGCAAGAATCAGCACTGCCGATTGTCGAACCTGCCTTGTGAGAAATGTTTAGACATCAGGCACAGCCATTTGACACAGCGGCGACACGATCGCATTTTGAGATGAAAGATAGGCCCCTTTGTTTGGCCTTTCTGTGACCCTCGAGTGATTGGATCCCTCGATCCTTGCTTTGTGCAATTGCTTCGTTCGACATGGCTTTTGCGTTGTGAATTCGGGCCCTCCACAGTACATAGTTCTCAACTTTTCACTCGTCTCACCTTAGAGAGGAGACACTAACGTATGATGGGGAAATGGCCTCTGGCCTTTTGGGTCTGGTTTGGATCTGGTTTGGGTCTTTTTCTTGGCGGTGTTTGGGTTTGGTTTTGGTGTTGGTCTGTTTTTTTGGGGGTGTTCTGCTTGTTTGGTTGGGTTCGTCTTTGTCCTTTTTCCCCTTCATCAAGCAGTGTCTCCTTCCTTGCAATGATGATCTGGGCATCCTGCCCACATGGCGTCCGTACTCGTGGAAAAAAAAGTACCTCCAGGTCGTGCTTTTGCCAGTTCTTTGAAATCGATGGAGTTGCATGCACCCCGCGAAGGCACGCCTTGCAATATAGAGCAATGTAGGTGGCAGGCTGACCTCAGTTAGAGAGGAGCACTTAAGGAAGGCTTGCTCAATTGTGCGGAGTTTGTGTGGAAGCCATCCAAGCATTTTTTGTCCGACATTACCAATTTTGTACAAAGAGGCACATATACCATGCTAGGATAGGTCCACGGTCTCACCTGTTTCACACGGGCCTTGCACGCAACATGTCTCAAGAGGTTAGGGCACACCCCGTTCTGGCACCTTTGTGTGCCGAAAGGTGCAGAGATGACCTCCCTTCCGGGGGTGAGCCTTTCGCACCCTTACCTGCAGGCTTTCGTCGTTTGCTGTGGCCGCCACTGCCTGAACACTACCAACTACTATGCCTCTTGACTTGTTTGTGCAACCATTGCAAGGGTTGTGCTACAAGAAAGGATTTTTCCACGGCATGATCTGCATAGCAACCACTGATCCACTTAGGCAAGGATCAGACCTGCGTTAGAGCATACCAATGCCCGGGACTTGCATTGTGACCAGGTTTTTGCTACTCTGTGCAGTGGCCGCTGGTCACTGGTGATTGTGATATGAAGTCCATTTGACGACTTCGTTGACATTTTGCTAGAGCACAAACCCTCGCTGCCATGCTCTTCTTTCGTGAATTCAGGCCCATAGATAGTCAGCAGTCATCGTCTCACTTGTTTCACCCTAGTACAGAGGAAATACTACTTGGTGGTGGAGTCTCGGCCTGTGGGCTGTGGTTGGTTTTGTTTGGTTTGTTGTTGGGTTGTCTTTGTCCTTTTCTCACCATCTGATTGTATTTCCCTTCCTTCAATGATGACCTGGGCACCATGCCCACACGGCGTCCGTACTCGTGGAAAAAAAAGAAGCCATCCAAGCATTTGTCAGGAATGGTTGAGCGTGGAATTCCTGCGGAGCGCCCCGTTTGAAGAAGCACAGGGACTACAATGTTAACGTTGCGTTTCGTGGATTTCTGTTGGTCTTTGTGTTTTCTGTGTCGGCGCCGCGCATTGTAATGAGGGCCTGAATCATTGTAATGGAGGGCCCGAGCGCCGAGGCGGCACCGCGCATTGTGATAGAGGGCCCGAGCGGTGTTGAGGCGGGGGCTCGATCGGTGCCAAGGCGGCGGCGCGCATTGTAACAGAGGGCCCAAGCCGCACTGAAGGGACCGACGCGGAACCGCGCACGCAATGGACGGTCCGACCAACCCAGAGCTTGATTCCGCAACAAAGCTCATATGCGTCGCAAGGAAAGATTTGAATGCTTGAGATGGAAC
Organism: Durusdinium trenchii; assembly: GCA_963970005.1. NCBI lineage: Eukaryota > Dinophyceae > Suessiales > Symbiodiniaceae > Durusdinium > Durusdinium trenchii. The sequence goes on along the minus strand of CAXAMN010026361.1, from coordinate 961,798 downwards.
CGGGGCTCAGGCGGAAGCCTGGCATGGCTTGCAACAAACAACTTGAGGACGTGCGCGCAAAACCTCAACAACATCTTGTCAAACCCCATTCTTCACAACATGCATCAAACAACGTTAAACAAAAAAACGAAACCAGGTTTCCTTGCCACACCTGAACAATTGGAGATGGCTCCTGAACACTGGCCCAAAACACACGCAAACAATCAGAGGTTCACATTGCCTTGTGGTAGTTGGTTGGATACATGTTTTCTGACTGTTCTAACTGGAATGGATTGGTGGGCTAGCGCCACCTCTTAAATAGCGCTCTGCACAGGCCTCTACAGCAGGCCTTTTGTCTCCCTCCGCAATGACTGCAAGCCCTAAGACTTCGCCATTCGATCCTTTTGCCACAATTCATTGCCCAATAAAATCAAGGTTGTCTGCCGTTTCACCATTGATTTCACCGTTGCATGTACAAAGTTGAATATCCTTTTTTTGTTTCGTTGTTTTGTGTTTTGTTGCGGTTTGGTTTGGTTTGTGTTGCTTGTTGTTCAACAGTACAGGAGATTCGCCCAAAAAACAGCACAAGCTGACCTGTGCATTTCCTGCACGTACGGCGGCTCCACTCGTGCAAAAAAGTTTCAGTGAGAGGGAAGAAGGGCGAGAAGGTGGAGCAAAGATTTGGCGCTGTGAAGCCTGTCAATCCCTTCGGACCTTGGCTCAAGCCTAAAACATTGAGCCTCAGAGGGGTGACTACCCTGCGGAGCAAGCCATCCCTTGGTGGATCACCTATGACGGAGAGCTGGAACAACTGAACCACACGACAGAAAATGAGGCGACTGACGATTGTCACTGTCCCCTCATCCTCACAACCATGGCAGGCACTAGTTAGTATACACCGATGGGACATGCTGGAGGACTTCCTGGTGGAAAATCTGCCACTGGTGAGTCACCTAGACACCTTAACTCATCTTGATGTTTTTTTTGCACGAGTCGAGGCGCTATGTGTGCAGGTTCTGCACAAGTCACCTAGTTCGAGTTAAGAAGGAGTTGCTGTACAGGTTGCATACCAACCGCAAGAAGAGAACCCCCAAACCGCCAACAACCAAACAGGAACAAGCAACAAAACCAACCCCCCAAAGGAGACAAGGGGAGGAGCAACCTGTTATGCAACTCGTATGGCCACGTAGGCATGGTGAAGAGCGGTGAAACAGGGGCAGCGAATTCCGCGAGGCGCTCAGTAGATCTTGTCCTTTAGCAAATTCACGTACCACTGAGCACTTCAATGCATGATCTTGTTCAATCAGAGGGAGGCTGAAGAGATCTCCCTCAACTGGCACTTCGCACAGTCAGTTTTCGAAGTAGTGCTTCCTTGAAGAGCACACGGCAGGATCTAATGCGCGTGTCACTGGTTGATCCCTGCATGACAAAATCGGATCATTTTCGCAGCATGTGTCAGGCAGACTGCTTTGGAGCAGGCAGCGACCAGCCTCATACAAGCCAAGGAGTGACATCGGAGGGAAGACCACAGTCTTCGCACTCGGAATCTCCAAAATACCGATGACGAAAGACAGTGTGGAGCCACTAGGCGAGTATCCAAAAAGAGGCTGCAGGAGTTGCTTGTCCAGTTCCTCCCCCCAAGGGGGGGAGGCAGCAAAGGGAGCATGTCAGACCGGCCCCGACTCCAAAACGGCTTAGCGACGGGAGGGGGGGCGTGACACCAGAGGTAATTCCGAAACCTCCTCCACCGCCATTGGATAGCCCTCCTACAGCTCATCAGGAACCACCACCTCCTCCGACTGAGATCGGATTTCCGGTGATGGGATCAGCTGAGGTACCCAAGTCTCCAATGGTGGCGCCTGTTTTGCCGAAGTCTTCACCGGCAAGGCCTTTCATTGACTGGGGAGCACCAGTATCAGCAGAATCGCCGATCGGTTCGACCAGCGACATCACAAGGATCATGGGATTAGGATCTCAACACACTTCGACACCAATGGGCCATACTGGAAGTTCAGTGGCCAGTTCAGGGACATCCAGGCCAATTCAATGCTGCATCGCGTGCCATGGTACTGGAGTGTTGACAGCTGAGCAGAATGTGACCATCTTTTCGCTGTTGGCCTCAATGCCCCCGCGAAGTGTGATGCTAAGATGTTCAAACGAACGTTGTCAAGAGTGACTTTTGAGTGTGACTCAGCCGTTTCAATCATCCGAGAGTCGGATCAAGTCAGGTATCCTCGATATACTGTGCTAGAAGTAGCTTGCGGCAAAGAGTCAGTCATCGCAAGATCTTGTCGAGAAGTTGACTATGTTCGATACATAGGAATCCATGCAAACCTCCAGGAGATCGGAGTTCGCAATAAGGTGCTGACCCTACTCCGTGATGGATTCAGTCGATGCCCGCATGGATCTCAGGTGGCATGTCTCGTGCACATCTCTCTTCCTTGCAAAGGCGGATCCCCTCTCTTGAATTTTTGGGGAAGGAATGAGAAGCACGAGAAAGAGTTCTTCTATCTTTTGAAGTCATCTGGAAAGTATCTTGATGAGATCAAGTCATCTGATGGAGTGTCCGTCACTGTTTCGTTCGAACTGCCGAGAAGCAATCAGTACTGGAAGAGTCGAGATCTTCAGAACTTCTTCGAAAAGCACGGAATGGCATATCAGAGTGAATGTCATGCTTGTTCGATGGGATTGGAAACCCAGAGTGGACTTCGAATTGGCAAAATTTTCAGGATTCAGAGTTCCAACGCGTTATTGAGTCAACGGTTGAACTCTCGCTTTCAATGTCGATGTCTTGAGAATCATGCACCATTCAACGCAGTTGATTACCATGATACTGAAAGGTACTCGATGAAATTTGCTCGTTTTCTTGTGAAGAGTTTCTGCATCTGTGCATCCTTGAGGTGAGAACCCAAGCTGAGCAACCGACTGGCTGAGGGCCTTTGCTTTTGTTGCTGCACAGATAGCTTGATGACACTTGCGGATGAAGCTTCCGATGATCGATGTGAAAATACGTGTGCATGAGATGCCGCTGGAATTCAATAGCTTTTGAACTGTGATTGTTCACACCTTCTAGGCTGTTCACTGTAGAGTCTGTCGAGAGTCGATGAAATTGGATCAGGTTTTTGACAAAGGTACTTCATGAATCTTGTCTCGGTCTGCGTGACCACCTTACTTCGAGAGACTTGAAACCAGTTGAACAGTGAGACTGTTTTTCAGGAAGGAATCCGTGCTCATGTCGATTTCCGCAGCCGTTTGTGTGTGTGGGGCGTCCGCGCGGGAAGCCATGTTGTCGTTTGAGGGCAGCTGCATTGCTGCGCTGGCGTTGTATGGCGCGCTGAGTTTGCTTGTGAAGCTTTTTGGCGCTGCTGGAATGGCGAAGAGCCTTTTGGGACAGAAGAGGATGATGGCCAATAAGCCAGAAGGGCAAGAGCCGCTGATGAGAGAGAGAGTCTCTTTGAAAGCTGCTGCTTCTACAGGTGCTGCTGCTGCGAGCGCTGATGGCCGGCCGAGTGGTGTTGAGAACACTGCAACCTCCGAGTGGATGAAGATGAATGCAGTGAACAAGGTACTTGAGGTTTTTGTGACTTCGACTGGGTCCAAATTCCACCTTGACCGTCAATACCAATACTTGCGAGGCAAGAAAGTCACCTCTTTTGGTTTGTGTAGCTGCTGCGAGCGCAAGCGCTTACTGGAACAGAGAGTAACCACTGTCCAAAGTGGCATGTGAGCTTCGAAAGGGGGTGTGAGAATTTATAGTACTGAGGAGCGAAGACTCCACTTGTTTAGAGACCGCAAAGAAAGCTTTGAGAGGGAGTTTTCCTCCCTATGGCTTGTTTGAATGACGTTCGTTAGCTTTTGAGGACATTGAAAGATCCCTTTCAATGTTTCCATATGTTTGTAGTTTGTGTATGAGGTGTCCGAGGACACCCGAAGATGTTTAGACTATGCTCTTAGTTGTTTCCAACTGTTTTGAGAACCTTTGTGAAACGTAGAACTGTTTTGAGTATGGTTTTGCATGTCCACAAATGTCCCGAGAACATTTGTGAACCTTGGAGAACGTTCGTCACTTTGGCTCAAGTGTGCGGCGAAAAGTGTGCGTGTCTTTTGCCTGCTTTTTCCTCCGTTTTCGACTCGGGTCGTTGAGACACTTGACTGACTAGGTGTTTTGAGCACGAGAGCTTTTGATTTTTCGTCAGGAGTTTGTGTGTCAAACTTTCACGAGATCCCCGATGGTCTTAAAGACCTGTGCCTCTGGCTCCAGACAGTGCATTCCCACCAACAGGCAACATCCCTAGATGTTGTCCTGGCTGCTGTGTCTTGTGCACCAGGGGGTGCTACCAGGCAACGTGCGCTGACCACACATGCAGCAACAGTCTCACACAGGGACCAAGGATGACCTTTGCCCTTTCAGCAACTGGCTCAACCGTTTTTGGAGCCACTGCTGGATGGCTGGCACATTTGGCTGCCCTCCCCTGTCTGGGGGGGGGGGCTGCGGCCTGGCTGGTACGGCTGACTCGCGCCCTGCAATCTTCTGTGTGGCTTCACTGTTTCTGGCTTTCGAGGATTTGTGGTTTTCGATGGCCGACTCAGACATTTTCCTGAGCCAAAGTTGTCTCGCAGCCTGCTTGGCAATGCCCTTCGCACTTCCTTCGCATTTCCTCAAGATTTTGACAACAGTGAGAGGTGCTATGTTGGCTTTCGGACCTGCACTGCTCAACCGTGCGCGAGTTTGGAGACAACGGTCAGGTGGTGAAAGCATTCGGGGCTACCTTGGCTCTTGCACTTGCACCGCTCATCTATAGCCTGTGATAATGTGCACAGTGCGAGCAAGCCACATTTGAAGCTGGGCACCTCGACTGCAAAGCTGCAACCTCAGGAAACCTCTGAACACCTTAGGGAACCTCATCGAACATTCTCGCAGGCAGCGTGCACTTGATCTCAACAGATTTCAAAAGCAGTGCGCCAATCTCACTGCTTCCTTTGAGGAAAATAGCCAATCTGACCGTGAAGTACTGAGCGTGAAGGATGAATTCGTTGCCCCTCCGTTTCACCTCGTTTCACTTTTTTGCATTGGCTGACGCAGCCCACCTGAGGTAGGAACCTTGCACCTTTCTGGGTTGGCTTTTGTTGTTGGTTTGGTTTTGTTTGTTTTGTTTTTTGGTTTTACTGCTTGGTTCATATCTCTCTCTACAGCCTAAGGTGACTTGTGCATCAGCGCCTCGACCCGTGCAAAAAAAGAAAGAGCACAAAGGGCAGTTGAAGAGTGGGGTCAAAGCAATCAAAGTCCTGTCCAATGGCATCGACCGAAGTCGAAGCGTATACACACCATGGGGGAGGCTGCCTGGCAAAGTTGTTTCCGGCTTCAAGTGCCAATCAACTGGCTCCTCAGGCGCAATTTCGTCCACGGGCCGTCTCGTTACGCCTGCCACCGGATTTCAACTGGATAGGACCTGCTGCCTGTGAGCTTTGCAAACGATTGCAATTAGTGGACCTCTCACGAACAAATATCAGTGAGATTTTGGGGTCCACCTTTGCACACTGCTCACAATTGGAGCGGCTCAGCCTTGTCAAGAAGCTGAGGCGCATTGGACGAGAGGCCTTTTTGAACTGCACGTCGCTGCGTGAGATAAATACCCCACCAGCCTTGATGTATGTGGCTCGTCGAGCCTTCGCTGGGTGCACACAGCTTTGCGCACTTCACAAACCAGAAGCGAAAACAACTTGGAGAGGGCCATATGCGGAATCTAGTGCCTTCGACAAATGCAGTCAATTGAACATTCCAGGGTGGGTCCATCTCCTCCCACCAAACCGGAGTAATAGAAGTGAAGAATGGGCTGATGATTTTTACGAGGAGCTGCGCAAGGACCTGCAATAGTTGTGCTAAATGCTCAGGCTTGCGCCCACGTGCAGGTCCTGCCAATAGAATGAACACGCCGAATGACATCGTCCAGCAACACTGAGTAGCTAGACAGTGCGCAGGCTGCCATGCTAGTGGCGGTCCTGGATGGGTACAAAGAGTACAGATCTGTTCAGTGACTAGGACATAGGATAACGGTGTTTCACCCGGTTTCACTTAGCTCATGGGGCTTGCATGTTTCAAGAATGCATCAAGATGGCGCGTCTATCTGTCGACAATTGAGACCTGACACTCACCCGCCATTGCTCCAGCCGGCAGCGCAACTAAGCTCTCTGTGGACGGTTTGCAACGTTGCCTGCAGTGGCTCCCGTGGCACAGCTGTTTTGGAGTCACTGCCGCACTGATAAAGTGCAATGTTGCCGTCTCCCCCCTCTGGGGGGGAGACGCTGTCCTGCAAGCACGGTGCTTACAGTGCACCCCACAACCGCACTGGCTGCCTTGGCTCTACTGTCCCTTGCTTTCGATGATTTGTGGTCTTCGACTGCTTGTCTCAGTTGTTTTCCCTGAGCCACAGTTGTCTTGTTGCCTGTCCTGGCAATTCCAAGGCCATCTCCTCGTGATTATTGACAGTCGTGAGGTTGAGAAATGTGCTCCGATCTGTCTTTGCTGTTGGATGTTGTACTGCTGTGCGATAAGGCCTCGTTTGAAGTAAGGAACTCGGCTGCCAAGCTTGAGAACTCATTGCACATTATCGCAGGAAGGGCCCAACTGATTTTGAAAGTGGTAAGCAAATCCCACAGCATTTGAAAGGAAAAGGCTCATGACCGGAAGGTGAAGTACTGAGTGCAAAGGCTGAATTCATTGCCCCGTTGTTTCACCTTGTTTCACTTTTCTACTGGCTTCCACAGCCAATTTGAGGTACGAACCTTGCTCCTCTGGGTGTGTTGGGGGTTTTGGTTTGGGTTTGGCGTTCTGGTTTCGTTTTGCCGCTTGGTTCGTATCTCACTCTTTTACTAGCCTAAGGTGACTTGTGCATCCTCTGCACACATAGCGCCTCGACCCGTGCAAAAAAAGGGTGCTCACGCTGACAAACTCCAGCTCACAACCAAAGGTACTGTGCTTGCCTGTGCGTGGGAGACTCTCGATTACCGCATTCTCAAACTCACTTGGGCGATCAAATTCTTTTGTTTCGATTGGCATCTGGATTTCATCCCGCCAGAGTGACCAGGATGAGGTGGAAGACAACAGATCGCTCGAGACAGTTGAGCCACCACGGGAGCGGAAACCTAAAAAGCTTCGAAAGCATCATGAGCGGCACATGGACGCGGCCAGGTGGCTCGCACTAGTCTTATGGTCGTGCAGGCGAGACAACAAGCGAATGGCAGATTGGCACTTCCTCCATCAGAGCAAATCATCGAGTTGCAAAAGCGAAGAAATTCAATGGGATGTCCACCTCGCTCGATGCTTGCAGTTTGCGACGCATAAATTTCGTTTGAGTTTGTTTGTGAAAGATTTGGAACCTGGCGGTAGTACAACATTTTGTTTCTTAATTGTTTGAAAGCGACTTGTAGCGTCGTCGGAAGTTTTGAAAGAGTTCTTTGTGTGTGGAGATACTTTAAGAGACTTTTAATATGTTTTTGATGTGTTCTTAGTATAGTTTAATGCTACGGGATATATTTTGGCTCAAGGCCAATTCGTTTGGCTAGTGTGAGAAAAGGGTGCGAGTGTCTGAGAGCAGCTTGTGCAGCATTTGAAGTTTTTCGAAGTGTTCGGAGGTTTGAAGGAAAGGTTTCGAACCGTACCGGACGAGTGTGAGAGCCTGTTGTGAGCTAAAGATCCAGGGGAGGTAGGTAGTCTACCGTGTAAGGTTGCTACCCGAGATTTTTCGTGGTAGCGGAGCGTGGAGCTCCCAGGAAAAATGTCCAGTCCTACCGAAAGACGGACATCGTCGCCAGCGAGAAGGCGACCAGTGAGTGTGGAAGAGCGCACAGGTCGAGAAAGATCTCCACCACTAGATCCGGCAGCGAGTGCTGGTACCAGTACCGAACAGCCCTACCCTAACAGGGAGGACGTTTGAAGACACCTTCAACTCAATCGAGATGCCTGCAAGTCCTACAGGAGGACAGGGATTGACGCAGGATCCATTGATCGAAGTCTTGAGAAACCAGCATCAGAATATAGTTAAACAGCAGAACTTGATCGCTGGACAAGGAGCCCAAATTTCAGAACTGACCAACCTAGTTTCAGGTGCGGCTCAGATGCAGACTGATGTCTTGAAAGACCAAGCTCAACGCGAAGCGAATGAGCGTGAGAGAAAGGCAGAAGAGGAAAGGAAAGCTGCAGAAGAAGCTGCTGCGTCCAGTACACCGAGGACTGGATCGCTGTTCACCTCGACACCCAAGAAGTCTGACTCAAAGTACTCTGGGAGTAGCGGAGGAAAGATGGAAAGCTACATACCGAACTGTCCACAGCTTGAGATCAAAGATTCAGGAAGAAGGAGTGAGATCAACACCTGGTTATCCTTTCGAGAACGATTTGGATCGTGGTTGTGTCTTCTGGATGAGTGCTACGCAGCGGAACTGCAAGAGACAGTGAGACAGACAACTGTCATTGAGCAAGGAAAACTTGCACAAGGAGCCGCAGTAAGGAGCAGTAAACTGTTTCATTGGATGAAGCAAGCGATGTCAGGATACAAGAGAGGGTTGGATATCGCAACACTGCTGGAACGTGAGCAGGGAGGACTCACTTGCGGATATGAGTTGTTCAGGAGAATCAACAACTTGCTTGGAGTCACGACTCGAGCGGAAGCACTGTCACTACGAGAAGCGGTGATGAGACTTGACGTGAACGGATTGAAACATCTTGGATGTCCATCGGCAGGGAGTGCCAAGAATCCATTGGACACCTGTCTGTTCCTAACGCAGGAGTTTGCACGCTTGCGAGAACAGTGTGCAGCGTTCACAGATCTCCAAATGATGGAGGTGGACCAGATCATGGTCATGATGAGATGCTTACCGCAAGAAATTCATCGACACCTTGCGTTCCATGGGAAGTCTTCAACCTTACGAGAGTTGACGGAGTCACTAGAGTTCTATGAGCAGCAATCGAAAGCACTCGACTTTTCCAAAGACAGTCACAAAGGAAATCCTGTTGGGTATGACCGACCACCCAAGGGAAGCCCCAAAGGAGGGAAGGATCGCCCACCAAAGGGTGAGGGCACAGGCAAGGAAGTTCGATGTCGTCGATGTGGGAAACCGGGACATATCCACGAAGCAAGTCGCATAGGGGCAGCCATGCGGTCTTGCATGGGGATGACGTCCGGATGACTGAGCTTCAAATCTATTGGACTGACTTGCGGTGCAATCTCTCGACAGTCAAGTTGCCAAGGTCGTGCAATGCCCGGGTGAAACATAAACGCGGTGCCATTTGTACACACTGTACACGGCTGTGCACGGCTGGCAGGGTGGTATCCACCCTGGACAAGGACTGAGGTCCTCGCCTGAGCTCCAGCCAATTGGCATGCTGTCCAGTCGTATTGTGCCCCAGGACAAGAACTGAGGTGCATCGCCTGGGCTTGGTGCCTAGATGCATGCATCCTCCGTTCGGCCGTGTGCGACGACTGACGATGCTCCCACTCCAGATCGGACAGACTGGGAGACTGAACTCGTTTGTCATGCTTGTGCTATTTGTTTCTGTTTGTCAGATTGGTTGAAAAGGCTCATATCCTGTACTCGGGAGGAGGTTGATCCATTCGGAATGACAAACCGGTGGCACAACTCAAAGGCCGAGTGTTCGGCATGGGGCCCTCGCCACGTGGTTCGCTGCCTGGCATCAACTTGAGACCTGTTAGCCAGGTACAATCATGGAAAGCTCTGTTGGCAACATAGCGGAGCGTCGGCGGGACCTCAATTTCTTCAAGTTGGCACAGCCCATGAAGGCTTTTTGCGTGAATGGTCTGCATTGTCTCAGGAAGCCAGAGATGTTCGAACCCTTCCGGATTTCGGTGATTGGAGTGCTGGAAAGGTCAACGAAAGCAAGGAGTTTGCATTATCACAGGCGTGAGGGCCTGACAGGCAAATTTCTGGCGGGGATCTCTCAGCCTTGATGAGCCAATACATCCTTGTGGGATTTCTCGAAGCAAGGAGAAAGTTGTCGATTGACCTAGTTCTATCGAGGCTTGAGAGTGATGCGTGAGAGATCGAGACACGAATCAAAGAGGTAGGGCCAGCTTGGTTGCAGCAACGAACGTGCTTCTCTTTCACTGAGACAGACCAAAACATTGGTCTCAAGCAGGGTCAACTCATGGCGGGTGTCCACTTCAAGCATTGTGGCAACAAACATGCACCAGCGCAAGGCCGGAATCAGACGCCCCGGTTCCATCTCAAGCGTGAACATTCAAATTTTTCCTTGCGACGCACAATGCGGTTGTTGCGCAAAGAGGTTGTTGCGGCACCGCCTCTCCACCGCTCGGTCCCTCCATGACAATGCCCCGGCCTCCGCTGTGCCCTCTTTTTTCACCATACGCGGTGGGAAACCCATGGAAAACTTTCTGTCACGCCCACAAAGAAAACAATCGAAACTTGTGCTTTTGCTTGGTTTTGAAAAAAACTGACAAAACGGCCTCCGTTTCAGGCCAGAAACAGATTCAAAAAATGGAGTCACTCAGTCTCAAAACGGGCTCCAAAACAGAGGTCGTTTTGTCAGCAAAATTTTGCCGCCAGCGAAGTTTCGATTGCGCGACAGCAGCGCCACGAGCAAGTTCTCCACGCCCTGCAAACACTTTCGTCGCACATGTTCTTGAACTGAGGAAGCCCTTCGTGGCGAGACCGGTTTTGCTGATTTTTTGGACTCCAAAATGAAAGCCACAAGTTCACAAGAAAATGCAATTCATCTTTGGACGCATCAACAGCTAAGCCCACGCCCATGCATTTGTCAAGAATGGTTGAGCGCGAATCAACTTGGAATGCCTTGCCGCAAGTGCGGATTTGAAAGCCTCTGTGGCAAGACCGGTTTTTGTTGTGAGATGGCCTGTTTCAAGCAGGTTTTTTGACCAAGGCCGTTGACGTTGCCAGCAATCACTTCCAACCGCATTTCGGATTTCCGATCTTGTGGCCTTTCGCAGGAGTCTCCATCGTTGTGCTTTCTTTGGTTTTGTTTCGTTTTGGGCGCTTGTTGTCTTTGGTTGTTTGGTCTGCTTTTATGAGAGGACCCTGCAAAAATTGCAAGCTCACCTGTGCACTTCCTGCATGAATGGCGGCTCGACTCGTGCAAAAAAAAATCGGTTTTTGCTTTTGTGGTTGGACCCCAAAATGTCATTTGTCCAGAATCTGACGGCCATCTTGACTGAACCAGAAAGATGATCGACCTGCAAGCCAAGCCTTCGAAATGTTCACGGAAAGCCCAAACTCATCCAAACAGGAAGAGTCCACAAGACCACTGTCTGCGGTGCCTGCAACCCTCTTGCAGTGAAAGAAGTTTTCTGTTGAGGCAAAAGCATCGCGCCTTGGCAGAGAGAAGTCCGCGCAAATCATTGGGCCGGGATGAATCACCAGCGGTTGTCCGGTTTTACCGCAACCGGAACACGGGCGAGATTCGTGCGTTCAAACAAAGGCTGCGAAGCCTGGAACGAGTTGCATGATCTGGAAGACACTTGGAAAGAAGTCACCCGGACAGACAGTGGTCCATGGACTCTTGCTCTTTGGATGAGTTTTTAAGTCCCGTGAACATTTCGATTGTTTGGCTCACATGTCGGATCTTTTTTTCTTGTTCAGTCAAGATGGCCGTCTAGGATAAATCTGGAATTGAACCTTCTTGGTGACTTCTTCTTTGACCCTGTTTCACCTCATTAGGACATTTTGTGGCTTTTGAAAGATTCCAATAAGTCACGGTAATCACGCCTGTCAGGGACTTGAAGATTACAACGCCAATCAGGTTCCTTGCAGGCCTTGGGATGTTGCTTGAGATCCCAGGATTGAACGCAAAGTTGAAGCCTGAGAGGTTTGAAAAGTTACCGGTAGACCTAGAGAAGACACAGAAGCTAGTTGATCTTCCGACACATGAAGGAGAGCCACAATGGTTTTGGGTTGAAGGGAACAAGACATCAAGATGCCCTGCGTGTTATGGAGAAAAGGGGACTGGACACTCCGTAAAGTGTCGGAACAAGTACAAGAAGTATCTAGAGTAAGAATACAAACGTATCGTACCGTTGGATGAGGATGGACACCCAAGGGAAATTGAGATTACCGATGGAAAGGACGAGTTGTTGTCCGAGCCTCAGGAAGAGCAAGAGAGATCGAAGACACCAGAGTCAGAGTCAGAGAAAGAGAAAGCAAAGAAGAGAAAAGCCATTGATGAAGAATGGGATGAGTTTCACCGAGAGCATGAGGAGGAAGGATAAGAGAGGAGACAAATTTCCAGAGTTTGATGATGTTCCACTCAAGAGACCACCAGAGAGTGCATTCCCTCAAATGTAGCATCCACATTCAATGGACCTTCACCTATGTCTGAAGTCGCTCTCGACGGCTTTCGAAGAACGATCCATAGTCCTCCAAACCAAACTTTGCATGCATCGGCTTTCGAATCGAATTCCTCCACATCCTTCGGAACCTTTCGATTGAATTCTAATACCCCCTCTTGAACTGATGACAAGAACATCTCAACCTCATCATCCGAACATCGTGTCAGGGGTCTTTCACGGTCTCCCACAACTCCTTTCCGAGATCTTGCAAGCTCGCAATGGCATTGCCTTTGTCATCGTACATGTAGAGCTGTTTGATTGGAAATTCTGTAAACCCTTCCAATGCTTTCGCATCTGCTCTGAGGCTCCCGGCTCGCTGACATGAACCTTAAACTGATCTCGAGGAATCTCATCAACCGACCTTTCATCAACGGCGTCGACGTAATACGTCTTCTGACTACCTACCAACTGCTCCTCGGGCATTGGCAGTGAAGATGCTGCAAACAAAACCTTTCGACTTCGACGGTGAACTCGACGCAACACAAGCTTGTCAAGATCAACTTCCCAATGATCATGGTTTCGATTCTTTCTTCCCTTTGGTACCTTTTGGAAGATATCTAGATCCATGGGACTCTCTGGTGACTCACTCTGGGACTTCTGTAGGCTCATAGCCATCACTCATCCGATCATCTTCAATCTCTCTCAGTAACTGGGCTCGTAAGGATTCGGTACGTCTTCCATTGGTGCTGGGCTGTCATCTGGACCAATCATTGCCCTAGAGAAGCATAAGACAGGTCAAGTTGTGAATAAGAAAGAAACTCAGGAGTATTGTGAGTACCATGGAATCCGAATCATTTCCACAAGATGGGTCGTGGTGAATAAGCATGATGCTATCAAAGGAGATTCTTCGATCCAGACTTGTTGTTCCTGATTTTGCCACAGGTCCGTCTGCAGCCGAACTAGGAGTTTCGAGTCCCACGGCATCATCAGAAGCCTTGAAGATCGTGTTGTCGTATCTACCTCAAAAGTCGAGTTTCCGAAGGAGTCAAAGAAAGGTGGAGTTGGAAAGACAGCGTGGGTTTTAGATGTCAGTACGGCATTCTTGCACGCTCCAGTGATTCATCCAGCAGTTGTTTCATTGCGCGGGCTCGGCGGTGTGTTCTCTTAGCATTCGTCATTGCGACCATCGAGGGGTGTCATTGCGTCCATTTAGCGGCGTCATTGCGTCCACTTAGCGGCTACGTTGTTATCTTGGCTTACATTAATTATATAAGTGCGCTCGCTGCATGGCCCCTAAGTGTTGAACATACGCGCGCAAAAACTCCACCCTTGCGCGGCTCTTTGTCAACGGCTAGAAAAAACCGTAAATACAAGTGTTTTCAGCTCCTCCAGTCTGCAAGAGTGGCCTCAAACCACGCAATTTACAGGGCTTTCTGTGGCTGTCCGGCCAAAATCCTCGTAAAAGCCGATGGTTTTGAAGTGTCTAGGCTTCAAAAATGGTCGAAAAATGACCAAAAGCCTGGACAAATTTTGTCGGAAAAGGCTTTTTTTCGGCTTTTGGAGGCTTCAAAATGGGGCTATGTACGCTTTAAAGTGGCCACAAAGCATCGTAAATACCAGTGTTTTCAGCTCCTCCAGTCTTCAAGAGTGGCCTCAAACCACGCTATTTACAGGTGTTTTTGTGGCGGCTCGGCAGAGAAGCGCGCAAAAACCGATGGTTTTTGAAGTGTCCAGGCTTCACCGTAGTCTGGAAAGTCCCGCATTACTTGTGATTCCCTGCTACCTTTCGTTCACCCCCTCCTCTCTCAAGTGTGTCAATTGGCATTCCCTCAATTCGCTCGTCGACTGTTTTTGTCCACGCAAAATTTAGAAGCGTGCAGGGGGTCTCCGATTGGCAGTTTCTGCCCGAAGCATTGTAATTCACTTGAAACACAACATGAGAATGTATTGGTTTGGGTTGTCTTAGTTTTAGATTTCACAACGCACAGCTGTGTTTTCAAACCGATTCGCCTTGTCCGAGAGCCGAATGCTGTCAACTCCGTTTGGATCCAAGATGCTTACAGCTTACACTTTTGCCGCAGCCAGCTTTTGAGGGAAACACAGCAGATTCTCCACACGCCGCTCAGCTCTCCGTTTTGGTCATGGCAGGAGCTGCGCGCAAACTGTGGTGATGCATGAACCAGGTGACTATCAAAGTGAAGGCTGATATGGGACTGTAGGCCGGCACACAACATGTTCATCGAGTTGAATCTGGATCGCAAGTGCTAAGAAAAAGTGCTTTGCATCACAAGGCAGCGGTAGCAGTGCATGAACCGCAACCGTTGAAGCTCCAGAGGAGTCGCAACTGAGCCAGTGCCCATTACCGATGCTGCACCTGTGACCAGTGCGGTGACCGGGCTGAGTTTGCTTTGAACGTTTACGGACACCCAAGGACTTATATAGTTATTTGTCAGACTCTTTACATCTTGGCAGATACCAGTGCCACAAACTGACAATTGATCTAAATTTGCCGAACTTAGTGTTTGTTTATGTCTATCTCTCTCTATATATATAAATGGAACAGACAGCAGTGGATCACTCGGCTAGCCGAGGTGCAATTCGGTACTGCTGCACCCATCAGCACTACGGGGTATGCCATGGAGCCAATGCCATACACGGTGGATGGCGGGGCATACACCATTCAAGGCAGTGCCTTCAAGGGTTCAATGGCATGACACATGCATTGTCTGTCAACTGAATTTGGCAAGAAGTAGAACCGATTCCTGTCGTTTGTTTTATTCAATTTACCATTCAAGGCAGAGTGTTCTGGGTAAAGTTGGCATCACAAATGTTCATTGTATGATTGTGTTGGGGCTGGTTGCACCAGAGTACACTTGCACGAAAGCAAAGGCTTTTTATGGAAGGATCAGAGTTGTTGCAGGTGCACCTCAAGTGATGTATTCGTCCTCTCCATACACCATTCCCGGTGCCGCTTCCATCTCCGCTATGCCTATGACCTCTTATACCACAGCAACACCTATGCCATACAGTGCCTTGGAAAGTCCAAAACTTCTGAAGCTTCAAGTCAGATGCAGATTGATCATGCAATCTATTGACTCCTTTTTTAGAAAAAGTCTTGGTGCATTTGCTCTATCCCAGGTGGCTTGGACCACACCCAGGGCAAGTGGTTTGCTCCG
>CAXAMN010026361.1:907791-940094 GCA_963970005.1 Durusdinium trenchii | reverse complement strand
ACCACCACCACCACCACCACCACCACCACCACCACCACCACCTAAATTTGTGTTTCTCACAAGCAAAGTGATCAGTTTTTAGGCTTTCCATTTGGAGCTTCGGATGTATGCGCTAGAGATGAGTGTGAAGTACACACCTTGATGGCATGAAGTTTTTGCACCAACAGGAGATCAAATTCTGCAGGTTCCAAAGGGGTTAGACCCTGTTGCGAGAAAACAACAAAGTAACGTATTATATTCCTGTCACTTCTCCTTCTGATCCTTTGGTTTCATGTTCAGAGGCTTTTCTTATTATTTCGGCTCCTTGCTTTGCCAAGCCAAGGAGCCTACAAATACCTTGAGGAGATGTGGCGCAAGAAGCAGTCCGCCGCTTTGCTTCAACATCTTCAGTTTCCGGTGACACCTTGTGGTGACGAAGAAACACGTGCGGTCTCCAGCAAAACAATGACGCGCTTTCCTATTCGGTACTGTAGGTTCATGCAGGACAAGTGATAGGCCATACAGTAGATATATTTTCCAAAATGGTTCGAAAGGTCAGCAGGCTTTTTTTCCAGACTCGTTTCTGCTTGCATGATCCTGAATCCACGAGTAATTACAATCAATCAACTCACGTCCTGACCAAGGACGTGATGCGCTTTCTGGCACGCATGCGCAACTGGGAGTTTCGCCAGTGCCACGACTGAAGGGTTTTCGCGTTTCATACGCTAGCAGGGTTTGAAAAACTTCATCATGTTGTGTGTGCGCAGCTGCATTCATTCAAAAAGGTGAGGATAACTCTTGAATTCTTGAATTCAATTGGCGCAATTGAAAGTAGCGCCTAAGTATATTTGTGTCAAAACAAAGTGAGTGGAAACAGTTTTCATTCACTGACGAACTGTTGCATCGTACACAACAGCATTTCACATGATGTGCAACTACAACTTCTTGCCAGTGATTTACAGTAGATTGGTCGGAACGGCATGGGTCTTTCAACGCACCGAAGGTTGCCTGCCGTGCACCGCTGTAGCCGCCCCACCCGTCCGGACAAAGCCCGGAAGGTGGGGTACAAGGCCGGACGTGCTGTGGATTGCTCTGCTAATAGTACTGTACCTTATTGTTTTTTGCAAGAAACCATGCAAAGCGAGTCATAGTGTCATAGTGATCAATTGGTGCCAAAAAGAGTTTCTTGCTGAGTGTTGTTCTGAATAGCACCGCAGCTTTCACATTCGCCACTGTTATGCAAGGCCAAGCAGGGCTACTGCATCTACCGGGTGCGCGTGAAGCGAGGGGATCGCAAGAAGCGTGTGGCCAAGGCGGCTCCATTGCGTTTTCCAGCACCCGCTGGTGTCTACCGGGTCGTAGTGCCTACCGGGTGCGCTTGACAGTTCAGCTTCGAATCCGGACTCACACAAAATCAAAGAGTCCAGTCAAAATCATAGTCTTTGAACATCGGGATCCTTGGGACCTTCTTTCCGTCTCAGAACCCACGGAGTTGGCGGGATCCGGTCCACGACTCCGTCTCAGATCTGGTCGATCCGTGCCCTCCGCATGTCGGGTGGCGGATCAGGCGGAAAAAGCACGGATGAATGCGGTTCGATCAGCTGCCGGGTTTTCCCAAAAAAAGCTAATTTCCAAACCTGGTGGCCAGGTTTTCCCTCTCCGCCGTATCGGGCACCGCAGGGCATTGTCTATGGCAAGCCTGTCACTTGGCCCTCTTTTTGAACAAGGACCGTGCTAGATCTCAAGAGAAAAAGGCAGCCGGTTTTTCTTTGCCATGGCAAATTTCGGATTTCAATGCTTTGGCTGTCTGTCGTTGATCCCCATTATTTCTGTCTATGGGTTGCTTTCTTCTTGTGTTGACAGTAGTTCTTCTCAACCAAGCAGCTTAAAAATTGGCTGAAAGGCCGTTGCACAATTCTACCACTAACTGTCTTCAGCCGTGCAGAGTCTCTTTCACAACGGAGGGTTGCCGTTTCATCCACAAGATATTTTGTTGCTGAGATTGGCATCAGATTGCAAGCCTGACCAGCTCTACTTGAGGTGAACCAAGGCATCAACAAGTGGAAGGCCGTGCGAAACCTCCGCTCCATTGCCGAAGAGCGCGTCGGACGCAAGTGCGGATCCCTGCGAGTCCTGAACTCCTACTGGGTGGCACAGGCGGGAAGAAGTCAAAGCACTGTTTGGATTGGAGGGTCAATGACTTCTGGATTGTGATCGGATAAACGCCGCAACATTGATGTTGTATAAGAGCTGAAGACTTCTTTGTGTCACAGGATGCGATGCACAAGTGGTACGAAGTGGTGATGGTGGATCCCTTCCACAATGCCATCCGCAACGACCCACGCATCAACTGGATTCTTGGAGTGAGTCAGTGGGAACCTTCAGGGCACCTGTTCAAAATTTGTTGAGAGCTTCCTGTCCAGGAACGACTGGGGGTTTAATTTCTTCTCACTTCGCGTCAGCGTGCACAGCCTGCCCCGTAGATGCTTCTGCGTTGCATGGCAACATTTTGGCAACGCTTTAAGCCATGCCCTGGCTGCCCTGGCCATGAGCTTCGATCAGGATTTGCAAGCCTGTGATGAAGCATCGAGAACTGCGAGGCGTTTGGGTTTGGGTTTCTGCGGTCCTTGTGGCTGACCCAAGTAGCCGGTAGGGACGAACACTATTGAAAGCTGTTGAGAATGGCAGCATTCTCCCTTAACTTTTGACTTCGTCCCAAAGATTGATCCACGATCATTTGTCGCTGTGCCGATGCGAGGCGTGACGGCTGCCGGGCGCAAGGCACGTGGCCTCTTGAAGAAGGGCAAGCGGGTCGGGAGCCTAAGAAAGAGTTGAAACTGTCTTAGTTAGAGTCTTGATGAATCCTTCACTACTTGGTGACTTGGTCCCTGGGTTCCCAAAAAGCAAGGGTAATTAGGCCGCCGGCCAATGTTGGGATGTCGTTTGGTATCACCCCTTCAAGTGCAGGAGTTTGGGACTGGGGCACTTTAGTCCTCCTTTTGAACTGTTGCTGAAGGCTTCATCAACTCATGACTTGCTAGTCAAAATGCCTCAAATTGGGCTGAACCCAAACCCCTCACCCTTACCCCGAAAGGGCACGCGGCCGAGCAACTTTTCTTGGCTTGGATTCACATACTCTCAGTTTTGCCCTTTAGGAGTCTTTGCCCAAGTCATGGAGGATTTTGAGCACCATTGTGCACAAACCATATGGCACATTTTCAGACATGCAAGGACATCAACATTGTAACATCCCACATCTCAATTTCACTAGACTCTCAATTTCAGTCAGCGTCTTTTGTTTGAACAAACAAGTTTTGTTGGAACCAACCCGCAGCTTTGGTCCGCCCTCTGCCTTCAAACTGAGGCCACAAAGCTGCGACCCTCCGCCCGCGCCGTGTACCGCAGGTGCCCAACCCTCGCAAAATGAGCTTTGGACCGTCACTGCAAGTTGGTTCCACTGGACCAGCGTTTTCAGAACTGCAGATGAAGACCTACATAAATAGACCATAGACCCACTTGGCTCTTTTCCACGGTGAAGCTGTTGAAACTGAGGCACAGCCTGATGCGGCTGCGCCGCTACCGGTGAGGCTCGGGGCCGCAGGTCGGTCCCATCCCGTGAGAACGAAAGCCGCCAGGGCATCGGCGATCGCGGAACGCCTCGGGGCGGCACCGAAGTGGCCATTGGAGATCATTTGGTTCGGAATCATACGGGACTGGTTGAGGGAAATCATTTGATGAGTTACAGTTCAGCTCAGCTGCAGTTCTGTGCCAAAGGTGCCATCCAGCTGCGCTGTTAGGATTGTGGCTGGGCCCTGCATGTGGCATGGCCATAGAGTTATTGCCGATTCTTCTGGCCGCTGACGAGTTGGAACACGCGTTCCGAATGTAGCAAAATCACCTGGACTTCTCCTCGTGGCGGCCGAGAGGAGCCTGGCAATGCTTGCAAGGTCCCCATGTGCAACGCCCCCCCCTGATTCGCAGCCTTGGCTTTCTGCTGATTCCAGTGCGCAAGAATTCGGGGAGCAGTGAATTCTCTTTGAGAATGTCTGGGTCCTGGAAGTTTGCTAGGGAATCAATATATATATATATATATTTGTACATTTGCTAGGGAATTAGAATCAATAATATATATATATATACACATACATGGTTGAAAAGTAGCTTTGCTTGAGTCTTTTGAGTTTTGATAAAGCTGGCAAGAAACGTTGAGATCATCAGCCGCGCTTGGAAAGATCCAGTGCCATTTGCATAGGCAATATTTCCACTATTCACAGCGCACCGTGATTGGTGTATCCCAGGTATTGTAAGATTTTGTCCATCAACAATGCAATGCACAGTGGATTCCTTCAAGTCCGAGCTTTAATTATATACTGACCCTTCATTGGTTTAGTGCCAGGTGTGGATGTGGGATGTCTGAATTTCTTGAACCCCCATGAAGTTCATATGGCAGGGGTAGCCAGCTTTTCCCGAGCAATTCCACCAAGCTCTTGTAGTGCAAATTCTGCAAGTTCACTGCCAGCTTCGTGTTGCACTGGATTCGCCGACCAAAGCTCCTGTGCCACGGGATGAAAGGAATCCTCCGCAGCGAGATGAAAAGTGACCCACGGACGGACGACCGCGGTCGTAGCGCACGGATGAATCAGCGTTGAGGGCTTTTTGTTGCTATTTGATATACAATCAGCGTTCGCATTTAAAGGATGCTGTTCATCCATCCGCAGATATTTGTTGCGCCTATTCATCCGAATGCCAGAGTTCGGTAGCTGGTTCCCAGTGGGTGACATTTTGGGCAACGTAGCGCGATAGAATTTCAACGACCCTGCAAGAGTCTGGGAAACACAAAGAGAAGGGTCATTTTTCGTGTGTACGGTTGAAAAGTCCAGGCGAGCCTGGTCTCTCGTGCCAGAGCCCCGGCGAACGAGTTGAGTTGGTTCTGGATGTCGAAGTTGGTTCTCCAAAGAGTTCTTAAGTTCTCCCTAGCTCTTCCGCCGCATGCCAGCTTGTCTTTCTTCTTCTCGCGTCGTTGTCTCCGTGTTGGGCCATTTTCCCTGTCCCAGATGGCTTTCTCAGGCTCAACGCCTTACTCCACTCGGTCAACGCCTTTGGGCCTGGCACCTGGTCCGTCCCCTTTCGGTCACCGGCTGCGTCGCTGCGTCCGTCGCGTCCGAGGCCGGTGCAGCTGAACTTCGGTCCCCCAGAGTCGGACTCGGTGGAGGGCTGGGAGGCGGGTCTAGAATGGCCTATAGTTAGGAGGTCTGAAGGGAAACAAGGGTTTTGACGTGTTGAGGTATTGAATGACATCTCATTGGTTGGGTGCCAGTGACTGCCAGTGTTTTTGGAGTTGGAAAATCTTTGAGGGAACGACTAAGTGCGGAAGACTGGCTATTCCTGTCTTGTTTTCTTGGCAGTTTTGATGGGAGCGTGAGTTGTCTACATCTTCTTGGGAAGTGACCTCGGTGCTTGGAATTCTCTCCTTAGGCCAGGTTCCTTTGAGAGGTACGTATGTTGATCCCAGTGTTAGGCATCAACATTGATGACATTTTAGGTGGAAGATGACATGAGTGGTTGTTTCAATTGTAGGAGCCTTGTGATTTCGGAATACCAAACTCCCAAAACTTTAAGATACATGTGTTCGACTTTTCCCCTGAAGCATCAAATGAACCAATCATTACATAGGCGGTATAATGGACTCTAGAGAGGATTTTGGATGGAAACGTTTCCAAGGCGTACTTATGCGGTTGCTCAGTCTCTTACTGCCGCCCATGGGATAGACAAACCATGCAAAACAAGTGGGGCTAGACCCAGCATGCAAAGTAAGAGAGCTTCAAATGCTGGCTGCAGAAAGCCAAAAACGCCTGGCTAGAGACCCAACAAATTGCAGGGTTCCAGGCCAGGAGTCGTGCGTACGAGTTGTGCCTGGTTCTAAAGACCAAGAGACACTTAAGAAGCCTTTAGCTTTGAACGCTATCCAGGAATAAAAGGGAAAGACCCATGAACCATCCGATGCACCTATGTTGTGAGTCATGAGAGTCGAGGCTTCTGCGAGGGCCCCTCGCTTTTGGACAGTTGGCAACAGATGATATGACAGGCTGCCTTTGGAACGGTGACGGGTACGCCATTCCTCCAACTGCTGCGGTCTGAGACAGAACTCTGATGTTTAAGCTTTGGGTCTCCTTTCATTTGCTCATGCCCATGAGTTCTTTAACTTTTGGATGCTCTTCATGATTTGCCTTACAGTGGAAGTCAGCAGACAGATCAAGAAGCATGGTCCGTGCTGGATACCGCTCACACATACACAGACAGATCTTGTTGACAAAAGCCTCTCATGACCTGCAACAAAACAATGACCGTGCAAGAGGCAGCTCAGGCCGCCATTCGTTCGCGAGCGCACGTCGAAAACCCGAATTCAGGACATCGCTCGATCCACCTGTCTTCGGATACTGGGGTGGTGATTACCAAAGTACGGGAGCTCAAAGCAGCTCAAAGCGTCCGTGACGAGTTTGTTTGTGGCCAACTCGGCCCAGAGGGAGAGCTTGGGGACTGAAGGCGGTGGATCTAGACCGTCCTTCACTTCGTGAAGCAACAGTCTAGATCTCGCGGCCAGATTGCTTGGGTGTTGCCTCTCTACACCACATGTTCAAAATCAAAAGATGTTGTAAGATGTACTATCCCTCATCTTGGATGGTACAAGTTCTACTGTTTTTCAACAGCCACAAGTCCAGACGAGTCTTTGCTTGAGGTGCTGTGCATGTGCAGTTGGACGCAAGTCCAAATGGCAGCTTCAGCATTCTGCCAGAGAATGTGTGAGATTCTCAGATCTGGACGGCTCTGGAGGCCCGAAAGCCTCAGGGTGAGCGCAAATGGCGCTGCAATGAAGATGTTCCCTACTCAGATTCCTTTTTTCATCTGCTTCCCATTTCAATTTCTGAGATCCATAGAAACTAGATGAGCAGATGCTGGAACCAGCAGATATGGTTGACGTCCTTCTTCAAACCAGCCATGGCAGCGAGGTTCCTTTGCTTGGTGTCCGTGCCCGTGGGCAGCTATCATCTGGAGGCACCTCCTTTTCTCCAGAACTGGAGGCCATCGCTATTAGGCTGGAGGCCATCGCAAGTAGGTTGGAGGCCATGGCTATTAGATACTATTAGAAGCAAAGCTAATATAGGCTGCTATTAGGTTGGAGGCCATCGCGATAATCTGGGGGCACCTCCTTTTCTCCAGATCTGGAAGACGGGAGACGGCTGCTATTCTCAGTCTCCAGACAGATCTCCCGAGGTGTCCGTGGGGAACGCTTCGGGGTCCGGGATCCCCAGCAAAGGGATCCAATGAGCTTCTTGCTTTTGGCTGGGAAGATAAGTGATTTGGCATATCCAAACGCCTAAACAACTATTTCTTTTCTTCCCATTCGGTTCCTCTCCTCATTTCTCTTGTTGGGTAGTGTTTGGATTGAAAAGCTCTTTGTCCTAGATTCCACTGTTCATTCTGTTTTGCCAACAAGTTGAGTGGCTGCGACGCATTGTGTACCCAGTGTACATTCCACCAAAGCCCTTGTTCAGACGCATCTGTGCTGAGTTAAAGAGCGCAAAAAAGAGTGACGTTTTCTGGAAAGAAACACCTACCTGAGTTCAAGAACCATCACGATCTATCCTTCAACAATCTTCAACATGAGTTCATTTCATTTCATTTCCAATAGAGAACCTGCAGTACTTGAGTAGCTTGTCAGCTTGCCTACCAGCGAAACCAACTTCAGGGTCGCGTCATCCTGTTTGGAGCTCGACAACGGCGACTGCCTCGGTTTTTGGGCCTTGTGGGGCTAAAGAGTGCACAAGTGCTCTTCTTTCTTTGCACCGCTTTGCCACCGAACGGCCCTGTTTCCTGTTGGTGACTACAATCGGAAATGGACTTCGGCTCAACAGGAAATGGTGCAGCTTCGACGCAAGTGCTGAACAAGTACTTGATTTTTTCCTCCGGCAAGTTCTGAACAAAAGTAGGCTGGAGGCCATCGCAATTAGGTTGGAGGCCATTGCAAGTAGGTTGGAGGCCATCGCAAGTATATAGGTTGGAGGCCATCGCTGTTCGCTCCCATATTTGCCGTCCCAAGACCTCGAGATCGAGATGAAACTTCTTCAAATACCCCGTAAATACTGGTACAAGTATTTGGAGTTGAACATCGCATTTTCGTAGCTTTGTAGTTTGGATCAGAACTGCATTGATCACCATCTCTTGCACACCCTGTGCGTCCTGAGGGGTCCGGATATATGAGGGCCAAACACTTGCTGGTGCGATCGACACGGCCTTTGCCCAGCTGCAGAAGCAGGACTCGGGAGAAGCGGGCATGTCTATTCTGCCCGAGCTTTTGCATCGATTCGCAGTCAGACTTGGTAGTTCTTCCAGCTTCCAGTTCATTGTTCATCGTTTTTCATTTGTTGATCTATTTATTTACCTCTATCTATTCCTTCTTATTCTCTACACGTTTCTGACGTTGCCGACAGCCAGGACTTGGACTCTTGCCTCACGTTGCGCGCCTGCGCGGAGGCGGTCGTGAACAGCTGGAAGGCGACAGGGGCACAAGCGAGAGACAGGTGCCCAGCGTGAACAGTAGATGGAACCACTTTCGATTGTTTCTCACAGGCATCTACTGTTGAACATCCTGTGAATGGAGATGGACCACTTTCGAGCTCTTTTTTCAACAGTAGATGGAACGCCGGCCTGGCCCTGGTCGTGTGAACGGCTGTCAGATGTGGACCACTTTCAAGGGGTATACACACAGGATCTGTTCTTTTCCTGCTGATGCGGCTCATGGAGTGTCCCAACCGCCAAAAGCGCGGAAGTGATGGAACCCAACGTGTTTGGTGATGGTGTCTCACAAGTAGACCATGAATGGAGGCTTCCCAGTTTGCTGAATGCTTCGCCAGCTTTGCATCATGGCGCCAACCCCGAGAAACCGGAGCGCTGTCCCAGTTCGTGGGAATTGGAGCTGCGTCGTGTGCATGCAGACTTGAAAGAAAAGCTCGAGAATCCACACTTCGTGGCCACTCGATGTGATCAAGATGGCTCAGGAGATTTATCTTTCCATGAGCTTCAGCAAGCTCTTCGGGTCTTTGGCAGAAGCTTTCAGGGGCCAGAACTGCAAGAGCTCATGCTCGGGCAAACGTGGATCAGCAAAGAACGCTTCGCTGAGATCATTGAAGCCTCTCATCCTTCGAGACGACGAATAGTTCCACACTCCTTGCGGGGCATGGCTTTGGGTCAGTTGCATCACCTCGAGACCTTGTTTGTGACATCAGGATGGTTGGCGATGCAGTGCAACTCTTTCAACACCGTGAATTCTCAAGCCATCCTCGATGGTAAGATGTTCTATCAGGCACCCAATTTGTATGGCCTGGACATGTTTGTAGTAACTCCTATGTCGAAGCCAGGACATTGCATGGCCCGTGATCAGGATCATCAGCAAAGCATTCCGGCGAGCACTGAACCAGCATCCTTTTCTGAACTGCTGAATCCACATGGTTTGTACGTGCACTGCTTTGTCTCCCACTTTTGGGGACATGACTTCCACAGCACGGTCAAGGCTTTGGAAATGTGGGCAGGCACCAAACTTCGAGCTCTGGAGACTGAAGATCCAGAAGCAGTGGTGTTTTGGATTTGCCTTTTTGCATTAAACCAGCACAATGTGGCTGAGGAGGTGGGGAAGACGCCCCGGCAAGGCCCTTTCAACGCAGCCTTGTCGCAAGCCACCGGAGGAGCTGTGATGGTTCTCGATGCCCAAATCAACCCTTTCAGAAGAATTTGGTGTTTGTTCGAAATCTCTCGGTTGAAGGACCTTGAGCGGCCTTTTGAGTTGATTTCCGACATGGGCTCGTTGTCGCAGCCAGAAAGCTTTCAATGGGAGGCAGAAGCGATTGTGATGCTTCGAGCCACGTGTGAGGCTTTGTGGGAGGTGTCAGCGATGAGGGCGCAGAGTTCGGTGGAGGCAGACAAGTATGCAATTTGGGCAGAAACTGTAAGCAATGGCTTGAAGGGTGCGATAGAAGCACATGGTGCCAAAGCCTTCTTTGATGCCGAAATCCAAGCATCAGGTTTGGATGGGTTGAACTGCTTTTTTGGGAACTTCGATCACTACGTTCGCTCGCTTCTTTCCAGCAGCGTTCTGCAGCTTTCACTCGCAAGGGCAGATTATGCTTCAGCGGCCAAGTGCTGCCTGCACGGAGCATCATTTACACGCGAGCAGCTGCAGGAAATTTGTACATCCTTCAGTGCAGACGGACAACGGACAGTGTGGTTGACCGAACTGCTGTCTAAAGCCACAGATGCAACCATGGCACAGCTACTGCTGCAGTGTGGTGCTGATGTAGCGGCCAGAGTCAGGAATGGCGAAACTGCTCTGCTGGGTGCAGCTCGAGGTGGCCAAGTGGCTGTGGTGAGGATGCTGTTGCAACATGGTGCCGACGCTGGGGCCACAAGGCATGATGGTGCCACTGCTCTGATGTGTGCTGCTACAGCTGGCTACGAGCACGTGGCAAAGTTGCTGTTGCTGCATAGGGCCAATGCGGGGGCCAAAAGGAATGATGGCCTCACTGCGTTGCTTTGTGCTGCTACGGTCGGCCACGAGCACGTGGCAAAGTTGCTGTTGCACCATGGCGCCAATGCAGCGGCCGCAAGGAATGACGGCTTCACCCCACTAATGTTTGCTGCTAAGTGTGGGCACGAGCCTGTCGTGAGGCTGCTGTTGCACCATGGTGTTGATGTGGGGGCCACAAGGGGTGATGGCGCCACTGCCCTAATGGATGCTACTCAAGGTGGCCATGAGGCTGTGATCAGGCTGCTTTTGCAGCATGGTGCCGATAAAGGGGCTGCCAGGTCGTTAGGCTGTGACAAGGCAGAACTGGAGCGCTGCATTGAATTCCATATGGAACTGCCTTCTTTTTCGCATTTCGTTATCAACATGTGACACATGTTTACATCGATCCAATGCAGGTTGAGGAGATTACGTGCCACAGCAGCTGCAGCTTTTGCTCGGGCACGTGGGGCAACCCAGGCATTTGCTTTGTTTGCGAGGCGACCGACTGAAAGCTGCAAGGGCCTGGCAGACTGGTATGAGAAGGAACATTCAATTGCTATCAATTACCAACCTAGCTGATGCAGGAGCAGAACACTCGGTTTCAACACCAGGAAAGCCTTCACGCCCCCGGCCTTTGTACGAAGGCCTTTCATGGAAGAGGTCCAGTGACAAAGCAACACACATTTCTTGCCAGGAGTGATGGGCAGTGTGCAGTCAGCTGCACGGAAGGGCGGACCTTGACTGCCAGCCCGGAAGCCTAGGACCTGTGGCCACCTGTTGGTCGGCCAGGTTCCCTGTGCGCTTTGAAACATTCGGGTTGCTTTTGAACTCCTCATACATCGCGAGGTGAAAGTGGTACCTACTGCCTGGCGCGTGTTCCGTACGCGCCCAGTGGTCTCAGTGCTAGTGAGGCGGGACGGTTCTCGGATAGGCAAGAGCAAAGCGTCAGGGGTTTCACGAAGAAGACGTCAAGGGCATGCATCAGGCAGGGAAAAGGATATTGTTTTTGTACCTGTTCGGTTTTCCGTTATGTTAACCTCAAATCAGGGATAGAGCAGTTTATATAGAGAACGAGGTGGAGTTGGGTCAAGGAGAAACCGGAGCAGCTTCCACCTTTTTTGTTTCTCAGGCAGAGGAGGTTGATGCTCGCACTGTATTCTTGTTTCAACGATTCTGCTACTGTACCCTTTTTGTGGATGGCTGAGTCACCCGCACCAAGTGGCAGAGAGAGAGAGAGAGCGCGCGCTACCAAAAGGTGCACCCTCTCAACTGCTGCGGCCGCCCTCCGGTAGGTCACCAACAGCAGCCTCCAGCTCTCCTGGGTTTGGGCTCTAAGATTCCCATCGGTCAAACCACAAATAAAAGGCTTTTGGGTTTTCGTGGGTGCTGAGAAGAAGTACCTTTCGCATTTTCTCCAGTGTGTTTCTTTCTTTTTTTGAGGTGGTGACTGAGCACTCCAGTACCAAGCGACACCCATGAAGCTGAGAGAGATGGGAGAGAAAGACGAGCTGGGAGACATCAGTCAGGAAGACCGAGGACTCGAGAGTCCTTGAAGACCGAGGCAATCCCTTGACAGAGATGCAACTTGCTTCACCAGTAGAACTGGAGGCCCTTACTGCAGAAAGTTACAGATCTTGCCGATTTCAGACACTGACCAGGTCTCCACACCGGAGAAAAACAACACCGCCCCGAACGCGCTCCGCACGCGTGGCCGCGTGGCCGGCGCCGAGGTTTTGGGCCTCTCAGGTGGAGAGCCCGTGATTGCCCATCGCGTTCGGCTGGAAGGCAGGAGCGGCGCTGTGGGCAACAGCACCTCCGGTGTGGGGTCTGGACAGATGGCAGGCACCGGGGGGGTTTGGTAAAGGTAAAGATGACAAGGGGGCAAGGATTATGATGATGATTATGGGTGTTGGTTATGAATATGCTAGATACCAAGTAAAAGGCACATGTTATGTACCTGGATTCCAATCCCGATTTTCCAAGTTGCAATGAAACCTAGAAGCTGGGTCTCACTTTTTCCAAGGTTGCTTGACGTCGTTGATCCTTCAAAAAACAACAGTGCTGTCGTTCACGACATGATCTATTCCACGCGACAACTGGATGATTCTGACGAAGAGATGGGTGTCTGTTAAGCCACTGCTCCTGGGATCTCCTGGGTCCTGATCTCTGCCAGTCTCGGAGGTCTCAGATCAGTCATTCCACAGCTCTAAGCACGCACACACCCGAACAGGTGAGGTTTTGGTGACGTGGGGGAGCTCGTGGTCTTCAGTGGGAGAGACTCCTTGTTTGCCTCCATGTCTAGCCATCGCTACTAGGTTGGAGGCCATTGCTATTTGGTTGGAGGCCATCGCAGAGACTCCATGTTTGCCTCCATGTCTAGTGTTTCGCCCCACGCGGTTAGCCTGAGGACCGACACCACCTTCGTGGACGTCACGAACCTGACAGGTGCAGCCTGTTTGTTGGTGAAGATCATCCAAAACGCCTTCTCAACCCGAGCTTGTCACATTGAGACGAAGGGAACAAAGGGCTTGAAGACAGACCAAAGAAGTGCATGCCATGGGGGGAGACACCCTCATATACAAGCAACATCAGATGAAGTGATGAACAGGACCTCTTTCTACGAAGCAATGCAGAAAGAGCCTTTCCACTTCAAGTTTCAATCTTTCGAGTCCTCCGGCCACCTTTCATCTGAGCTGTCCCAAGATGGGCGATCGCTTACCGGCGATCGCCGTTGCAGGTGACACCGAATATACCTTCCAGGCGCCGGTCCGTCCCATCGGGCGCCACAGCGACTTCGGGGCACTCTGTGTCGTTCCAAGCCATGGACGCAGATGTAACGATTGTTTGCACAAGCTGGTACTTTGGGTCAAGACAAGCAAGGTCACACGCATCACGTGTGATGATGCCATCACCATTGGATTTCTTTCTTCCACCAACATAACTGGTGTCACAGGTGCAAGCCCTTAGCGCTGCGGGCGATGGGGACTTGAGTGCCTGGGCACGCATCTGCTCAAGGAGGGGGCCCACACCCTGACATACGAAATAGACTAGATCACAGATATTTACAGAGTCCTTCAACATACAAATATGTATACAACTATACTGTATACATATTGACAGATGTTGCAGATGTTTCACAGATGCAGTACTTGCCCATTGTTGGACTTGGAGACTTCCATGCGCCAACAAGTGAGCCGACCGTGCCTGAAAGATGTTTGGGTGGTGGATATATAATATATATATATACACATATATTTGTGCATTTGTTGATAAAGAACGCCCTTAACTTCTCCTGGTCGATTCAAAATGAGACCATGACCGGTGGCCAGTGGCCGGTGGCCGGTTGCCAAGGCGATCCTTTGACCATTCGCACTGGTCCTGTTCTGCCTTGGGCTCCCTTGGATCTTCGCGCTGTGGCAGGGCAGTCGGGAGACCGATTCCCGGTTTGTGAGGAGGAACACACACCCACTTGGCTCTCATTTGGAATCACACCCAGCTCCTGTGGATGATTCCGATGATTCCCGGTGCTGTTTGGAAAGATGGAGTCCCGTTTTTGCACTAGACTTGCTTGAGTGCTACATGGTGTAAATCTACAAGTGAGCAAACCTGTGGGGTGCACTGATGATGAGAAATTTTAGACGTAGTTCAGCAACAATCGAGGGATTAGACAATCGAGGGATTTGATCTACAAAATTCAACGAGTTGCTCAAGACTGTCCAAAACACTTCAATTGGCTGTGCACCAGCGAGCATCCCTTATTTGCTTGGCTCAAGCTGCAAAGAATGATCTATGAAGAAGCTGATTGTCAGCAGGATCCTTGGATTCATGCCCGGTCATCTACTACAACTGTAACGGTTGTTTGAGCAACCCCACTTGTAAAGCTGGAGCAAGAGAGTAACAAACACAACTTGCGGAGTGCGATGCGTCGAAGTCAAAACCTTTCTGCTCCAGTTGAATCAGCAGCTAGAACCAGGCTTTCAGACTGGCCCCAACGGTGATGGCCCGTGTTTTGTGGCCAGCAGTCAAGGCTCGCAACAAGCCAAGCTCCAAGAGCCTGAAGGTAGAATGGAACAGCTTGAACTAGGCGAAAACTTAAGATTGCTGTTCGCACTGGAGTTGGTCAAAATGCAAGCAAGTTCATTCATACTCCCAAAAACAAGCAATCCAGGGTTGAAGGCATTTGGCTGAACCAATTTTTGGTGATCCCGTGATGGATACAAGTTGGATTGGCACCGGAAAAACCATCCCTGGAAATTTCATTTTCCCTTCCGATCCTCAGCAGGCTTTGTCCTTGGACGTTACTGGCACCTTGCTCGTGCATAGGTGGGAAATGGCGACCCTGGAGTTGAATCGCTGAAGTCTTTGCAGGTTTGATATTGGTTGAACATCTCTTTTGCTAGTGGACCGAATTCAGCAAAGAAGACGGGCACCGATTGAATTCGGCGAGAGAATTCTGCACGAGCTCATTGAGCGACGGTGCAGCCTTATTCACCCACAAGGTCCACGCTGTGCAGCGACAAATCGAGCGATATAGTCACTGGTGTAGCGAGTTCTGGTGTTTGTAGGTCATCTGACAGCAAGGTTTGACCTCATAACTATCCTGTGTTGACATATTCCACCTAAACATATCCTTCATGGTGGACCAGAGTTCTGCCATTCTTGGAATAAACCATGAGCACTAACCATTGAAAGAAACAAGACATGCAGATGTGCGAGAGTGATCGGCTATGAAAGAGACTCATGGGAATTGATCAAAACGCGTTTTTTCAATGGAATCAGGAAACTTTCCATAAGTTGGGAAGAACACGGGCTCTTTGTAAAGACCCTCATGAGCAAAAAGGCACACCCACAGATACCAGCCCCCTTTTGCAATTGAGAGCTACCTAGCTACGAGCGAGAAACCGTGGTAAGTTTGGGCCATGCTAGGACATGCCCAGCTAAAGAGCAGCTAAACATGGACATGTATATAGACATTCAATTTCCCGCTGGCTTGGTTGGCTCGCCTTGGGACATCCGATTGGCTTCCTTTAAAGCTAACGTCTCTCAAGAGACGTCTTGAGCCCTTTCTCAAAAACCGAAAAAAAGAAAGACACCTAAAAGCAAAGCAACACTTTTCATGTGCTCACTCCTTTCCAGTTTCACTTTCTGTTTGCTTTTGTTCGTATTGGTTCCGTTCTGTTCCGTTCCCTGCGCCAGGCATCCCATCCACGAGACCTACGCGGCCTGTGCCCTGTGGGCGAAGCTGGAGAATCCGCCCAGCGCAGAGGCCGGGCGGACCGGGGCGGAACCTGAGCGGAGCCGGGTGATCGACACCTGTTCGACCGCCTGTTACAGGGAATTTGATAGATCCTCACCGGGTGGAGGATCTCTGATGTACATAGGACTCATCGGACTCATTGGTCTTAATTGTAATGTCTTTCAACTGCAGCTTCAGGGTTCGAGAATTGATGCTGGCTTCCGGTTATGGTTCACCGTTTTCACCGAGCCGGAGGTCGGGCTGTCCTCACCACCTCGTGTCAAGGAATCTGTCAAGAAACAAATGGTGAAGAAACAGTGGCGGACCGAAAACACCGGCACGTGATCCTCAGTGAAGAGCCGTTGAAGATCGGACTCCGGACATCGCCCATCTTTCAGGAGCTGAAACCTGCCTTCAAAGAGGCCTTCCGAGAGACCTCCAAGAGCTGCATGGCCGATGAGGGCAGGTCTAGAAGAGACGGTTTGGGAACGGTTTGGGGACGGTTTTGGAGAAAGGACAGATGAGATGACATTTTGGGTGTTTCGCGTGCAAAGATGTCTAAAGTCTAGTACCGGTGTGCATCACGAGATGTGAGCGAGATGTGTGTTTTTGCAGATTCGAATGTCTTTTTGTGGGTGAGAATGGACTCTATGGATGTACAACAGCCCTTTTGTGCAGCCCACCATTTCATGTTTGAGCTGCTGGGACCACCGTCGCGATGGTCGTTCTTAAGCTCAGCTCAAACTGAGCTGCTAGTCTTGCTCGCGCGTTGGATCGAACCAAGGTGGATGCGCGACCGGTTTTTTAGCGACCGGTCGAGGCGAAGGACATGGTTGCTCCGGCCCAGGCTATCCTTGCTTTGGACATGAGGACAACCTTTCCTCGCGAAGCTGGTGGGTATCTTCGACTGCAAGGGCGAAAGGTTGTCACCTGTTCAAAGGATTGGCTTCCTTGAAGGGTTGAAAAGGCTCAAAAGATGAGGCTGGGTGAAAGTAAAGGATTTGAAGGACCTGCAGCTCAACCCTTTCAGCCATGGGTGGCAGAAGTTATGTAAGTTTCCCAAAAAAAAAAGGAACCAAATGAATAGCATGAGCTATCCCGCGTCCTAGCTATGAGCGAACTAGTCCTTACTTAATTCAGTAGGCGCCTACTAATATTAAGTAAGGAGGCAGGGCCACGAGCTCAAAAAGAAAGACATTGCTCCAAAGAAAGACGTTTACCATGATTGGCAGATCTTTCGCTCCCCCTCCACTATTCCACCTGCGCTCCACTCCGCTCCACCACAACACCGCGTGGCTCACCAAGAGGCCCTGGTGGTGAAGGCGGCGTTGCGGCACTGCGGCCGCAACTACGCGGACCAAGACTTCGATCGCTTCTTCCGCCGCGTCTACCAGCATTACGGCCGCCCGGCGCACTGGCAGGTCTGGCGCCGTATCCTGTTGCGTGCTTGGCGTGTCAAAGCTTCGGCGTCAGAGTCTTTGGACAAAGTCTGCCAGTGTAACTTAGAAGCTCTATGCTTGGGTTCTTTGAAAGCTTCGGCTGATGGACTGTCAGAACATTTCTCAATTCAAGGAGCAGTGCCACAGGGAGGCATGTCTTTGGCATCCAAGGCACACTGGATGCTTACGAAGAATTAAGCGATGCCAAGCCATTCTTGGACTGGGCACGACAACAGGGCCTGGCCATAGGAGCAGCTTGACCGTGGAAGTGGAGTGAAAGGATGAGGTTTGACTCATTATGGCGAGCGTCGAGTCGAGTCAACATACAGGGCTGACCCATCAGGACACCCCTCAAAGCCGGTGGGACAATTGATCTTGGGCTGGTCTTGTTAGTTGCTCCATGATCGTTTGTTGGAGCTACGAGATAGATAGGTGTCGATTCCCCACCACCTGAGAGAGGCTCAAAGGCAAAGCAGGCCTATCGCCTCCTTATCCACCGGACCTTCAGGTGACCACCAATAGCGACACCAGAACTCTTGATGATGTGCTGCCCATGCTTGGCTTCCACGACCATTTAAGGCCACTTCTGCTGTTAGCAGCATTTCCAGACGATCCCCCGCACTTGACGAAATGACGTTTCCGTACAAGAACGGTCTTTTGTTTTTTGTGCTTTGACTTCATGGGCAAGTTCACAGCTCCATCCGCATGATCCACAGGTGGTTCGTCTGCGGGCGAGAAGTGGGCAGTGAAAAGCCGGAGCCGTGGATCTTTGTCGAGACCTACCGGCAGGTGCCCGGGAGACCTTGGGGGGGCCAGGAGGTGACGGTTTCTGAAAGGGTGGGTTGATGTAGCATCCAAGCTGAGCTGGAACTGGTTGTACCTGTATAAGTTGATGTGTTGTTAGCAAGTAGAAGTAGGAAGAGTACATGTTGCCAGAAAGGGCTGTGTGGAAAAAAGTCTTTTGGTCGAGCAGTGCCAAGCACAGCCAAGCAAATCCAAACTCTCTCACCTGCAATGAGGGCAACAGGGATTGAACGGATTGAAGCTTGTTTTCTCATGGTTCAACCAAGGACAAAGGCTGGAACCACGATGTGACGATCTGTGTGATAGGAAGCTATATCCCTTGTTTCCGTAACTTCACTTCTGAAGCTAAAGCTGGTAATTTGATGCAATAAATCTAATAGCTTCTTGTTACTACTAGTAAGGCACCTGTTACTACTAGCGTGGCACTTGTTTCTACTAGCTTTTTGTTACTACCAGTAAGGCACCTGTTGCTAGTAGCGATGCACTTGTTTCTACTAGCGTGGCACTTGTTAGTAGTTTGGGTGTTTCCTGAGCAACAGATTGTGATCTTGTGCTGTGGAGGCGAACTTCTGGGTGGATGGAATTAAGCGAGAGGAGTGCTCCGACCAGAGCGGCCCGGTACCGACCGGTTGAACCAACGAAAACAGGCGAAAGATAGCCTACGGACTTTCCCTGCTCACATCACTAATGGTCAGACTGAAGGTTTGGGCTCTCTGTCTTTGCAAGCTGCTGTTTCCGCTGTTACTTCACTTGGTTCATCCTATGAAGCGACCAACTGAAACGAGGCATCATCCTCACCAAGACAGCTGGCAGCATGGAAAGGATGAATCGTTTCTCACACCCTCACACACCATTTGGTCCTTTGAGTTGGACCAAACAGTTTGAGAGGGGGGGAGACACGTCTGACCTTCAGTAGGAGTGGGTGTCTGACCTTCCAACACTTCACTTTTCCAGGAGATTCTCCACATTGGCGATAGCCTGGCGGCAGACTTCTGCGGAGCACGGGCGGCCGGGCTCCAGGTGCCTCCGGGCTCCGGTCACGACGGTCTCGCTGGGAGGAGCTGGAGAGGTGTGGCAGAGGGTACCGACACTTTGCAGGGGAAGTGAACCGATAGAAAGGCTGTACTTTCCTTCTCTAACACTTGTTGTTGAGGTGTTGTTGGACAGTCTTCTGGTTGTGGTGGAGGAGGTGGTGGTAGTAGCAGCAGCAGGAAGGAGTTGCAGTTCAAAATGCCTTTCCTTGCTTTGGCAAACGTCTTCATCGACCTCATCTTCGTGACAAAGCCGGGAGCCCAGAAGTGGAAGGATGACTAGTTCTTCGCACGAGCTAAACGGTGGCATGTCCCAATGTTGCTAAACGTTTGGGCCTCGGTCCTCGCCGCCACCATTTGGTCCATCAGTTCGATAGGTTGGCCCTGTTTGATTCGCACCGTCTACCAGTGCTGATCGCTCCTTCCTAGCAATGCGCGGCTTGATTGTGGACTTGGAGCGCAATGAGGAGGAGGTTGGCTTGAATGAGGGTCAGCACATTGGCATTGATGCTTGTCTGCGGTTGACCATGTCTCCAGGTGCTTGAATAATGGATTTGAGGATACGTTGGTTTCAACATGTTTTTAACAAGTCGGCTGTGTAGCAGCAAACATGTGTAGCGGCTAGCGGCTAGCGTTTGTTCCGATGGGAAGCCCAAGGATACAGCTTCATCACGTAAGTGGCAGATTCGCTTGGGACTAGCTGCCACTGCAGCAGGCTTGGCTTGCTTCTTTTGCCTCCAGATCATGGACCAGCACGGCTCCAAAGTCCAAGAACGCGAGTTTCCCGTGAGTTTCGTGGAAGTGGAGGAGAGCATCAATGCTACGGATGCCAAGGACTTTGAGACTTTTGCCTGCAGAAAGGTGGACGCGATTTCAGGGGACTATTTGAGTGTGAACTACTACATGAGTCTATGTGGAACCTTTCATTGCTCTGGCTGCAGAAAGAACAGCGCCATCGAAATGCTGGAGTTTCACGTGTGGGCCACAACTGGATTCTTTGGCTTGCCACCTGGACCCGCCAAGGTTCATGAAGTTTGCTTGGTCATGGGGTACAAGCATGCTGCTTTCAGCATCCAGCGCAACTTTTCTGCGCCAATTACGGACTATGCCTATGGAGGCATCTATGAGAAGAACAAAGAAAGTCCTGTCCAATTGGCAAGTAGCTTGACTTTCAGGTCTGATATTAACGAAGAAAAATCCTATCATGGCGTTTACCATCCTCATCAACGTCAGTTTCTTGAGGTTGACGTCCGCAAGAAGCTATAAACGTGCGTGCAAACAATTGTGGTAGCCGAGTTTGGCTTTACCGCACTCATGAGAATCTGCCGTGGGTTTCATACCTGTCTAGCTTCTCATCTCATCGGAACCAATTCTTCTTTCTCTACCCTGAGCTGGGGTTAGTGAAGCGAGCAGTCCATGCAGTGTGACAAATGCCACGCTGTCTCTCTGGATGCCCGATGTGTGGGTTTGTCTCGCTTACCTGCACAGGTCTGATGGAAGCGCTCGTCGCTCCGAAGTTGCTACCCTTCAAAATCCTTCGAAAATTCGAAGATGTGATACATTCACACGACTTGCACCCGACTTGACCGTGTGAAGAATGGGTACAATACTGAGCACAGACTAGCGCAGGCATCAGAACGGATCTAGAAAAAGGACACTTGACTCACTTGACATGTCAATTGCTTG
Source organism: Durusdinium trenchii (assembly GCA_963970005.1). Classification (NCBI taxonomy): domain Eukaryota; class Dinophyceae; order Suessiales; family Symbiodiniaceae; genus Durusdinium; species Durusdinium trenchii. The sequence goes on along the minus strand of CAXAMN010026361.1, from coordinate 919,361 downwards.
TACAGAGGAGCTTCGCAGCTTGGGATGCATCTCTTTTTTGTCCAAGACTTGTACATTGGCCCGGATCGAGTCCTGTTCATCTGCACAGTGTCGCTCCGCAAGCTCCAAGGTCAAGATGTCATCATTGTCTACACGAAGGACATTGCAGAGCATGCAGGTATATAGAGCACGCTGTTCGTCTCTCTAGTCTTAGTTCATTACCACAAGAACTCTTCACTCTCTTTCGGTTCCACCAAGCCAATCAGAAACTTTGGACACTGCTTGGGGCCTCCTAAAAAGGCAGTCACTTTCACGCACGACTGCCCAGTCCAACGAGGCAGTGTTGCTGGATCGAAGCGACAACCAGAAGGTCACGCAATACCAGGATCTCTATCGTTGACGCGTCACGCGACGGGCCGGGGAAAGATACGGGCAACATGAATAGGACGCTACTAGGAACAAAGGGCATCGCTACTAGGAGCAAGAAGCTACTAGTAGGGGCTCCTGGCCTTGTAGTAACAGGAAGCTTGCCCATTTAGAGCAAAGGTGAACGGGTTGAAGCCGGAGAATTGGCTGGGCGATCACGTGCCCCAACGAGGCCCCAACGCCACAAACGAGTCCGGCCAAACGAAAGACGACCAAACAGTCCGAACAACCAAACGGTTCCAAGTTCCAGCCACAATCAGTTTTGTTTTTCAAAGCCAAATGATTCTGCGAGGTGTTTCGGTCCTTGTCTCTGGTTCAGGACTGGCTGGAACATCCCGAGATCAGCGAGGAGGATGTCAAAGCATGGACCCTTCGAGACCTAGGCAGGGTTTTCGACAACACTTCTTCCGCAAAGAACTGCAGGAGGATCACGAGATGAGTCACCCATGAAATAATTGTAATGATTGTAATGACTTCCGAAGGAGAGCTGTTGCCTAAATTAGCCAGATTGATTCCTGCATAACTGATAGGATACCCTGTCCTTTCCGGCATTTGGACTGGGTGAGGTTTTGACTCTGACCGGATTGTGTTATATATTTATATAATACATAATATATACTATATATAATATACATGTTAAAGTTAATATCTGTCTTGTTTTCGAGTGTGTCGCATCGGATGTTGTTGTTGGGAAGAAGGACGGGTGTTTGTACGTCCTCACTCCTGGTTGAACCTGTGTCGCTGTGTCAAGCTGGGAATTCCGTTGGTTCTACAAACGGTTCAGTCTTTTTTGTTCCCCAACAGCGAAGGTTAGGGGTCTTGAGTCATCAGCCATAGTAAAGACTTCGGAACAGACCGGAGCAGGTCCCGGAGCAGGTTCCGGAGCAGGTTCCGGAGCAAGTTGCGGAGCAGCTTGTGGAGCAAATTCCGGAGCAGGTTCCGGAGCAGGTTCGGGAGCAAGTTCCGGAGAAGGTTGCGGAGCAGGTTTCAGGAGCAGGTTCTGGAGCCTGAGCAAGTTCCCAGCAGTTCCAGAGCAGGTTCTGCTGGAGCAGGAGCAAGTTCTGGAGCAGGTCCTGGAGCAAGTTCCAGATAGCAGTGAAAAGGCCCGCACTTTTGAAGACAGCGCTGTCTGGCAAACTGCACAGCACTTGTCGGGGAGCAGACAATGGTGCCATTGCCTACTAGGCGGATTCATGCCCAGCCCAGCTGTTAGGGAGCTCTCTTGGGCTTATTTCTTTAGTCCGTTGGATGTCGCCGCTGGGAGGTGAAGTCAAAGATCTTTTGCAGCGCAGCATAATCCAGCAGCTGCAGTGACAGAGGAAGCTCGAAGGGCCCAAGAGTGGAGAACTCACACGCACAACCATGTTTTGTTCTCAAGAACGCCCAAGTTTAGAAGCTCAGCATCACCACATAACCTCAGTTTACCTTAGTGTACATCATTCTGTAGAGGTATGTGCGCATCCACAAGCATATTCTCAGTTCAATCACATCACAATCTGCTGGCACATCTTTCTGAGTTCCTAGCCTCCCCAAGGCCTGAGGCATCCTGAGGCCCAAAGAAGGCCTCCATTTCGAAGAACCCGTCCATGAGGCTGCTAGCCTGTTTGTGGACGTGCATTTGCATTTGTTGGTTTCCAGAGCACAGCACAATTTCCGCTTCCTTAGAGGTGACTCATCCAGTTCCCAGGATGCGAATGGTTCAAAACCTGCAAGGCCACAGTCTCAGATATTGTATATATATATATACACAGGCATTTCAGTGCTTTAAAACGTAGCCCTCAAGAGAGAGGCTGAAAAATCTGTAGACACACACACGATCGCTGCTTGGGAAGCGATGCCAGCTGGGTTGCCCTGGAGCCAAGTCTTGTTTGGTGAAACCCGCTGAGCCCATGTCGAAAAGGGCGGCTGCTGGCCATCAACCTTATGAGCCCTGTGAAGATGGATCAGTGGTGGGCTATCTGGCCTGGAAAGGATACTGTACATAGATGAGGTAGAGGCAATGGACTGCCACGTGATGCAAACTATCCAAAAATTATAAGGTCTGTCAATTTGGTACACCAGCATAACTGAGGGGGGTTTGAGGTTGACACTTGCATAGACCTATGCTGTGCTGCTTGCTTGGTGGTTCAACCAGAATTGGACGGATTCTGTTGCTCCAACGCAAAGCACCTTTGGCCAGCTTGCAAACAATAGTCCTCTACTGGGCCCGTATACGAGGTGATCAGGGAGCCCTTAATCCAACGCCGTTATTGATTTAATGTTTCGGAGAAAAGATCATTTTACTTTTTGGTTCCTTCCTTGTTTGCTTTCTTCGTGTGAGCTTTCACCATCAATCCACTCCATACATTTTGGATTTAGCAGCTGACTGCGGGCTGGCTGTGACTGGGGAAGCAGATTGTTTGCAGAGTCACAGCAAAGCTGCTAATATGGAGCCTCCCTACTTTCCTTGACATATCTTCCTGCAGCTGAAGAACATTTGTTTTGCATCACATATTTACAGTACTGTTTTAAGTTTCATGCAATCGTAACTTCTTCTGTCTGATCTGTAATCATACCATTCTTGACACACATATGTACAAGCGGTTTAATCCAATAGTCCTTTTCCTTCCCGTCTGTCCGTGCCTTGGATTTGTTGGACCTCGACAGCAAGACCTCAGACTCTCCCTCCGCTCCCGTGTTAATCAGTTAATCCTTCTGTCCACACCATCTGAGGTATGAAGTGAATCTCACCTGGACGGCTCCCAGCTACAACGGCGGCGCAGCCATCGTCCTTCGGCGTCAGGAAAGGGACGTCACGACTCGACCGTCGTGACGGTCGAGACCGACCGTTCAGGAGAGGAAAGGTCGTGAGACCATCCTCGCGTCGTGATCCTCGTTCATCCCCCCTCCGGGGTTCCGAAGCTGGTTCCGAAGAGGATGAAGCGTGTGGGAGGTTCCGAGAGCGGTTCACGGTGTGGCAGTGACAGGGGCAAGAGCGAGACGTGTGTCTGAGAGACTGACAAACGGATGGCAAACCTTTACAGTGTGTGGGATTTCTTCTATATACATATATTTGGCACCACCTATATGGACCTCTATAGCAGGTACCTCTCACTTTGGGAGTACCCTGTTTCCCAAATTGCCGCAGCCTAAGGTCTCTTACCTGGTGAGTGCGCTGGGACATGACCAGACCTGGACCAGCGCATCTACTGAGGCTGGGTTGGGGCGACTTCGCAGCTGATGTTCCAACTCCTACTTGGAGACAACCCCTCGAAGCAGAAAAGTTTATTTGTGGAGGTCTACTGTGTTGGCAACACCTCTGTCACTTGCTCGGCTTCGACGGCTGCTGTACACGGATAACAGAGGAAAAGGCAGTGTTCCCAAGCTATCAACTTCAATTGCTTTGACTCACCCTTGGCTCTTCGTGATTTGCTTACCTGAGACCCTACAACACGTGCAGGTGACAGCGGATGGCTTGGAAGGCTACAGCGTCTACACCTTTGAAGTGCCAAGCTCAACAGTGGGTTTGTCGAAAGCTCCTTCTTTGTGAGATGTTCTTTGTTTTCATAAAATCAAGCATAGCAGTGGAAGTTCTTCTACATTGCAGTGTTGTCAGATTCCAACTGACACATTCCCCGTTTGGTTTCACGTCCTTTTCATTCTCCATGGATTTTGGCTTGAAAGGATGTGTGACAACCAGAGATATGCTGTCAGTGTGCAGTTTTGCACCAAGTACATCCTAAATGCCTTTCTTCAGTCTCCAGTTGTCACCACACCACCAAGAACCAGGTGCAAGCCTTGAATTCTGCGGGCTACGGTGCTGCCAACACAACGGAGATTCGGACGTTGCAGGCTGCGGGATGCGCCGATTCCATCGATCGAGCTCAGCACGTGCTGGTCAGTAATGCCTACTAGTTCTTTCTTCTCCAGCACCAGAAAGGTTTGTGTCATTTTTGTAGATAGATAACATAAAGAATAGTATCCTAAGTTTGGGGTGAGAGACGGGACAGCACTGTAGTGATGATGTGCAACTTAATTCCATTCCTTCTTTTCCAACACTTTAAGTTTCTCTAAAATTCTAGAAACCAAATGAATAGTGCGAGCACTTCTTCAAGGAAGCTCCCCCTCAGGGTGGGGGAAAGCTTCCTTGAAGAAGCGTGAGCTATCCTGCATCCATGTGTAGTAGCGTCCACTTGTAGGTACTCACTAGCTACCTCTCCCTTACTTGATTAAGTACAGTAGGCGGTAGGGAGGGGGGGAGCGGGCAAAAAAACAAAGGAACTTTTGGCCCCAAAACTGGGTCCATTTTCTCCCCCCCAAACCGGGCCGAAAGTGACCGCCCTGCCAGATTTTGGACACCATTTTGACCATGAAGGTGCACATGTGCAATGGTATATATATATACTATAACTGAACCACTACCATGGGATCTGGAATGAGGATTCTTTCTGATAATTTGTGGGCTGCGTCGGGCAACACAGCGGCAACAATTTGGAATCCGATACACACACACAGAGAGTGTATAATTATACATTTGACTATATGTAACTATGTGTAGATGGTCGATCTCTCTGAAGGACTGGAACATGATGGAGCACCCAAAAGCAACGCTTTTAATTAGGTGTTGCAATCGACCATTTCCATTGAAGCTCAGAAAGCAAGGCTTCGAAGGCCTCCTTGTGGCACACCTGGTGTTGCCTGAGGGGCTTTTGCCAGGTACCACCTGGACCTGTCGAGCAACTGAATGTATCTCGAGCGGAACAGTGCGCGGCTGAACGAGAGCAGTTTTGCCAGAAGCGCAGAGGCTTGACTTGAGGCAATTACGGGTCGGATTCTATATTTTGCTTCCAGCTCGACGAGTGGATTGTAGCTTGGGAGGAAGTTTTCCGACAAGATAGAAGCCGTGATTTGTGGCAACGTACATACACACCAAAAAAACTTGGCCACCCCAAGTGGGTTCTTTCTGTTTGCTTGAGCTATTGGCCCTGCCTACAAAATTACTGTACTACATTGCTCACAGCAGGAAGGATTTTGCTGCTGAGGTATCTCCTCCGTCTCGACTGGTCCCCTCCGAGTTTTGACGGTGGGGACACCGTGTCAGGCGGGTGTTGGACATTCACGACGCCCGGGCACTGGGTATGACCAGACACCGATGGACCAATAAAGAACCAAAGTGCAACATCAAAGATTCAATGTTGTGATTCTAATGTTCTTGTTTTCTAATCACATCCTCTTGCAGTGCATGTTTCAAGATCTTGGAACTGTGAACCTCTTCTTTGGAATTTCCACACATACCAGACGATTCTCTCTTGATTCGACAACTTGAAACAGTTGTATTGCCGCGATGGACGTTGATCAGTTCATCAACGGTTGCTTCTGTCTTGGGCTGAATTGAATCTTCTTCGCGATTCCACATGTGTCTTTCAAACCTGCTTAGCAGGCTACTACATGCCGCGTCCTGAGTGGCGAGCGAACATCTTGGTGGATGTTTTATCATGTCTGATTGATTCTCACATAGTCATGTTCACAATCAGGATCAGCTGACATTGTTTAAGAGTTTCACATGCACTACTATTGTGGAAGAAGTCATGCACCACCTGCAACAGCCCAAACCCATCAACAGCAAGATGGCCAATGCCTTCCTCCGCATTTTATCATTTTGACAGTGCGATGGTACGGGTATCGACGTCGTGTGACGCAACCCTTGACGCAACCCTTGACGCAACCCTTGACTCCCATTTCTGCCCAGTTGGTGTCAAGCCAGTCAACCAGGCAGGGTGGAGTCAAGGGAGGTTCAGATTCCTCATCTTTGCGTAAAGCTTTCGCCAAAAGTTCCTCTCAATGTGATACCACCCGTGGAGCTGTATACTTGTCGTTTCCTTAAGAATAATTCCGAATGCAATATACGATTCTGAGGTTACTCACCGACTGTACAATGAACACGATGTGGTGTTGAGCATTTGAGCATTTTGGAGTCTTCTGCACTTCCGCGTGAATCTTATATTACTGTTTGCATGCTGGAGTTTCAGCGGTTGCTTGCTTATGGAAAGAAACCTTGATGTTGTCAGGAAGCTAAATTCCCCTTGCCGCAATTTTTGCCATTTGATTCTTCCATGCTGGTAGAGCAGGAGTCGCCATTGCCAATCAGAGCAGCTCGCAGACTTTCGCACTCCTCAAGGTCGGTGGGCTTTCACTTGCGAACCAGTCAGTGGGGGGTGTCCAACTTGCTCGAGCCACGTTCCAGCAACATGTCATTCTGGCCGTTGTCAGTGGTAGAACATAAACCGAACATCGCGCTTGGCACTGCAGCTTCCTAGGAATTGCGCAATCCAAAGATTGCCTCCTTCCAATTTCGTGCCATGGTGCATCATGATGCTAATGATGTCCGCCACCAATTTCGCACCGACTGCGCCACCCTAAAAAGGCAGGCTCCCGCTTGCTCTCCGCTTGCTCCTGACTTTCTGCAGGACCTTCAGGGCTATACGCTCTACCAGTGCGGCTCCCCAGGAATCTTCTCTTGGTCTGATGGTGATGCTGCAGATGACTCTCCCGCTTTTAGAGAGAAAAGTCATCCAAGTGATGGGCTTGCACTCCAAGTGGAAAACCTGGCTGAAAACTATTGCGAGCTGCACTTCTTTTCTTCTTTTCTGGCCGTATGTAGGACGCCCAAGCCAGAGACTCCTGATGTTCGTGATCCAGGATCTTCCCCATTTCAAGCCATTCTGCTCAATTTCTACAGATTTTCTTGAGAGTTCACCATCCTTCCGCCCACACTCCACGATCCGGCGCCGAAAAGGGGTCTCGTCCACGAGAGGTGCCGTGTGAGTGCCTTGAACGGTTTGGGCCTCTCGATGGCTTCATGGATCCAGGCAGAGAAATTCAGACGAGGAAATGGATAAAAATGGAGAAGAAGGCCATTTCTTTGAGATCATCCAACCATATAGTTCAGGTAGAAGTCCAAGCATTTCTTTGAAGTCCATAGATAGCAGGGAGATATGCTTGGACTTCAAAGAAAGGATTCCGAAAAAAGACCACAGATGTTGTTCACCTCTCCAAAGCCGACCGATTTTTGTAGTGCACAAATTCTTTGGCAGTCCATGGCCACAAAGAGAACAGACATCACGTTCCTTGTGGAAATGCATGGCAGGCATGGACATTCGGTATCCTCACATAATCCCTAAAGTCTCCGTCCGGGTCACTGGTCTCGCTGGCCACAGGCGCGGACCCTGGCGGTGCCACCGCACCAGCCCGGGCAGCCCATCGTGGAGGAGGAGTGAGACCTGACCGCTCTCGAGCTACGCTTTTGGTTTGGAATCCAACGAGTGAGAAGGAGTTTGGCGGCTTGGTGAAGCCAGACCTAAAAATCGGATCAAGGAGCATGCTATTGGTATCAGTATTCAAATGTTGCTCCTGGATGGAAAGTATGTTTCCAGGTCGTACACAGGTTTGTGGAACAGCAGCACCTTTTGGCAGAGCCTTTGGAGCAGCCAAATTTAGGGAGCCATCATCCATCCATGAGGGTCCGAATTCTCTTGATAGCTAATTATATGACTTCACTTTGATACAGCTCCGTTTACTTCCCATCAGGTTCAGTGAGAACGGCTGACGATTTTTGCGCCTTGATCGTCAGAACGGCTTAGCTCAGCGGAGCTCCAGGAGCAGCTCCATAAAGTGAAACTCTCTTGGGCCGAGCCGGAGGCGATGCGATGCGATGCGATGATTCGAGGGAGATCTGACTGGATGAGTAGGGAACTGGGAACTGGATGAGTTGATGAGTTGACAAGTAGTAGGGTCCAGGTGTGTCCATGTCACGGTTCGTTTTGTTTCTCTTTTCGATTTTGCCTCAACCTTTATATTTCAGAGGAGTCTCAACGACTCGCTCTCATAGATTCCATTGTTTGTAGCGGGAGTTGGTGAAGATGCCGCTTTGGACAACAAAAAAAGGACTGTGCTTCTGGCGGTCCTTCTTCTATGTGCAAATTCATTTCGTGGATCTTTCCCCAGACAGCGAGAGCTATTGGGGTTCTGACTTCAAGTATAGGAAGAGGTGCCTGTGTGCGCTGCCAGATGTGTGGCCGTGTGTGTGCTCCTGGGTGCTGGTGCCGCTGCAGGGTGCTGCTGCCAGATGTCTACGGTAATGTGTGCTTTGGAGCCTGCATGCTCGTGCCGGGGCTGCCCACAAAAATACCTTTTCTAGGCATAGTTTAGTTCCCCAGATAGCGAGAACTATTGGGGAAGAATCGAAGAATGAGCTACTTTCGAGAAAGGGTGTCAGTGGTGGTGCTGAGTGAGGTGGCTGCGTGCTCTGTCGAGACCGGGTGTCGGTGCCGGTAGTGCTGTGGGCGTTGTGAGGTGGCTTTGCGTGCTGTCGCAACAGGGCTGGCCGTGGGCGCTTTGGAGAAAGGGTGTCGGTGCTGGTGCGGTGCTGTGAGCTGGCTGTGCTGGCTGTGTGTACATTCTAGTTTCAGCCAACCGCATGTCGACTTTTTGGATTCTGCCTAGCTATTTGGGAATCTGGGGTCTATGCTGGCGTGATGTATTTCTTTTCCATCATGTGGATTTCATGGTCATCTCTCCGCTGTGTCGGTGAACGCGGGAACCTCTCAGAGCTGCCAGGGCGACAGCGGAGCTAACCTTTCTGGATACAAGGCCCGGAGGAGTCGCCTCACCGCAAAGCCCGAGACAGGACAGTAGACTCAGTGGACTTCTGGACCGTTCCAACTGAAACGCTCATGGAAGTGGCGTTTTCGCTTCCCCTCAGCCAAAAGTGAGCTTTGTTGATGCATCCCTGAACATCTTCTTGGCCCCAAACATTGTGATTTATTCACTGCCAGGTTGACGAACAGAAAACAAACCAAACCATGTAGTGGAAAAGCGTGGAAAACTCATTGAAAGCTACTTGGAGGTCTATGGCAGCATGGACTCAATGAACTGGTACGTCGCATGAAGCTCAGACAGAGCAGATGGATTTGGGAAGATCATTGCATGCATGCGATAGACACAACTATGGAACTTGAACGGCATTACGGGCATCAAAACCCCAAAGGAAAAGGTCAAGTAGATTAGAATGCTAAGTATGCTACAAAAGGATTACAAAGTCGACAACCTGGCTATGAAATTCCTGGAACCTTGTATTCTTCCTTGCCAAGCAACCGCTCTTAAGCTAGCCATTTAAGAACAAGCACACCTTTTTGCGCTCCTGCTCCCAAGCATGACTCAATGCCTCCAACTCAGGTTTGGAATGACACCCAGTCTCCGAACACAACATGGTGAGACTGCTCAGTTGTAAGTTGCGGAAGAGACCACTTGGCATGGAGTATGGACAGCACATCTTCAGCATCACGATCGCAGATGGGCCGATGCTTCTGTATGGACCTGACGTCTCGCAGACCGAGGTGGATTTTGGATCTTGAGGCATACACGGTTTGGTCCCCCAGCGTTTCAGCTTCAGGGTGGTGAATGTTTAGTCTAGACTGGTCAGATTTTAGGCTTTCATTCCTGATGGTCTCCGTCTTCTCCGTCTTCTGTCATCGTTTTTTGACTGATTGCAGCCAGCTGAGGTGTACTACTTCACAATTGCCGGGCTCAATGAGATTGGGGAGGGTCTGAAGAGTTGGGCCCTTGGCGACGGCGAGGACGGCCTAGGACGGCGAGACCAACGCCGTAACGACTTGCGGCCTCTGAGGGTGTGCCCTTCCCGCGGGAAAGCATTCAAAGTGCACTTATATATGGGACATTGGTATACCTATATAAAACTATAACTACCTCTCTTATATCACACTTATATGGGACATTGCGAGTCTGTGACTGTTTTGGGAGGTAGCTATATAAGTAAAGTGCTGACCTAAGGCTCCGGAATGAGAGACGGGGTGTTTTCTGTCTGGTTCAACGAGGTGCAGGGGTTTCATGCGAGACGGAGGCATTCCCATATATCACTGGTGAAAGCACCGTGGCAACACCCATTTCTAATCCCGAGTACCTATTGATCAACACTACTGACACTACCCAATTAACAAAAGCTCATTGTTTTATATTACTGCCTTCTTAAACCGCTACTAAACTACCAACAAGGCTGATTTGGCATTTTTTTCTTTTTGATTGGGTTCCCACACAGTCACCTACATCCACCCGCACCCTCCCGCACCCTCCCACGCCCTTTGACTCCTACTGACCGAAACTTCCTTAATAAACCCCAGGCTGGCAGCCCTGGTTAGTCATTAAGTTTCTATTCAATAAATGCTCCTCTCACTGACCCTATTTTTGACACCCCTCATTTCGGGGACCCCCGTATTAAAGAACGTGGATTGACTTTTTAAACATAGGGTGGGGGGGTGCCGCCGTGTTTAATGTATAGGTGGAAGAGATTAATTGCACCCTACATGCATTGGTCATTCCACCCTATGGCCTATGGCCCCTATGACTCTAGGTCCTAGCTGCGCAGATCCTGTGAGCTGAAGACATTTGATTGACAGCAGTTGCTAGTGAGACCAACAGTGAAGTAGCAAACGATGCCTTGAGGGTGGGAGGTGGGATGCGTAGGTGATGGAGGTGGGAATCTTCTGTTAAACACATACGTGCAAGGATGTTGGAAGAGAAAGGCTTTGGCCCAACTGATAGCGGCTGTTTGGTTGAAGTCTGGACACGTACTTTTCGGGGCTAGATCCTAGACAAAGAAGTTTGGATCATCTTGATTTGAGGTGAGATGGTCTCTGCCTACACAGCTCCTGTTGGTCTACCCCATCCGCATGGGAACCCAAGAAGGCTGGGGGGAATTCACGTTTGTGTGATGCCCGCCACGCCTGGAAGCGTACGGGGGCAGTCACAAGGACTTCCACCGATGCCACGGGCCGAATAGACACATCTTCGACACGTTGCATGCGAGCAACATGTGAGCAGCACGCCTTGACACAATAGGACGATGACTGTTCGATTCAAAAGCAAGATGCTCTGTGAAGTGGGAGGTTGCTCTGTGTGAAAAGACCCATATCTTGTCCTCAAACTTGTGTCTTCTCACCAGCCACTCCCACATCATGACAGAAGGACCTTGACTGAAAATACTCGTGAACTGCTAAAGTTGCTAATTGTGATCAACTGGTTCGTGTCCAAGTGATTCAAACGTGTCATGCACCACACTGACAGTGACAGTCTCGACTGTGTGCTGAGACTCTTCTCATCACCATCTTTCG
>CAXAMN010026361.1:896850-907781 GCA_963970005.1 Durusdinium trenchii | reverse complement strand
GACAGTCTCGACTGTGTGCTGAGACTCTTCTCATCACCATCTTTCGTTTGATGGCTGGACCAGTCAGCGACATGAGACAAGAACAGAGGCTTGTAGGCTTGTGGCAGAATTTGGTTGCAGTGCACTTCAACAACGATAATTTGTTTGTCAGGGGACATAAAAGGAAGCCAAAAATATGAGAGGAGAAGTTGTATGCTGCTTCCCATGGAGTGATTCTTATCTTCTCGCTTCTCAGGTTTCTCTGACTGGTTTCTCATGTCTTTGTATATATATATATATATTTGTTTTCAACAAGTTCCTCGCTGCCAGACTTGTGGGGGCATGTCTCCAGTGTCCAAATCCTCCTTGGCCCGTGGAGCGGACTCTCCTGGAATAGAAGAGAGATCAACAGGAAGAGATAAGAATGCCCAACATGACATGACATAACGCGTTTATTCTTCTGCAAAATCACCTGTCTAGAATCGTCTGCGCTCCACGTACCCCCTGAATCTGAAGGAGGATACATGTTTCATGTTTGATCACCGATTGAGGGATTTTCGTGGGATCACCTGCACGATTTGCCCAAACGTCCTGAGACTTCGCGGTGGCCGGCGTGGGGGGCGGGCGGAAAGCGGCAGCGGTGGGCTTCGCAGCGGTGGGCTTCGCAGCGGCGGCGGCAGCGCCGACCGAGTGGATCTGAGGCCTTCACTGCCCGTGATCAACACATCTCACTCCAGGCTGCAGGTGGGCTGTACCTGGTGGTTTTGGTGGTGTTTTAGCACTTCTCAAGCCCAGAGCCCTTTGGAACGGCTGGTGAGTCTGGGTGGGTGGTGGGTGAGTTTTGTGCCTGCTACATTGCTGTAACAAACCATTTTCCGCCCGACATGTGAAGCCCCCTCAAGCCCCAAAAACATTGAAACACTTGGTCTTGCAACTCTGGAACAACTTCGACAACAAATCGTATTGACGCCACCTCTACAAGGTGATCAGCGTCGTACCACAGCGTCTCAATCCGCGCCAAGCGATGGTCTCTTGGACGCTGCGGCTCCAGGTCTCTTGGACCCTCCTCAATGACGGTGGTACCAACGTCACTGGCCTGGGCAGCTCAGGAACGTCAACCGCGTAGGCCATGACGTCGGGTCGTTTGGGTCAACGAATGGCATTCGACATGGCCAAGAGCCGTCCTTACACGATGCTACATCAGCGGCTTTGTGGTCCATCATACACTTTTGCCGTGTGATGTGTACTCTACTTGAGGGCTGACATCTCTCCATTCTGTTGCCGTGTGGTTTCCAAAGCGAACCAGGCTTTGAGGTGGAGTTGGCAGAGTCAGGTGGGGCTGCTTTGCCTTCCAGACTGTCCAAATTCCATAGAGATTTGAGTTCTCTCACAGCAAACTTGGGATGATTCTGGTCTCCACATCAATTTCTGTCATCACCTCAATCCTGTCACCGGGCCAGGCGAAGCCTTTGAAGCAGCCCTCAACGTATCTGAGCCGTGGTGGTCTTAACGCAGTCTTGAAGCAAGCCGTAGCCCGAACGCACATGGACACGTGGAAGAATAGGTGTCCATCGATTTCCCTAGCCTGATTTCCCAGAAACTAGGCCAGCCACAACAACTCAAGAAGGTCAGGAATACAAAGATCCGTGCCGAGGTTTGTCACGATCAGCGGCCTATTAGGCAACATCACCTATCGAGTCGTGGTGCCCAAAGTAGATCGAGACAAGGCGCTCGCATCAATCGTTGTCAAGGCACTTGCACAAACGTCGTAACCGTACTCGCAATGAAGCCAATTTTTACTTTTTTGCCAGATGTTTGTGGGCTTTTTGTTCTGGAAAGGGCAACGAAAATAGCCGATGCTTGTATATTTTCTCTTTATGCTCATGTAAGTTCCTTGTCCTGTCTAAGCATCAACATACACATCAACTAGTGAGCGCAAAGTGTACTGCTGGACATGAGGTTATCAGTCTGCTCATCTTTATTCTCATTGTGCTGCTGTATTGCAGCGGTATTCACGGACAACAGGACTTGCTTTCCGGAAAGAAGCCTGATAATTGATCGCTTGAGGTCCGGATACGCGCCCTCAGCACTGGAGGCAAGCCAAGAAATGCCAAGAATAATGATGCATCAGGTATGGAAGCCTTGGGTTTGCATGCTTTATATATATCACTGATAGTATTTGACTCTGTTCATTTTGGCTCAAGGTACCTTCAAAACCCAGGACATCCTATCAGAGACTAGACCTTTCCTGAACGAATCGGAGACCTCACTCGGGGGAGATCCTCACCATCCGCATATCTCCAGAGCCAACTCGGCCGGCCCCGCAGATCGTGCCGGTCGGCACGCCACGAAATGATGGACCCAGACATCGGGTGACCTTTCTCCGATTCGGAACGGAACGGGCGGAGACCGGGGGATGTGGGAGGCCGCTCCTATCCCAGTCACATCGCGGAAGCGACCACCGATGCACCGGCACGGATGCCTGGTCTTGGACAGGTTGGAAGTCTTGATGAGTTGCCAAGAGTGGGATTGGAGTTGCTCTCGATGTATTTTGGAGGGTTTTTGCTACAAGTGATTTTGATTCACTTAAAATCCACAAATATGACATGCTGGTTCTCCGCTCATCGGGTGCCATGACGTCCTACAACGTCCTCTACGACGACGTCCAACCATTTCCTACGACCTTTGACGTCCCAGGTAGTCCCTGATGCGCCAGCGGACCTGCGCATGGAAGCGCTGGCACCACACACGGCACGAGGGACGGGGCCGAACCCGGCACCGGAGGACGGATGTGTGCTGATGCAGGGAAGATAGGTAGGTCCCCAATCCTCCCAGGTCCCTTGGTCCATCCTTTCAATCCTTGCCTTGATCTTCATCTCTGTATCAGAAATGAAGATGATGTCCGTTCGGTGCCGTTCGGTGCCTTTCGGTGCCCCTGGGCCTTTGTGGGCCTGTGGAGGTCACCGAACACATGGTTTCGTGTCGCCAGGCCTGGCTTCGATTTACAGCACCGTTGGACGAGGGCGGCCGCCCTGTGGAGGAGGGGCAGGGGTGGAAGCGGCTGCGGCGTCTCGGTATGTGTGAGGAGCCGAGCTTCCAACAAGAGCAACTTTTGACTGGGTTGTGGATTGTGGGAATAGGCTTTCAGAACTTTCATGATGGGTGATCGAAAGTTAGGTTTATTTTGGGAGTTTGGGAGTTTGATATTGTATCAGCCTGTGGCCCGCCAGCATATGCAAGGTTTAAAGAAAAGGAGACCTGTTTGGGGCCTGGGGTCTGGTTTGAGCTAGTTGGAGCCTTCCACCCACCAAATCTTTTTCTTTAAAAAATCTGATGGTGCTTGACCCAGACGGATGGTACCGTTTCAGTTGGCAGGGCTACGAGATTCTGGTCACGACGGAAGATGCCCAGTCTGTGGAGACTTTGCATGTAAACGCTTCACAGGCACATCATGAGAGATCCAAACCAGAGTTGAGCTCGAAGTTGGAGACAGTGACAAAGCACTTGACATATGATGAATCTCAGCCCTAGCCAGAGGAGTAAAGCGATTGATCCTTCCAAGCAACTTTGCTCTAGTGAGTCGAGTCGTCAGCACGTCTTGATTGTCGGGAAGGGCAGGTTGGTGAAGTTGAACCGTGGCAGCCATGGCTGCAGGTTGATGTGGAAGTCCTTCGCCTCCAAGGATCTCAGTCTTATGAGCCACTCGACCTTTGGCCCAACGCTGATCTGTGCTTGCCGTCGTTCTTTTCTCTTCAAGAGGTTTTACTTCAGCCAACGTGGATGTGGACTGGAACAGTTTGTAGTTTGTGTGCTTTGATTGACCCTTCCGCATATTCATATACCCAGAGACGGCCTAGCGTACTGTAGATGCCCTGCCACACCTCGTGCCAAGGTTTCTTGTGTTCGCTTGGAATGCAATTGGCAGGCCTGACAGATCACGAAAGGTAGCCCTTTAGGGGATACCTTGAGTTTGTCTTGCAAAGCAAGTGTTGGCGCGTCCGGGTCTAATAATTGATCATTCAATTCAACCCCCCCCCCTCGAATTGATTTTTCAATACAGACCCCGCCCCCCCCCCCCCGCATTGAATTTTTCAATACAGACCCCCCCCCTCCCCTCTAAATTCAATTCTCTCCTGGAGAACGTGTTCGTGAGCCTCTCATGATTTCAGGATAGTTGAAGCCCTCTTGAACATTCAGAAAGAGTGCATATGAAATTCTAATCACGAAAGGTGTTCCCCGAGGGGATACATACCTAGAGTTTGTTTTGTGAAGCACGTCTATTCTCTCCTGGGGAACGTCTTCGTGAGCCTCTTATGGTTTCAGGATAGTTCAAATCCTATGATGCTCCGATTCAATGCTCACCGATGATCTGAGCCATGGGGCGAGTTTGTTTTCCTAAGAATCTTTTTGAACATTTCGAGAGCATATGTTTGAACATTTAGAGTCGAGTGCATATGCACATATATTTTCGAAAGGTCGCCTCCGAGGGGATAAATCACCATGTCGAACATTGCATTTTTGTTCCTGCCTCTCGCGTTCTCTTCTCTTCCCGCTGTCCTACCTTTCGTGTCTCCCTCCTCTCAAGTGGATCTGTGAGCAAGATGGGTTCTGTTTGACTTCTAGTACACCTTGAACCATTCTGAAAACTGGCAACAGGGGCAGCAAATACATTTGCTCTTCAAATATGTTTGTTGGAGTCATCCTTGGATCCTCAGCCTTCGCAAAGCTGGAACTTGGACTCCTTGGTTCATCTCTGTTGATGTGCAGAGCTCCATCTTGTTCACCCATGAGCCGAGCGTCCGTTGCTTCAGATCGAGCTCCGGTACCTCAGCAAACCTCACAATGCCTGAGCCGGAAGAACCTGGCGAGCCACAAGGTGGGGCAGATCGGGAGATCATTTTTGAGGACTGGGGCGAAGGATGAAGGACTTTGAAGTCAGTTTAGCTGCCTAGGGATGCCCTGCATGCCCTGAAAAAGGGGCCGAGTTTCTCAGAGTGACATGATTCCCAAATCTTCTAGTTCCCAAACGAGGTCCAATCACTGCTGGCTCCTTGAGCCACCCATCAGGCATCCAGCTGAGCAATCTCAGCCTCGAATGGTCGGCACCCTCACATGACGGAGGGGCACGGATCGAAGGCTTTGAGGCAACCAGACGGGGCGAATGACGGGGGGACACGGGAGTGGCAAAAGCACGAAGACGTTGAGGTGTTGAGGTGAGAAAGTATCAGAGCTGATGGTTTGTAGATATTTCTTCCAAAGGGTTGGTGCCTAATCCTTCCAAGTATTCCTTGTACTTGTCTTGCCGGTGATTTGCTAGAGCATTCCTGCCGCTTGCTGTGGATGCACAGGTTTGGTCGCAGGTGGATGAGGGAGACTGGGCCCTCGAGGCGCTGGCCGGCACGGCCATGTTTGGATCCAATGAGGTTCAGTGTCAGAAGGATCCCAAGGGTCATGAGGGAGCCAACGGCGGCCTCTGTTGAAGAATTGTTCAAGAAGGTGTGGAGTCATAGGTGTGTGATTCCCAATCTGTGCCGTGATACCGGGAACGCGTGAACGAGCACATGGTCCTTGAAGGAACCTGACAAACTGTATGCACCAGTTTTTTGATGTTTTGTGTCCGCGTGATGCACGAGTCCATGAGACCAGAATTGCTTGCCCATGTCATGTCGTGAGGATGGAGAACTATGCTCAAAGACTTGGCCGACTTGACTCCAATTTGAGCTTTTGTGAGAGCTTTTGTGTCCAGGTGACTACCAATGAGACAGCCATGAATCTCACGGGCATGGTGGGCGACACACTCTACAGGCAGCATGCATTTCTGTGCTGGAAAAGGACTTGGATCTGAGTGGTTCGGGTCGAGTCACCTCAGGTTTGGGCCGGATGTTTGAGACGTCAGGCCCATTCTTTCATGGCGACCGGTCTGACCATTCCAAGGGCAAACAGCTTGATGTTCATTCTCCAGGGTTCGACTGTCAATTCATGTCATGGCGTGACAGGGGAGAACACGACGACCTACAGACATGGCGTGATCCCCGTTGCAGAGAGAACATGACCCCCTTCGAACTTCCCGGCCACGCATCTCATGCGCTTGACATTTGCTCTGGGAGGTTTCAAGTCAGAGCTTTGAACCGAGTGGGGGCAGGCAAGAGGGTCCGAGCGTCGTGAACACAAGGGGTCGTACTGACTTTTGTGGCAGTTCCACCGTGGACACTGTACATTGACATGTCATCCCCATACATCATGAAAGAGAGAATGGTTCCAGTTCAGGAGCAGTGGGACATGGCTGTAGTGTTAACTGAATCTAATCAAAAATAATCTTTGTGTAAGTAATGCCCTTGTTACTAGTAGCTTCTTGCTACTAGTAGCAATGCCCTTGCTACTCATAGCAAGGGTGTGAGTCCACATCTGCCAGCGCCACATCCACTGGGACCTGCGAACGGCGGCCCAGGCGCCTTTGCCGCCGCCGTGGAACTGCGAACGGCGGCCTCGGCTCCGCCGGCGGTGAGGCGAGCGCACCGGGGGGGGGGAGGGCGGTTGAAGCCATTGACAAAAACCCATCCGCCGGCGGGGGGAGACTCTCGACACAATTTTGCTTTCAGCATAGAGAACAGCAAGGCATCGAAAACACGATGGTCCTCTTTTAGCCAAATGCCAAAGGCATCCAATCTTCTTTGGGGCCCTTCAATCCATTTGGTCCACTTGAAGCCGTATACACCGTACTTTCTTCTTGTTCCGAGTGAATGCCACATGATTTTTTCTGTTCCATCTTCAAACTCACAGAAGACGAGACTTTGGCGAGTTGGACGCCCGTGATGCTATCCTGGGCTGTCTGGGCTCTCTGTAGTTTGTGTTGACGCGCTGGGCTGGGCCGTCCAGGATCCATGCAACTATGCACTGCTTCCAGGATCCATGCCCAGCTCGCAGCATCTCACGGACAGCGGCCCACTCTGTGGCTGGATGATGATCACAGCAGTGAGGATGAGATGCCTTTGGCCTCTCTCATCTGCATCACCAGTTCCCCAGAATTCATCCGTCACCATCGAACCGGCGAGGCCACGACCAGTGGCACGACCCGTCCAAAGAGCCATGTTGGGGCGAAGGAGGATGTGCCTTGGTTTGGCGACCGTGGGACCGTGGGACGGATGGGAAACGGCACAAGCTTCAAGATCAGACTGCTTTTTGGTGGGGGGTGGGTGGTTGGAATATTGAATCTGGTGTCGCCAGATAATCTACTTCGCAGCTACTGTAGTGTACCATCCAGGAATCTCGTTGCAGCTCTGCTGCACACATCCCAGCGATGATGAGGTACAGACATTGACTGATGAGGTCCAGCTGGTCAAGGTCATTCCTGCAGTTGTGGATCTACTTACTCCGCCAAAGGAACGACCGGCACGGCCTCCAGCATCACCGTGCTCACACTTGATGCGCGTGGGAAGCAACAAAACAAGAGCTCCGGATTTGCAAGTGAATGCGGAGGTGATCACTCCCAAACATGCTTCTGTGAAAGCTGAAGTGGTCACTCCAAAACGGGCTTCGCGCAAGGGACAGCGAGTGAAGATGGAGGTCTTCACTCCCAAACGCGTGTTGCGGGTTCGTCGGGAGGTTGGGGTGACACCTTCCGGCAAGAGACACCCTTTGCATCCTCTATCACCCAATCGCAGCTGCTTACGTGGCTTTATACCGGTGCGTGCCTGCCACTTGAAGCTGGGTGATGTGTTTAGGGGCTTTCGGTGATTCTTCCCCTCACGAGGTGTGCAAGAAGGGTTGATATGTCACGAACAAAAGTAAACCATTTGAGTCTGTCAAATGTTCCGCGCTCGTGGTCCGATGCTCTTTTCTGTTCTCCCTTCTAAAGCATTTTGGAACCAACCCAGGAAGCAACGAGAACGGATTGCTTCCCTCTTTGGCGACGCTGGCTGGCCACAGCCTGCTGACTACGCCACAAGGGAAGCCATTGCTGAGTTGCTGGGCCTGCCATCGAAGGCTCCTCCAAAGGCAGTGACGCATCTTGCTTGGGCAGCCCGTCGAGATGGGATCTTGCACCTGGGTCTTTTGATACAGCAAGCTGCAGTTTGGTTGAGATACCTCCACTGGACGACCAGAAAAGAACACTACTGTACACACACATACATATATATATATATATTATATAATTTGGAAAAGATCCCATCGCCCATGAAGACACATCCTTTTCGAACACCCGAGTCGGGGTCGAGATGGACAGCTTCCATCTTGCATCCCTTCAGAACCCCCTCTCCCCCCAGCAAGCTGGACGGACCTCAGCTGTTTCCAGCCCGACCTTGGAACCAAGGCAGCGAGAGGACCGCCTGCTAGCCGCCGCCATCGTCAGCGTCTACCGCTACCGCGACCGACGGCGCTGCGGGTGCCTGGAGTTCATCGTGTCCCGAGCGCGAGGACTCGGCACCAGGAGCGGAAGATGGGGAGAGGGAGGAGACAGGTGGAAACAGGTGGAGACAGGAACCATGGAGAAGTGGCGAAGGAAAACATGTTTGGGAACAAACAGTTTTTGTTTTTAGTGTGTTTTTTCATCGGTATCAGCAGTCTGGAGGAAGTACTATCAGTCTTTGCCAGTCTTCTGGCTGGTCGTTTTCATGCCATTAACCAGCTAATAAAAAACAACCTATATAAGTTCGATCCTGTATTATCATGGATTTTCATGGACAAATGGAGCCCAGCGATTCGCGCCTCGCGAGGTTGCTTCGATTGGCCCAGCGGTTCTTGAAAGAGCAGAACATCTCGCGGCTGTATTCAGGTGTTGACCTCTCTCGGCCCTACGCCATGGCTGCACACCATCGTTGGGGCTTTCGGAAGGTCACACAGCAACTTGCTATGAATGTTGGCTTGCGTACAAGCAGTGAAATAACCACAACTCCCCACCTGTCATCCAAGGCAAGCTTGGGCGGAAGCAGGTTTGGCCACCTACAACCAAGGCAAGGTGTTGTTTTGTTTCCAATATAATCCAATATATGCAAATATAATATAATATAATATACAATATATATATATAAAATATATGTATATTTACAATATATATAATATACTATATAATATATAATAAATATATATATATATACACATGTTTAAATCTCAACAAGATCCATAATCCACGGGTATTTTTGGTGGCCGCACTCCTGAAGGCGATGTTTGCTACATGGTTCTTGACATGGACGGTGGAGCTGATATGGTGACTCATCCTGAATCCTGAGCCAATGCAATAGGCTTTGATGTGAAAAATGGCTTGGGAACAAAGCAGATGCGAGTTCAAAGACCTTAAGGGACCCGAAGTGCCCGGATGGCCCAAGAGAACTACAATGAAATATCAGCTGAGAGCGATGGTTGCCTGTTGCCATACTTCATTCTGCCCAACTCTGTCCTTTGTAGCAAGCCATTGCGGATCCTTTGGCACTGCTCAAAGGGCTGTTCTTGCACACATTGCGAAGACGAGACAACAAAGCTGAAGATCCGAAGAATGTGACAAAAGCAGAGAAAGATGTTTTGGGTGCTATTAATTGAAGTCATCAGTGTTGCCATGATTGTCAAGACTGTTTATACGCCTTATTGTTTCCTGTGTCAATGGAGGTCTTTTTGACAAGGCACTGGCACTTCACCACTTTCAGACAAGTGCTTGGGCAAGGTCCTTTGATGCAAGACAGAGCTCATTCACTACTAGACTGATGAGTAGTCAGTTTGCTGGAAGGGGTTGTTTCGGCAGAGTAGTGGTTACCCAGCGAAAGACGTCCGACACCCAAAAACACCTTGTAGAAGACCCTAGCGGCCCTAGTCCTCTTTCCCTTTCAGACCAACCACCGGTACGGTCGTTCGCCTCGAGGAACCTCGTGGCTGATGTGGCTGATAACCATGTCCGCTTGCGTTGGTGGGCCCCGGAGAAGGCCATCGGTCTGGGTGGCTGGTTGAGTCAAGAACCGTGACGTGCAACACATTGGTTTCTGCGGGTCAAAAGCGGGTGAATCCTGGATCCACTTGGGTCGCTGGTGAGAATGAAGACCCAGATGACCAGCGATTTTTGACATGTTGGCCTTTAATGTTGGGTAGCAGCTCCCTTTGTTCAACAATTGATTTTAGCGCTTGAGCCCACTATTCACCAGTCCAGGTCGAGAAACACAGTGTTTCTTTGAGCGGAGAAGGTTGACACATCAGTATCTCCGCGCCACATCCTCTGACGGTAGTTCTCCCCAAATCCCACTTCCGCAGCACGTTTTCCCTGGCGAGTAATTTCATCCGCCCAGGATGGCGGCTTTCCAATCATTGCCTACAGGACCGTGTGCTGGTTGACTCGAGTGCTTTGGGCAGTTTCACAAGGGGACATGTACTCTCTCACTGTCACGTTCCATGGAAGTGGATGGCACCCCCTGTTCATAGAGGAAAGTCGTCTTCCAAGGGAACCATGCCAGACTTCCATGTGATGTGGGTACGCGCTCTCGGTCAACACCCTTGCGCACGAGCTCGACCTTCCGGGTCTCCTGGTGCCATGACCCACAGCCACGTGTTCGTCCGAGCGAACACCGGTGCGAAGGACCACCGGTGGCTGCTCCGATTTGATCCGCCCGTCGTGTGAACAGATCTAACAGCTCAGCGCACGGCTGTGTACTGATAGGATCCAAGAGGAAGCAGATGAGGCAGTGGTTTCGATCTCGGTTGGGTTTGTTCAGGCGTTTCAGTGGCGGCTTTTTCTATTTGTTGGTGTGGTCCAATCACGTATGGGACCGGTTTCGCCCGTACAACACGGGCTCCATCAGTGCAAGCTTCTCTAGGGTCTACAGAACTACTAGTAAGGCACTTGTTTCTAATAGCTTCTTGTTACTCGTAGTAAGGCACTTGTTACTACTAGAAAGGCACTTGTTACTACTAGAAAGGCACTTGTTGCTACTAGAAAGGCACTTGTTACTACTAGAAAGGCACTTGTTACTACT
>CAXAMN010026361.1:860677-876534 GCA_963970005.1 Durusdinium trenchii | reverse complement strand
GGCAAGGCTGCGGTGCAGGAGTAGGCCAAACTGCCGAGGGGTTTGAAGACTTGGCCAACTGCTTCACCCTGCGGTGTCCCAGGCGCCTCCCCGCCTAGGCTTTGGCTATAGGCCGGGGTCGGCGGATATCAATTAATTACTAAAGGAGGGTTCTAGAGGTGATCCCTTGCCTTGATCAGATTGCTGCATCCCATGCCGCTGGCTCGCAGCAAAGGGAGAGAGTTTGAATGGCGCAAGAACCGCCGGGCTCAGATGGTTCTCCAAGTGGCATCACTCATTATGCATGGGAAGGCCACCCAGAGAAGCATTGAAAGAAGAAGTGGACAGCAAACCTTATCCGGCAGCCCAGGGTTGGCAGGACATCCATTTTGCCACTAGCTGCACAAGCGTTTTCAAAGGCATTCAAAGACCTTCGCCATGTCGGCTTCGTCTGGCAAGGACCTGGCTCGGGTCGACGGCGTGGCTGTTCCCAAAACAGGGCCAAGAAAGGCTTGTTTCTTCGTTGGAGTCTCGACCTGCTTGTTCGGGCTACTTGGGTGTTGCGTGGTGCTTGGTGATGTGTTCGCGTGAGGATGCCATGGCCGCCTCCACAGACCTTGAGCAGTTCTTGGATGTGATGGAAGGCAAGGGAAATGGGTAGGAGTAGGCTGTAGTTCGACCGGATTGGCGGCCGGCAGCCGGACGGCATCTAAAACCCACGGGATCGGAGTGATGCACATTGTTTAGAGATCCGAATTGTGCTAGATCCGAATTTGTCGCATGATTTAAACTGAATGATCTCATTGTTCGGGCCTTCACCAGGAATTGCCAGCTTTGGACCTACAGGCTGCACTGACATGGATCTTGAGAATGTTAAGCCAGTTTTTACCCTGACTCAACAAGTATTTTAATCGGGTCCCATATTTTCAAGTGCAGTGCCACCCCCAGTCCTCTCTCCTCTCTTGCTCTTGATGAGCCCGCGGTTATCCATTTCACTGGCGGAACTGGGGTACAGACATTTCGACCTAAATAGGTTAAAGACTGGATGGGGATGTCTGAAAATTTTCACCTGAGTGGACCACAGACATATATCCATGGGTGGTGTCAAATTGAGAGGAAATACTGAATACTGATATTGAGACGTTTTCTCTCGTCAAATTGAACCACGTCATTTGGCAAAGAGGCATCGTCTTCGGGACCTTTGTTCCCCCCATGTCCAGCTTGGTAGCCACCACAGGCCGTTTCGATCTCGCAATGGCGAAGCACCAGCAGCAGTTGCATGACAAGCTCTTGTGACTTAGCTGGGCACGGGTGCAAAACGTGGGGGAAAGGCAGTGAGTGTGATCAGTGTTTTTGGTGCCAGCAGTTAGATTCCCTGACCACAAAGCAGACGGAAAGGCCATTGCTCAGACGTGGGGTCACATACATAGACCGTTCCATGTCTGGAGAGAGGCACAGTGATCATGAGCATGCTTGCTAGTGTGTGTTGTCCCCAGGGCGTCTTTGACAAAGATGCTGGCTGCTCACGAAGAACAGCACAAAGAAGCCAAAGGAGTGATGTTTCCGGAGGGACTGGACATTTTCGGAAAAGGTGGGCAGTGCACCAGCCATTCCGCCGGATCTTCATCTACCTTCATTCACCTGTAAACGACACATGACACCTGAATCCCTGACCTCTCCTTGCAGTGAGGCGGGCTGTCCGTCTCACTTGTTTGCTTGCCATTCTTTGCACCCTTTGTTTGGCTTTCCAAGCCCATCATTTCTGTCCTGACTCTCTCCTTGTGGCCATCACTGCCACTATCATGTCACCCAGTTGTTGTCAAACCCGACCTTCTTCTATTTTAATGTCCTATCATATCCTCTTGGACGAGGTCTTTCCCATTCCACCAAATCCAGCGGGTATGGGTGGTATGGGTCGCTTGTGTTGCCTTTTCTTGGGAACGAATATTACGCATTTGATTCATCAGGGTACAAACGTGCGGTATGGGGTTTAGATCCATAGCCCCATATCTGTATCATGCTGTATCTATCTTTTATTCCTTTGGAACAGCCGAACAGCCAACTGCAGCTTTCGGTTGGTTGGGGCTTCTGCTTCTTTCTGCAAATAAACTGGGCAGAGAGAGATAGAGAGAGAGAGAGAGAGCGAGATCGAGGCACCTGATTGTCAAACTGGAATATATAGTATAACTATAAATACCATTATATTTCTTGCAAACTAGACCTTAACCTTGTCTGTTGCAAACTGAAGAACAATTGACAATTGCTGCATGAGCCCCAAAGTTGATTTTCATGTTCACCAACGCACTCGCTTTCATCCTTCCTCACTTTGTACTACTTGCCCGAAAATGGCTCCTGTCGTGGCAGGAAAGCATCAACGCTGGAGCCACGGGAGCCGGGTCAAGTCCAAGAGCATGATGTCCGTCCCTTCGTTTGGCACCGGAGCATGTCGTGGTTTCGCGGTTGGATTGGTTGGATGCCGCCTGCCACCGTTGGTGTTTTCCTTTGGAAGGTCAAGGAACAAAGCCGTTAGAGACTGAACAATATGGTTTTGCATCCTGGAGATTCCCTGGTCAATGCCATGTATTTGTATGCATCTTGTTTGTTTTCCTAGCTTCTTGTGTCATGTCGAAATGGACTTTGATTGATAGCAAGTACTTTGTGTTTATGGGGACAACCCTTGGACCCCATCTTGACTCTTTGCAGCGTGGTAGCCTGGTAGCATGTGTTTCCAATCTCAGCTGGCTGAAAAGATGCCAACAACTAGGACGATGCCATTCAATTGGAGGTTGCTAGGAGAAGGGCCAATCTGGCGGGTCCTCCAGGTCGAGAATAATCTGGCGCTCCGGCATATACTTTCAGACGTGATGCCCACCACACCTGCGAGTGCTTTGAGCCCAACGAAAGAGGCTCCAGTTGGGAGAGAGGCATTTGGCTCCGGTTGTTTGGTGGAATTCAGGGGGCAGGAGGGCTAAAGGGAGGTAGTTGAAGCCAGCAAGCAAGCTACTTTGGCATCAATTCCATTGACAATCACTGCTATGTCAAGGGAATGGAACAGTTCTTTGATCACTGTATTCTTGTCTGAAATGGGGTTGGTATTGATTTAGCAGAGAAAAATACGTCTCCCAAGCTGACCAGAGCCATCACCATGAAGACCCTCCAGCAGATCTGAGTAAGATCGGTCGGGACTTTTTGAGAGATGCTCAGGGGAAAATGGTACCTCAACGGGGATCAAGTGAAGTTCCTTGCTTTTCTGTTCAGTCGTTGTTTTCTTGGACAATATTCTAGGTTGTTAGTTGTTTTAATGTTGTTCCAGACATCCATTCTCACACACACACACACACGTCATTGCCAATCGCATGCTGCATTATTTGGTCGACCTCTTCCACGGTTCACGACTGCAGTGTCACTCTTTGAGAGCAGCATTTACAACGGATGCTGCCGACCGCCAGGACGACAGCATCGAATCTGTGAGATCACACAAGCCCGTCCAAAGGGCCTTATCCAAGAAGAAGCCGCTTGGGCTGACGGGCATTTTGGGGTGTGTTTGGTTTCAGGCTCAGAATCAGAATCTCAGGATTTGGCATTCTGACTGACAGGGTCTTCCTATGCATCTAATTTTTGGCCAATACAGGGCCCATCCACTGCCTTCCACCACATGTGACGTCCACCGGCGCTGTGAAACGGCCCGGGACCGTCGTGCCCACGGGAAGACAGCGTTCCTCAGGAAGCGCCGGGACAGCGTTCCGAGTGTTGCGGCCTTGGAAGCAGCCATGTTTCAAGACTGTGGGCCTATAGGCTGGGCTTCCTGGCTACTCTGGGCCAGAGAAGAGCAGTGGTGATGTGAGATTTGTAGGAGTTCAATCCTTTGAAGTGGAAGATGAGTGAGCTTTCAAGAAATAGTACCAAGAAAATACAAGAAGAATCAAGAAGATACGAAGATCACACAGCCTGAGCGCAGCACCTTGGAGCCTCTTCACTTGCAGGTATGCCCATTGGCGCTTCCAACAGCCACAGACTCAGCCACAGTGAGGACGCCCATGGCCACAGCGAAAGTATTTCCACGCCCATGGCACCAATCAATTCCAGCAATCCGTCGCAGGAGCACAGCAAGGGCACGTTCGGTTTGCATCCGCCCATGAACATTCAGGCGAGTCCGATGAGTCCTGGTCGAGTTGGTTGGAATTAGTGGTTCCTTCCGAAGTGCAGGTGCACTCTCCCAAAGCGGGTCTTTAACGAGATATGCAGGTCAGGTGCACTCTCCATGTGGTAGTGATACATGGTGCCAAGCGACTTTGCCTGGAAGGGCAGCCGACACCCTGCAGAGACACAGATCAGCCTTGAGTTGTTGCAGTTCGCAGGTGTCCCCGCCCAGCTGTTTGGAAACGGGCGAGGGTGAGGTGGGGAAGTGTCGCAGCGCGATTCCGCGACGTGCATCACGGCATGCTCTCATCCTCCACGGAGGAGCTCCTCAGAGTGGTTGAAAGGTTGGCAGGGACATTACCGTTGAAGGAGGTGATCGATGTCCTCCGGTATCTCTCTATAAATCCAATTCAAGCGTTTTCTTTTTCAAGTGAAGGACACCTGTGTTAAAAGTTAAAATCATCAAAAATCAGGGTTCTCTTCCCAGCTGCCGAGACTCCCCTGCCACTGAGCCGACTCGAGGGTTAGGGCATCACCGCAGGTCCTGATGCCTCCCGACAAAGACAAGGAGGCTTGGGGCAGAGCTCGACAGCTGGTGAGCCGCCAAACATCAAACCGCCCATTTCGGACGAACGTGTGAAGGCTTTATTCTGTAAGAACACTGTAAAGGTGCTTATTGAAGCTGATTGCTAGCCTTTAGTTGAGGACATTGAGGACAAGTGAATGCATGTGGGCTTCTAGAACGTTGTGTATGCAATATGATGCAATATGTAATGTGCTGTAGGGATTGACATTGAGAGTGAACTTGTGTGTCGTTGATGTCATTGCCGTTCATGCTTATTGTTTAATATGGGGGACTCTACGAAGAGCCATATCCTCTCACCGAACAGTTCGGCATTGTTCCAGCATCGCGCGCGTGCCCATCATCTAAAATATCCTCCCTTATTTAATCAGAATTCTAATTAATAGCTTCTTGTTACTACTAGTAAGGCACCTGTTACTACTAGCGTGGCACTTGTTACTAGTAGCTTCTTGTTTCTTCCACAAGCAAATTGCAGAAATCTCATAAAAAACCACAGTTGCTGCTGTTGCTGGGTGTGGGACTGTGATCAGACTCTGGGTGGTCCCTGGTTCCGATTCTCAACGGTGCGACCTTAGGAGTTCAGTCGGTTGGTCGACCTGTTCCACCTCACGTCGACCGGGTGGGCACCGCCTCCAGGACGCCTCCAGTGCGGGCACCGCCTCGGTGCACCCCACGCTCTTTGGGGTCCCGAGCCCTCGGCCCGCGGGCGAAATCCAGGCGAGAGCCGCTTTTCGGCTGCTCAGTTGATGGTCTTTTCGCAACGCCTGCGATTGTCCCTCAGCTTGACACAGACATTTGTTGGTTTAGTAAAGTTTAGTCCAGGTTGTTTGCAGCAACAAACATGTTCTTGTCTAAAGCTCAAAGAATTGGGAATGTACGGATTGGGGCTTTGTACTCTGTCCTGTTTTGATCCTTGTCTTAAGTCTGAACGACTTGGTTTACATCACTTGCTTTGGAGGGAGCCAGTTGACCTAATTCCACCCAACCCTCCCATCCTCCCAGACCCAGATGACCCAGGATCTATGCCCTTTTTTTCTTGTTATGGGGCGGTCCAACATACACCTTGTGCGGTCCACTCACGTGAGCCGTGAGCCGTTGGTGTCACTCGAGCGAAACCGCGACCCGCGGCCGTTCCGGCAGGTGACGCCGACGAACATCCAGAGACTTGGAGATGGGCGGTGAAAAGCACCATTTGGAGGATGGAACGACTTGAGTTTGTTCCTGAAAGGGAAGGAACGACTTAAAAGGATGGAACAACAAAGCCCATGCAGCATCGCCTCACTAGTGCTCGTCGTCATTTGTTCCATCTGAGAATTCAAGTGAACTTGGATAGAAAGCTGTTCGCGTGCGCAGTAAAGGGTCAGGTTTCTGAACCGACCCGAATGAACCCCGCACCGAGGAATTTGATGAAGGATTCGCAGTCGGCCATCTTAGCCGAGCATCTCGACCGAATTTTTGGTGAGGGCGAGTCTTTTGGGTCTTCGGTGATTACACTGATTGGGATACGGTTTCGGGTTTACGGTGCTAACTGTCTTCGCTGCAGTCAGCATCGCTGGTCAACCAGTGCGGCAAGCCTTCAACGTGCCTGTAGATGAAGAAAAGAACTGAATGTACACATTTGAAACCAAATGTGCATGGAAATAGCTCATGGAATTCAGGAACGATTCATGGGATTCCACAATGTTAGACGTTCGATCGATTCCAAGGATCAATGATCGAGTTGAGCTCCAGGACCATTGCGAAAAGCGATGCCATCTGAGAAAAGCCAAATGGAATAGAGGCACCAGGTTCCTTTGCATCAATGGTATCACCACCAAGCAGACCTCCGCAGCTCTGCTGCGTGATTTTGATAGATGCCAGCTGCCATTCTGCGGATTCTGCCAGAATTGCTTAGCCACTTGATAATCTGATTTTTGGACACATGCAAAGCATTGCAGCACATGGACTTATTGCGCAGTTTATTGTAGTATACAGTACACACTAAGAGAGGCGTCACGATTGGACGAGGGCAGTCGCGATTAGAGCACAGGTGCAGCGTGAACGGCGACAGTCATATTAACATATTTGTGTAGGTGAACGACTCTGAACGACATTGTTCATTGTTGTCCTGCTAATCCAAACTGAATGAATTGACTCCATTGCTATACCCTCTGGCATACGGGCGGAAGGCTCAACAAGACTTGCGGGATTCATCAAGCACCAGACCACAAACGCCTGAGAAATCTGAGACTTGGAGATTCTTTTCCCAAGGTGGCTAAGGCCTTCTGATGATTTGTGATCCATTCGTGACAATGCCGACCTTGGCATACCCGGACCAAGCTCCACGGAAGGAGCTTGAGTTGGACGTTGGCTCACGCTTCATGCTGGCGATTCCCAAGCCCAGGATATTGACCTGGCCACTTGGAGGCTATTTAAATAGACCCCGAAGTGGCCAGGGCTGGCTCGAACCGTAGACCGGCCGCCGGGCTGGTGGTTTTTTTTGCCGGGTGGCGTGGTCAGCTGAGTTGATTCTTTCTGGGTATGTTTAGACATCAATACAAGACCGTCTCACCAAGTTCTTTTTTCCATAGTTTGTTGCTAGTTGCTAGGTGATTTCAATCACAACTTCTTGATTTTTCAATGTCAAGATTGTATGTGTCAAATACAACAACCCTCAAAATGATAAACAGTTATATAATCTTCGTCAACGTCCAAGTCTCCTTTCGAGTGGTTTGCGGTCTGCACAATATGGTTGTCTAATATTTTCCAGCTAATTTCCCATGGCCTTATGATCCGCTGTCTTGGGAGAATTAAGTTGATTCAGGATTCTTCCCCTCCAACAATTTACAATTTAATTTACCGCATCTTTCCGTGTTCCGCCGAGCCGTGTCGGCGGAACGGGTGCCGAAACCAAACCCGCTTCATGCACGTGTGCCACGAAGAACGTGCGCCCTTCTCATGCGCCGTGCCGCCGTGCCTGCTACGGTAGACGCTGCCGCGAGGGTGCTGGGAACTTTGTCGTTCCTTGCGGCCATGACTTCTGGGAGCTTCCATGCCTTCCTCAACCTCGGTGGCCTCTGCCTCAGTGGACTCACGGATTGGGTGTGCGTTCGATCCCTCCGGTTTCGGACTGGGTTGGTCAAAACGTGAGCTGCAAACGGCTTGGTTCCAGACACATTGTTTGTCACTGAGGCAGTCTTCCCCTGTGGCCTGTAGAAAGGAACCTCCAATGTCGTTCTAGAGCCTAGGGCCTAACATTCCTTGGTTCATAGTGGGCGAACGCAGATGCCAACACTAGCAAGTAGAGATCGACAATGAGCTGGTCGTCCTTTTGGGCCCACGACCTAGGCCTGGGCCTCCAAAGTGACATCTTCTGCATATTCACCAACCTGGTCTATGGGGTGCTTGCAGTTGCTTGAGCCTTCCCTGCAAAATGAGTCCAAATTTGGGACGAATGGAGTGTTGACTCTACACATTTATCCTCCTCACTTAGAAATATCTCAAAAGATGCCCTTGGAATACGGGAGACGCATCAAAAAAGAAATATAAATGCATCAATAAAACAATATAAATGCATCAAGAAAACAAATAAAAATGCATCAATAAAAAAATAAAGAAAAGAAACAAAGAAAGGCAAGAAGGGAAGCAAGGAAGGAAGGAAGGAAGGAAGGAAGGAAGGTACGAAGCCAGGACGGAAGGAAGGAAGGAAGGAAGCAAGGAAGGAAGGAAGGAAGGAAGCAAGGAAGGATGGATGGAAGGAAGAAAGGCAGCAGGGCAGGAAGGAAGGTTCGCTTTTGGTGGCTCTTGGGTTTTGGTGGCTTTTGCCTTTGGTTTTCGATGGCTTTTGTAGGTGGCCAGCTTGCGGAGCTGTGCTGCCTGCAATGGCAAGTGTTGTCATGTATTCTATGTTAATGCATTTTTTGATGCATCTCCCGAAAAACACACACAACAACAAGGACCACTTTTGAACTCCTGTTCTATCCCCCATTTGGCCAGCTACTCAGCGAGCCAGCTTACGGACCTGTGCTGCCTGCAGTGGCCAGGAAAGCTGCAAGTTGACTCACCCTTTGTTGCGCCACCCGAGGGAAAAATTTGGAGAAGGATGTTGCCATTTCAGCTTGACTCACCCTTTTGCGCACAGGGTAAAAATTTGAGAAGGAAGTGGTCACTCCAACTTGACTCATCCTTTTGTGGCCAATGCAGGGGTATAATTTAGAGAGGGAAGCGGCCATGCCGAGTTGACCCACCCTTTTGTGGGCCACGCAGGGGTAAAATTTAGAGAAGGATGTTGCCATTTCAACTTGACTCACCCTTTTTGTGGGCCATGCGGGGGTAAAATTTAGAGAAGGATGTTGCCCTTCCAAGCTGACTCACCCTTTGGTGAGCCACCCGAGGGTAAAATTGTGAAAAGAAGTTGCCATTTCAACTTGACTCACCCTTTTTGTGGGCCATGCGGGGGTAAAATTTAGAGAAGGATGTTGCCCTTCCAAGTTGACTCACCCTTTGGTGAGCCACCCGAGGGTAAAGTTTAGAGAAGGAAGTGGCCATTCCAAGTTGACTACCCTTTTAAGTGAGCAATGCAGGGGTGAAATTTGGAATACGCAGCAACATTCATTCGGGAAAGGGCCTGTGTGCGCACTTGATTCCCCCGATGGGGTGTGTGCACGCTGAGTCAACAAGTGTGTGCGCAGATGAGGCGCAAGTGCTGCTAAAATATGCGGCGCCGCCCTTCTGTGAGCCACCCGAATGTACAGTAGTAAAGTTTAGAGCGCAGAAAGCGATTCCATTCTAGCACGCCAGTAAAATTTTGAAGAGGAGAGGCGACCGTAAGGCCCCTGGTCCTTTGGTCCTCTGTTCCCCTGGTCTCTGGATCTGAACCTCTGCAAGATTTTGTGGGTCTCTAGACTCTACACCCCTACACTCCAGATCTGTCTGGATGTCGAGGCCTTTGGATGTCCAGCTTACAGAGCTGTGCTGCCTGCAGTGGCCAGTGTCATCAGCACTGTGCTGCTGGAGGTGGCCAGAGTGTTGTAAGCACTGTGCTGCTGCAGGTGGCCAGCTTACGGACCTGTGCTGCCTGCAGTGGCCAGGAAAGCTGCAAGTTGACTCACCCTTTGTTGCGCCACCCGAGGGTAAAATTTGGAGAAGGATGTTGCCATTTCAACTTGACTCACCCTTCTGTGCACAGGGTAAAAATTTGAGAAGGAAGTGCTCATTCCAACTTGACTCACCCTTTTGTGGCCAATGCAGGGGTAAAATTTAGAGAGGGAAGCGGCCATGCCAAGTTGACTCACCCTTTAGTGAGCCACCCGAGGCTAAAAATTAGAGAAGGATGTTGCCATTTCAACTTGACTCACCCTTTTGTGGGCCATGCGGGGGTAAAATTTAGAGAAGAATGTTGCCCTTCCAAGTTGACTCACCCTTTGGTGAGCCACCCGAGGGTAAAGTTTAGAGAAGGATGTTGCCATTTCAACTTGACTCACCCTTTTGTGGGCAGGGTAAAATTTAGAAAAGGAAGAGGTCATTCCAATTTGACTCACCCTTTGGTGAGCCACTGGAGGGTAAAATTTAGAGAGGGAAGTGGCCATGCCAAGTTGACTCACCCTTTTGTGGGCCATGCAGGGGTAAAATTTAGAGAAAGATGTTGCCATTTCAACTTGACTCACCCTTTTGTGGGCCATGCAGGGGAAAAAAGTTAGAGAAGGATGTTGCCCTTCCAAGTTGGCTCACCCTTTGGTGAGCCACCCGAGGGTAAAATTTAGAGAAGGATGTTGCCATTTCAACTTGACTCACCCTTTGTGGGCAATGCAGGGGTAAAATTTAGAGAAGGAAGTGCTCATTCCAAGTTGACTCACCCCTTGGTGAGCCACTGGAGAGTAAAAAAATACACAAGGAAGTGGCTATTCCAAGTTGACTACCCTTTTAAGTGAGCAACGCAGGGTAAATTTTGGAATACGCAGCAACATTCGGGAAAGGGCCTGTGTGCGCACTTGACTCTCCATGGTGTGGTGTGCGCACGCTGAGTTAACAAGTGTGTGCGCAGATGAGGCACAAGTGCCGATATAATGTGTGTGCGCAGTTGAGTTGAATCCGTGTGCGCGGCTGCGGCGCCCCCCTTCTGTGAGCCACCCGAATGTACAGTAGTAAAGGTTAGAGGGCAGAAAGCCATTCCATTCTAGCACGCAAGTAAAATTTTGGAAGAGCTGGATCTGAACCTCTGCAAGATTTTCCAGGTCTCTGGACTCTACACCTTTACACTAGATCTGTCTGGATGTCGAGGCCTTTGGATCTTTGTAGATGTCGGCGTCCTGCTCCTCAACCGTGACCTCTTGAATCTCCAAAACCTGAAACACCTTATCTTTTGAATTCTTGGCAATTTCGAACAGAACACAGAGGGCAGAGGCCGACCGTTGTGGTGGATAGGTTGGTCTCGACCCAAGGGCCCTACAGGACCATCCAAGGTATCCGTGTAGGTTGATTTAGTTTTTGTTTTCTTTTTTGGTGCGTTTTTGTTTTTCTTTTGATCACTGCTTCGAGTTGGACTATTGCGCTTCCCTCCACTCGTTTGGGTCCGTTTATGTTTTTATTGATTCATTTTTGTTTTTTCTTGATACCCAGAATTATATTTGTTTTTTGATGCATTTTTATTTTCTTTTTGATCCCTTGCCCTTGGAATACCTTGGAAGTCCATTGTAAAAGCAACAGTCGTATATGAACGATGGCCGTTCTTGTGAGAGCTTGAACGCAAGAGAAAGGCACTTGTTCCGTGGAACCAGGTTTTTGCGATCAACATACTGCCTTGGCCTGCAAGCACATAATGTTCTCAGTTTTCTACTATTCTACCATGTTGGGAGCCATTTAGTAAACCAGAAACGGCATATTTTTAGAAGATCCACATCCAGGCCGTGAAGACGTTCGTGCCGAACTTGCCTAGCTCCATCCGCGACTCGACCCGGGTCTTCCCTGGCTTTCTCATGCAGCTGCCAAGGCATTCGCCTGCTCCGTGTGGCTTTGACCTCTGAGGAGTTGTGCCTTGGTGAGTCACAGTACTGCGAAGCAAGCGAGTGATCCTTTGGTCGAGCAAGATGAAGGACTCGAGGCTTTTCCGGTCAAGACCTTGTGGGGCAATCATGCCGTCTAAAAGAATGCAAGCTGAAGACGTGGACGCTGTTCTGAGCCTTAGGATGCGATGAACCTTAGATACACCCCTTGGGAAATACTTTTGGCAAATCAGAAAGGTCTTCACCCACACAATGAGAATCAGACTTTCTCATAGAAAGGCGCAGAACAAACCACCTAGCGGGACATTTCCACGAAAAGACAGATAACAAAACAAGCGCAACCATCTCAACTACAGAGACAGGCCCTCGACCATTTCCATCGGCTGGAGGCATTTGGCCATCAATCGGCTGCACCTCTTTGTGGCGGATTTTCATTTGGATTGGAGTGAGGTCTCAGGCCAAGAGTCGCGCACCCGGGCATTGATTGGGGAGTTCCTTTTTTCCTCCCATCCTGGTGAAGCAGTGCCGACTGGCAAGACAACATCACACGGTAAGTGTTGGTGGTTCTTTTTTGGGCTTCAAAGCAAACACCAGCGTGAGGGTGGTAGGCAAACTGAGAAGCAACTCGGTGGTCCACATGCTTGGGTGCCCTTTTCGTGTCCTTTGGTTCTTTGGGTTGTATGCATATTTTCAAGCTTTGATTACGTCGAATGTGCAAAGTTGAGGGTTGCCAAAGCTACTGTGCCTGAGATCTGAGGCAAATACTGCCATGCTTGGTTGCTGCTGGTCTTTTCCCAAGTCATTGTGCAGGGCCTCCAGTATTATATACTCCACACAAGCTTAGGCAGGGAGAAGCTGTTCACAGTCATTTGAGTCATCAGGCTTGGTTTTGATAGTCAACCGCTCCAAGCTTTGGATGTTTTGAAGAGGGGAGTATTCTTGCATAGACTCATAGACCCTCTGAGGATCAGGAATTCTTCCGCGAGTTTGCAGACACTCCTTTGGATCCTCACTTTGTTGTTCTTTTCTTTTCTTCATGGATGAGTGGCGGTCCTTGGACGGCCTCAGTCGAACTGTCCAGGTGTGGTTGATGGCGCGTACCTGGCCTTCATGGTTACTGGGTGGCCTGGCTGAGTCTGGACAGTAGGTGGAAGGTGTAGTGTAGTAGCCAAAAAAGCGCTGCTCAAAGTGCAGATCAACTTGTTTCACTAACATCTTGAGAGGGTTTACTTTTCTGTTCTATTGCCTGCCAACAACTTTTTTTGTTGCAGAAATTCTTAGGTTGAATTCAAGACAGTGCCACTGCAGTCTCTAGTTTTCCATGTGGGAATGGCTTTGCCTCAGCCGGAGAAGGACGAAAAAAGCACATTTTCAGTCCTGAATGGGTCTTGTTCCTATTCGGTCACACGATGTCCAGATCTGGTCTATTGGTCTCGCTCTCCCAGGGTGGTGCAAGTCTTGGTCTTCGCCGCCTGCAGTGCCATCGTCATGGTTGCGGCTTATGCTCTGTCGCACCTCATCCTCGGCTTGGACAAGACCTTAGCGGCTCAGCAGGGAAGAACGGGTGGTCGTCACCTGTTTTTGGGACTGTATAGGGGGAAACCCACCAGGTGGTACGGTTGGGAAGCAAGTTGTCAAGAGACCACAAGAAAAACGATTCTTCTTTGGAGTCTGGGAAACGCTCCGTGCTCCAGGGATTGATTAGAGAGAAAGAGAGAGAGAGAGAGAAACACTCTCAAGCTTCGTCGCGTCAAAGTCATATGGGAAAACTGAGACTTGGGGTCCACACGCGATGATCATTTGTCCCACAAGAAGCTATGAGAAACAAGTGCATCGCTTCTAGTAACAAGTGCCTTACTAGTAGCAACATAAGCTACTAGTAACACCCCGCACCGGTAAGTTTGTTGGAGCATCCGATATTCCGAAAGGGGCTCTCCCGCACCCAGATTTCAGACCCGAGCCAATGCTCAACCGAGCTGATGCGGCCTGCGAATGGACCGTTAATCCCAGAGCCACGTTCTCCTTAAACATGAAGAACGATAGCTTCTTGTTACTACTAGCGTCCTTGTTACTACTAGTAAGGCACTTGTTACTAGTAGCGATGCACTTGTTTCTAGTAGCTTCTTGTTACTACTAGTAAGGCACTTGTTACTAGAAGCGATGCACTTGTTACTAGTAGCTTCTTGTGGGACATAGATAGGCGGTGTTGTGCACTCCTCTGCTGCTTTGTGTCCTGCTCAGGACTGTTGGTGTTGCCACATCGCAGCTATCCCGCAAGCACAGCAAGCCGTTTTTCATACAGTTGTTGATATGACATATTATAGAGTATAGATAAACCTATCTATCCATGCATGAGGGATTGTCAAGAGGACATACCTTGTAATTATGATCAATACGATTCCTCACCCAGTTTACATCCTGTGGGCCACCGCTTCAGCCATTTGTTTTCGCCGTTCTCATGAAAGATCTAGGTCAACACCCCGCACTTTGAGTTCGGGGTTCAAAGCTGGAACAACATGCAGGCCCTTCTGCCGCTCAGCCCACATCGACGAAAGTGGTGATTGGCTGGGCATTGATGTGAAAACTGAGGACTTCGCTTAAGGTGGACAGAGTCCTTCACCGAACCGAATTGGAAGCTCCGACTGCCTAACACCACGAGGTCCTCTGCCTTTTTGGAGCGCTGGAACGAGTGAAAACGTCTGGACTATCTCAGGTCCGACTGCGACCGCTCCGACGTCGACCGACTCGCGCCGAGGAAGTGCGTGGGACGGGAGTTGGCCAGCGCTTTCATAATGATGCAGGCACGGCAGGAGACCGTGGAAACGTGTGTGTGCTCTTCTGTTTGGTAGTGGGAAAGGTTTGCAAAGTGGAAAAAACATGGGAAAAGCCTGTCTCCCTTGGTGATACTGCATGATCAGTCTGTGAAATCAACGAGGATATACTCATAATTACTGTGTTTATACTATTGGACTTCGGAGAATGACAGGGCATTGCAATTTGTGGTCCTTGAAGAGTTGCAACATGATGACTCTGTGCTCTTGCCACCGAAATTGGTTTGAGTTCACTGCAATGGTACATCAGAGGCTTATCAGAGGCTCCCATAGAAAGTGTCCAAGTTCTACCCAGATCATAACTTGCCCGCTGTGCATCTTGAAGAAAAACCCGCTTGGGCCGCCTGGTTTCTTGTGAACACCGCCAAGCTGGGGTTTCAAAGGAGTCTTTCATTCGACTGCCTTTGGTTCTGGTGGACCAGATCAAGTGCTAGTTGGACATGCTTGACTGCACACCCTGGGTCTCTGAGATGGGTAAAGCTTTGATGGATTCACTCATTTGTCTTTGGTTCAGAGAAAGCACCTCCACTGGTAGCTGTTCCGCCCCCAGGCGCTGTCAGCTCTTGGCTTTATGTTTCTTTTAGCCAATGGTGCCTTGGCCTTTTCTCTTTTTTGGTACGTTCGAAGATCACTGATTGGAGGGACCGGTGAGAGGTGCGTGTCCTCGGTCTCTAGTGCGGCTCTTCTTCGTCTCTGGTGCGGGAGGCGGAACAGAAGGCAGTGAACGATGACGGTTCGACAAGAGGAAGCACACCCGGGCACCCGGGGACCCGCTTTGTAAGGACCACAGATTGATTCTTTTGGAAGTATATAATCTGACCAGAGGCACCTCAATCCTTTAGGACCTTGACTCCATTGACCCTAGGCTGCAATCTCGGCAACCACTTCTATATGGCATTTGCTCAAGTCTCTTTTCTTTTGCAGGGGCTGTGGCATCTCAAGCACATCCAAGCCACATGTGAAGGTTCAGAAAACTTGCTGTGCAGAATGCATTCATTTTTTTGAGGGATCGTGCCGTCTCAACATATGAGGACCCAAATGCCAATGCTTCTCATACAAGTATGGATCATTTTGCTTGGTTCAGGGCATTTTCTGATTAGCTCGGCTTGAGGTGTGGCCTACGCATTCAGAATCGACGTGGATCTCTTGCCCACGCTGGTGGAAGGCCAGCGCAATTTGTTTGCACGGCATGGTATCGAATGTCCGCCGTCCTTTCTATGTAATCTATTTTCAGCTAAGCACATCATGGTGTAATTCAATTGGTGGTGAAAAAACATTGGTGGGGGAATGCACGCACACACACTTAGGATAGGGTGTGCTGAACTAAAAGCGGTGCCACACGCC
>CAXAMN010026361.1:850126-860667 GCA_963970005.1 Durusdinium trenchii | reverse complement strand
TGCTAAAAAGAAAAACAATTCAACGGAATCCCTGTGATTACAAGGGGCACACACACACACACATGTTTTGGGCCTCAGATTCCCAAGGCCACGCTGATGGTCCACCGAGTCCGTTGTTTCTTTTTGCATCGAAGCGAATCCGTTTCTTTGCGCAGAGAGACAGGCCTAGCAGCCCTACCGTTGATTTTCCTTTTCGGAGCCTTGGGCAAGAAAGAAGGGTTGAGATCTTGGAGGGTTGATGACTGAGGGTTGAATAGGGTTGAGGGTGGCCCTGCCAGTGCATTATTTTTTTTGCCACCAGTCAGGGAGGTCATTTCTTTCGTGTTTCGATGGGGGCTGGTTGATCCAAGAGTGGACAATAGTATTATGAGCGAAGACAGTCCACCACTGACATGTGGATGTAAAAACCTGTATCTGAAACAGTAAGGAAGGACCGAAGGACCTTCAAACAATGAGTTGTCTAGGCTATCTCAACTACTTTCGGT
This sequence comes from Durusdinium trenchii, assembly GCA_963970005.1. Taxonomy (NCBI): domain Eukaryota; class Dinophyceae; order Suessiales; family Symbiodiniaceae; genus Durusdinium; species Durusdinium trenchii. The sequence goes on along the minus strand of CAXAMN010026361.1, from coordinate 860,182 downwards.
CCGAACTTTAATCCTTTACGCGAGATGCCACGCCCAACACCGGTGTCAGGGTCTTCGCATTCGCAATGGGATCATGCGACATGATCGACCCTGACTGACCCTGACCGACTGGGGGGCAGGCGAGGCCGCGGGAAGAACCACACCGCCCGAGGTTTAGGCATGCGTCTTTTCTCTCACGGTGCATCTCTGACTGAAAAGTGCCGCTTGGTCCCCGCCTTCGTGAACCAGATCCCTGGGGAGGAGAGGTTGAGGGGAGGTACGAGTTCAGTTATCTCCGCAGGTTTGATTGCATGAGATTGCCGAAGACGGCATTGAACATTCGTTTGGGCGGCCTTTCAAATGAATGCGGAGCTCGATCAAATCGGTCCAGATGTTTTCTTCTTGTTGGCACAGCAATGCTTTCGAAGAAGGCACTAGCTCTCACTGTACATTCATCGGCGCACGTCGCTTCTACCAATTGACCGGGGCGAGCTCATGGGCTTCACGAACTTGCTTGGTTTTTGTCATGAAACTGGAACATGATATTGCGTATTTTCAACTAGAAAAGTGATGCCTTATCTATACAAGCTAATTATATATATAGTATTTTGGGCCTTCTCCCTCTCCCTCTCCCTCACACTCACTCACATCCTCTCTCTCTCTCTCTCTCTCTCTCTGGCTTCCCGCCTCCTTTGCCCTGTACATACTTCAGTGACTGTTTCTACAAAGGCGAAACGAAGTGAAGACACTTGACAGGACAGCAAGGAGCAGCGAGCAACTTTACTTATATACTTAAAACAATCACCCGTCCTGACCGATTTGGACATTTTCAAGACGACGTTTCTTGGTTTCCAGGTTTTCCGACCTTCGGCCTTTCACCCCCGGACATGGCAGGAGGGGATCGATTTGGACAAGCAGTATTTGGTAAATTTCATCGCGACACTTGGCGCAAAGAGTGAAGCCGTTTAGTACTCGTAGCTTGCTCTTGAAAAAGAAGGCTTGAAATCTTGGCCATACATCCAGGACGATGTTGTGCTAGGTCCACATCATCCTGAAACAGGTGTCTAGTAGTCTAGACTTGTGAAGCCCCTTTTCACAGCTTTGACCGCCAAGGAACAGCTCTGCTGGTTTTTTTGTGCGCGATGTCAAGCTGACGCAAGAAATGTGCCGAGATGGCGTTTGGAGACGTTTGGGGTGGAGCAAGTCTTGCGCAGGGCGGTCGGGATGGTATACCCAGCAGCCAGGGAGGGGTCTTCTTTTCCAAAAATGAAAGATCGAATGCAGCTTCGGTGCAAACTGAGCACTCACAACCCACTCCCAGAGGTTTTGACATTGTGATGACTTCATATCTCACCTTCGCTGAATCCTGTTGAGTTTCTCACCCTTGAACCTTTGCAGAGGTGATTTCATGATGTTTCATGCGAGGATCCTTTTGCCCCCTCTTTGGTGACCAATCAGGGTGCTTTTTGCGAGCAGCGCTCAGGTTTGTGAAACAATTTATTTTGGTCGGAGGAATTCTGTCAGGCCCTGGAGCACTTGGGTCGCGCCGTTTCTTCGAAGTTGTCCATGAAACGCTAGGAGTCTCTTTCTAGGCAAGGAGGGTGGCGGAAACTGATACCCTCTCGTAAGTCTAGTGATGCGAGAGCAAGTGGCGCTCCCAAAGGATCAAGTGGAGAGCCAAGCGGATCAAAGACCTAAGTAACAAGCTACGCACGGTGGAGGCCATCGCTATTAGGTAGGAGGCCATCGCTACTAACAACAAAGTTAGCGTTTCTTTTTTTCCATAGCGAGTTCCATTCGTTGTAGCCAGCGAGGACGGGTCGGGGGAAGGGACATCTGCGGGGACATCGGCGGTTTGGAGACAGCGTGTCATAGTTTTCGAACACCGCCAGGAACCTTTGGAGCCCTGTCCCGAATCTATGCCATGTAGGACTGGCAGTTGAGCATCACGTGGGTTTCGGGGGCAAGGACGGGATGGCATCTGAAGGAAAGGCATGAACAATCGCAAAAACCATCTCTTTATAACTGCAGCACTACACAGTCCTAAGAGCTTTGATCAGCCCGTGGCTTGCACTACCTTACAATTGTATACAATTGTTTGTTTGGATTGTCCGCAGCATTTATGGGTTTGTCTGTCAAAATGCAGTTACCCAACCACAGGTTCTCATCTACTTCCCCTGTACTGGTGGTTTGTGTGATGGCGGTCTCCGTACTTTAAGGCACGATATATGTCGCAACAACAAAATACCTGAATCGTAGGACCTCAAAGTTTCAATTTCAGGAGCAGATGCACCTGAACTCAAAGGGATGTAGACGGTATGGGACATGCCTCTGAATTCTTGAAGGCCTTATTTGAAGAAGATGTATTCTTGGTCCCTTGCGGACAATGCAATCTCCCACCAAGCAGAGCCTTTCTTTTGCTTTATGGGAGTTTAGATACCACAATCAACAAGAGAAGAGACGGTGTTCCAAGAGCCTGTCCGACAGAGGTAGACATCTAGGTGACCTGTGAGGCTCCAACGAGTGGATTTCAAGGGCTCGATGCATTTCCGTTTTCTGACACCGACCTTGATGATTGACAAGACCAAGCGAACTGTTGTGATGTGTTGTGCACTCTACAGTCCCACAATCTCTAAATCTGATCTTCGTGACAGCTAAGAGCTGACTTCACCCACTTGATGCCCAAGAGCCGAGTTCCCCCCATGTTATGTGTCGAAGCGCTGACAGGATGACTTTGGTGGTCCATGTAGCATACGGATGAACACCAACTGTCTTAGAGAGCTGTGGCCGGGCTTTCTGTTTGGAGAGCATCCAGAAATCACACAGGCAAACCAAACCTGTTTTTGCACCTGAATCATCAACTCTTTAGATGAAATCACCTGGAAAGGTATCATTTGTGGGAGTTTGGCTCCAGAAAGCTATGTCAACAGCTCAAGCGTGGTGTTCTCTTTTTAAACCGGCTGCCGTTGGGCACGTTGTGGCTCAGGATCAAGCCTCGTTGTCGACCCTGCCTCGAATAAGCACACCTTAGTCAATTTCCTTGGTGTGTACTCCCGAGATTTTGGCTGGGTTTTAATTGTTTTTCTCCTCGTGCTTCTGCCGTCGTAGGCCTTTGGTTGGGTAAACTGGCGGGAGGGTCGACTTTTATTGCCCAAGTTTCAGCGCAGCATGGTTTCAGTGGGAGCAGTTCAACTTCCGGCTGTTCAAGATCTCAAGCAAACCAGTCGGTTGAAGTGAATCACCAGAGTCACCCGGTTGAAGCCATGTCACACGGTGGACATGATGTGCATAGTGCAGACTTGCAAAAGTTGGACATGCACGATTAGGGGTCAGATCTGGAAAAACCACCAAGTGGCACTTTCCAGAAGAATGGACCGGGCAAGGGCCCAGTTCCAAGCGAGCTCGGTGAAGAGCCTTTGTCGCAGCAGCAGCAGCAGCAGCAGCAGCAGCAATGGGTCAGTATGCTGGAGGGCAGCCACTGAGAAAAGCACCCTTTGTCAATCAAATTGGAACCTACTGTTGAACAGAGAGTTGTATGTTGTATGCATATAGTAACATGATGTAAAATGGTGTACAACGGTTTGGATGAATCTTGCAAACCTAGTTTACACCAGGAGCTTGCTTCCAGCAGGGGTTAAACTTTTCAGCTCAGAACATCAGAAGACCCGCTATTTTCTCAGGGGGGACCCCACAGTTGTCGCTTTTGTATCCTGAACCCATCCCTCCACCGGCGCGACCCGACCAGACCCGCTGTGTGTTTTCCGGACGAGCGACGTCCACCCGCGGGGACTCGTGGCTGTGCGACGGAAGGCCAATGAGGAGCAAAAATGCCGGTCGCATGCGTTTGAATGCCTGGGTTGTTGGGTAGGCCGGTGTGAGGAAGCTAACAAGTAGTACTAAGTAGTAGTTGTAGCTAAGTAAGTAGCTTGGGTAGCTACGAAGCTAACAACTAGCTTCTGAAGCTCGGACGTAGAAGGACTCAGGCTTCTTCAAGGAAGCTGCCTTGGTGATTTGGGTTCTAGATATTTTGGGGACACTTATGAAATTTGCGGTTACTTTTAGCTGGCTTGCGAAGCAGCTGCTCCCAATTGCCAACAAGCAAAACCATGTGTTGGTTCTTGATCCACAGCCCCGACGGCGAAAACCCTGCTTTACCACAGTTGACTATTTGCGATAGCTGCGACGAGCCACGAAGTACCTCCAGATGCCTCCTACGAGGATTTTTTCCATCGGAACAGCACCCCTCCAACCAGCCGTTGGAACCCTGCCCGTTGGTGCACTGCTCATGTCAGACTGTCAGACCGCACCCAACAGGTGGCAGATCAGACAGCGCTGCTCTCTTGGGAGCCCCCACATCACCTGGGAGGAGGGCTTTTCGTGGCCTACCAGGCGCGAACAAAGACGCCCAGAGACGCCGCCGGGAACGCCGGGCACGCCGAGTCGGACGTGACTCCCATGGACGGTCAGAAAGCGGAGCAGCGTTGATCATTGAGTGGTTAGATGTCACCCAGTAGCCTAGTTCTTGGATGATGGAGAAGAAGAGAGACTTGGAAGCATTTCTTTTGAAGTGTGGACAAGCCACACTCTTCCAAGGAAAAAGAGGTGAAGAGCCCCCCCATGCTCTTCTTGTTTTCGGGGACCGATGTTGCATGTTGAATCCGGCCCATGGGTTCACGCCAAAAGAGCACCGTCCGATGGCCTGGTGCGGTCCCCCTTTTGGCCAACACATGCTAGCGTCAAACTCGCCTTCAAGGCACCCGAAAACATTCCAAACACATCAAAACATCTGAATTCAACAAGAAGCTACTGGGTTGGAGACCATCGCTATCGCGTTGGAGGCCATCAATATTATGTTGGAGGCCATTACTACTAGTAACAAGAAGCTACTAACCAGAAAGGTGAAGGAAACAGACTTCTCGTGGGCGATCCTGTTCAATTGACTCAGATGAGCGAATTTTCTCGGTTTCTCCCAGGTGGAGCTGGGACAGACCACTTGGCAGGCGCCCCTGGTGGATTCTGAAGCTCGATGAGCCTTTGAAAAGCGGGATGAGGACAGGTGGAGACAGGTGGAGTTGACGAGGACTTGTTCTATTCCCGGAGAAAGTGGAGTTATGCTCCTTTTGGATCCTTTTGCACACATTTTGTACATCACTGTGCTGACTTTGGAGCCCGCACGAGCTTTTGAAAGCCGTGCCCAACTGCTTTTCTAGCACTTTGTCTGCTTGAGATCTAGAAAGGAGTTTCTGAGGGCAAGCAAATGGCAAGCTACCTCCTATTAGATCATATTATATAGATATAACCGAATGCAAGGGCAGGCCACCGTATCTATGACTTTGATCTGCAAGAGCCGTCCACTCCAAAGACAGTGCTGGAAGCACCATTCTACTGAGTTCATCCTTGTGTGCACAGAATTCGATGAGGCCATACCTTGGCAGTCCTTGAGCGTTATCAAGCGCTTAAGAAAGATCAAGAAGCACTCCTCATACAAAAAACATTCAAGAGAGCCCTATGCTTGCTGCCCGCTGAAGCTTGACGTGCTTTTGGCCCTGGGACTGCACGTTACCAATGAAAGACAGATGTGAAAGACACACTGTGTCTCCCCGTCACGCAATGATATCTCACTTGCAAGTTCGAAGGTGGCAGGTTGACCAAAGCAGAAAGCTTCCAAGAGGTTCCCGTCGAGAAGTTCCAACAGTGTGTGAAGGCTATATACAGTAAGGCAAAGCGGGGAGAAGATGCAAGGAACACTTGGTGATGCTAATGCAGATGGAGATGATCTTTTTTTTCAATGCAGCCGTGGCCCTCCGTTCTTTTCATTCTCTTAAGATGGGCGCATTGTCGTGGAGAACGCCAAGGGAAGCGCCATATCAGTGGCAGCCGTAGCCCACCCACTTAGAATTGATGCGAGTGATGCTATTTTGCATCCAAATAGACGAGCGATGGCAAGAGGTGAACTCAGGAGGACCTAAGCTTCCATTGAGGGGATTCTGCAAAATCAACTTAGAGTTTCCAACTCCACGGATAGAGAATAAAAGATCTTGTATTCAGTGGGGAAGAAGATCCAACAAGTTCTATTTACCTGTGCTTCCTAGGTCACAGAAGGCGCTGCATTTTTACATATGTTGCATAACTCCCTTCCAGACAGTTTTGTCACTAATCTGACCAGTGCGTTTGACGCAGGCTGACTTCCCGACCAACTCATCCCTCTTTGGTGAATGAATCCTGGAAATTGGGGTGTCAGTCAAACTCTACTTCCCAAAAGGTCATGGTGAGCTGATTTGGGGATGAGTCTTTTACTCGTAGGATCTGAGCGGAAAAAGGACTTAGGAAACTGATGCCAGATGAAGTTCCTTTCTTCTTGCACAGGACCGAGGAACTGGCGCAGATTCAAGGAAGAACAATCAAAGTTCCCTCTACCACCAACGAAAGCTTGCCATTTTTGATATGTAAAGTGGAAAGGACATTGCGAGGTGGGCTCCTTCAGCTCCGAATCGGAATGAACGTTTGTACTTCTGTCCTCGTGTGGGCCGAGTTGCAGAGCCACAGTTACGGGCACATCACTTGGCCACCCTTGACAACACAACGAGCTTGTTTGGGTCCATGGAGTCCATGGTCGAATTGTCTCAAATTGCTCTGAACATCGTGGCACATGCTGTGTGAAGCCTGACGTTGCAGGTGCAGTCCAGCAACATCACGATCCCTGCGCTGGAGACTGGGGCAGAACAAGAAGTTGTGCGGCCCATGTGGTTGTCCAGTAGGAGGCAGAGCCTCTTCAACTTCATAGGGGGTAGTTGTAGAGCCTCAGCCTCAGTGTTTTGATTTGCTTTGACTCACGTGAGATTGACTCCGTTGCAGGAGGGTGACAGTGAGTATCGCTTCCGTGTGCAGGCATTGGTGACACAGCCGTATAGGCTTTAAGCATTTGTGGAATTCTGATGGGCAAACTTGGCAAACTAGCAAACTATCACTTTTATGAGACTCTTTGCCATTTGACTCAAGAAAAGGTAACACTGAAAGACACAAGATAGGCCCTTCAAAATCCTTGTAAACTAGTAGACCAAGTGATTCCCTCCAGTTTCAACTTTCAACAATTCACCTGATGCTGATGGTCCCAGCCTCCCTTTATTTTTTTCGGCCAGGTCGTGACCACGGCAGGTCTCAGCCCTTGGGTGGAAGTGGATGCCCAGACCGCAGAGGCAGCGATCGATGGTTTGGGGATCCGCCTCTAAAGATGGTGGAAGGAGTGTTACTAGTTCCTAGTAGCTTCTTGTTCCTAGTACTAAGGCCAGGAGCTACTAGTAGCGTCCTAGTAAGGCCAGGAGCCCCTAGTAGCGTCCTCGCTCCTAGAAGAAGGTTGGATGGGTCTTAGACAGATGGATTCTGAAAAAGACCACATGGAAGTGTAAGACGTGGGAGAACTTGTCCTGAGAGGATTTGGCCAAAGTGGGGAGTTGGTTCCCTTTCATGTTTTGGTGGGGGTTGCTTCAAGTTGCTTCTGAGATCAGTCTCATTTTACGCTCAGGAGAATAATCTTTAGAAGATGGTACTCAGGATCTGACTCCGAAAAGTGCCCGTGCCCAAATGGAAAGCCCACCAACCCTAACCCTGAAATATCTTTGAGTCACCAAGGCTAGTGGGTGCCTGCCAGTCCGACGAGTCCCCCCCAATCTGGCCGTGGATTCTGATTCTACCCCTGCATATTTTGTGGTCTGATTGGACACATCAAGGTGCCACCATTTCCACCCTCAGAGCCGAACATTAGCGAGATCTATGAGGACTTTAGATCTGCGAGATCTATGAACTCTCCGGCAAGAAGCTTCAGAAAAGTGGCGACTAGCGGTAAGAGGAAAGAATCCGAAGAATCCCTCACCATGACCCACCATCCAACGTCAGTTCAATTGCATTGTACTACTGAAGTTGCTACCATAGCTACTAGTAGTTCCACATGTGGTTGGCCCCTGGACCTAGCCTTGGCAAAAATACCAAGCTGCTGCAAGTGGAGTTCGAAGTTTTGACTTTGGGACAAAACCTCAACACCTCCCAAGAAAGACCCTAACAGCTGGGCATGAATTCATTTTTTTTAAATTTCAATAGCAACATCGTAAGTTGACCAACAAGTGTTGTGTCCTTGCCAAAAGAACGGACTCGTCTGACGATGTTCTGATGATCCGTATCCACAGGAACACGACTGGCCTGAGATGTCCGGGGTGTGCATGGGGGAACACTCCAGATTGGTTCATACAGACTATTGACTGGGAATGCCAACATTCGCTCATTGAGATGAGTCTTTGGGTGGCATATGCTTTTCTTCTGACAATGAGTCATGTTTGTCTGGATGAGTTTGCGTGCCTCAAACATGGGAACGTGCGAACTTGGGGTATTATCCTCACCCTTCTTCTTCTTCTTCTTCAAAGGGAGGACCCATCCTCTGGACCAGAAAGCATTGGAAGAAGGAATGGGGTTGAAGGAGGGCTCTGGCCGGTGTCGGGACCGCTGTGAAGACTCTGTGAGCAGTTCTTCAAGTTTGTAAGGAACCTGATCTCTCTCCGTCCATGTCCATCCTACTGTGCGAGCAGATAAAGCCGCCAAACATCATCATCCTCTGCTCCAGGACAGCATGCGCCTTGACTGGAACCACCCGAAGACTGGTGGCTTCGAGATTCTCAAGTGCCCCATGCCCGCCCACACGCCCGCTCCTAGTAGCGATGCCAGGAGAGAGTAGCTTCTAGCTAGCTACTAGTAGCTTCTTGCTCCTAGTAGCGACGCCCGGGTTCCTAGTAGCGATGCCAGGAGCGCCTAGTAGCTTTATTCTTCCTATTGCACGCTTCGCTACGGGCCGACGCGGCGAAGACACCATGTTTCCCCCAGGTACCGAATCTTCGTCCGATGGGAAGGTGCCCGGTCGGCGCTGAGAGACCGGGAACCCGTGTCCGGTATTGGGTCTGAGCCCCTTAGTAGCGTCCTTGCTCCTAGTAGCGATGCCAGGAGCCCCTAGCAGCAAACATTGCTCCTAGGCTTGCTGAGACTTTCAACAAAAAACATTGAACATTCCTGGTGAAATCCTTGTGCCAAAGCCTTGGCCAGCTCAAAGATGTCGAAGAAGTGGACAGACTTCCAGGTGTTTGTCGCGGCAGCACACATGCTCTAAATCAGTGCGAATGAGTGAATAGAACAGCTCCCAACTGCCAGCAGAACAGAGCGAACTTCTTCCCAACTGCCCGAACCCACTAGATAGGCGATCCCGAACTTCTTCTCGGTTTGTCAGACACACAAGGGACAGTTCCTTTCGTTTCATATCGGTAGCCAGAGGTCAGCTGTGGTTCAAGAACCTGGGGCAGTAGTGGCTTATAAGGTGGCTAGCTTAGGACTGTTGAACTTCTGAGTTCTGTGAGGCAACTGGACCAGCTACGACACAGAAGGCGCAGCAGCTTGTCCGTGTTTTTTTTTTTTTTCTCTCCCTCTCTCTCTCTCTCTCTGGAAAAGCGGATCGGATAGAGGCTGTGTGCAGAGTAGTACTTATTTGAGTGCAAGCAGCTTGCTTTGCCATGATCTTGGGTAGTCTACGTTTTTTTTGTGCCTTGTCTACAAGCTTCCCCGACGTCAAAGCAACAACACCAAACCCGGTTGTGAAGCCATAAAATCCTTCCATGCTGCTCCGACCCCCAGTGATGCTTGGTGCCGTGCCGTGCCAGGTAATATGACCAGCTTTGTCATCGAAGGTCTGCAGGCTTTGCCTTCGGAGGGCCACTAGTTTTTCGTTTTGAAGCAAGGGCAGAAGTGTCGAATTTGCATTCTTTTTAACTGGTAGTATATGACAGCAAGCAGTAAGAACACCCACATCAGTATCAATGAATCAAAGAACGAGGACAACAGACAAAAGAAACTTGCGGGTCGTTCGACCGAAGAGGCGGCCACTCTCTACGACCTGGCTGTGGCAGGCACCGGAGTACCTTACTAGTAGTAACAAGAAGCTATTAATTTACTTTAAACTTAATTTTAATAGCTTCTTTGTTACTACTAGTAAGGCACCTGTTACTACTAGCGTGGCACTTGTTACTAGTAGCTTTTTGTTACTAC
>CAXAMN010026361.1:797252-845114 GCA_963970005.1 Durusdinium trenchii | reverse complement strand
ATTTGTGGTCGTACATGCGCCACACGCGCTGTCAATGTATAGTGATTGGACTTTTCAAGAATGCGATAATGTGAAGATGGGCAACATGTTCTGACACCGTTTGGCAGGTCACATAACAGCTTTGTGTTTCAAAGCGTGCCCAATGGCCGAAGACTGGATACCATGCCCACCATTTGGACTACCACGGGCGGGTATTTATGGTCCGTCAGTGGAACTCTTAATTGGCAAGTCCCACTCTCACACCAAACTCAAATCAACGCTCGATCTCTGAGGATGGAGATTGCAAGGGCTTAGAGAAACAGCTCATCGACCTCCGACCAACGCGGCCGAGCGTTGCAGCTGCCAATGGCTCGGAGCCTGCCGCTCGATGTTAGCCCCTCGACGTTCTTAACAGTGCCTGGGCTGAGCTGATCTGCGGGGTGGTGCGAGGAGAAATCCGAAATTGATTCGGACAGGTGCAACCTTTCGACTTTCTCTATTCACTCGAGGCTGGCTGTGCATTCATAATGCGCAGGTGACCTCTTTGACTAACAGATTCCCTTGTTCGGACATGTTCCCTGGTGGGGCTTTTCATTAAAGGCTATACTCCAGCAACATGCTCTTCACACGCAAGTAAGCTCAAAAAACATAGTCATCAGTTTCGCCACGTGTTTGGGGAAGAAGCTGATGCTATGACCCTGCAGGCAGGTCATACATCTCAGTTTGTATGTGATCGCCACTCCGGCGCCTGCATGAAAGTCTCCGTTTAGTTGAGCAGCTCGGAAGATTGCCAGATCTAGGGTCTGGAGGAAAACTCACTCTGACGGTTTCAGTGTCTCGCCAAACGTGAGACCTGCCAGTGCCACCATTGTCCAGGGATGATGCCGCCCAGCCTCAGATACGCGCAGAGTCCTGGTGCGCAAGCACAGGGTTGTTCCTCAGGGCACTATATTCACTATCTGAGTGGTTTGTTTGGTGGGTTCAATCGAAGCCTCTTCTGCAAAATTGCCATTACAAGGCACGTGAGCCTTCACGTGAGCCTTCACGTGAGCCTTCACGTGAGCCTTCACAGGAGCCTTCACAGGTCTTTAGGGTGGGATTGTGTCACTCTTGGGCTGCTTCCGGTTGAGTCAATTGAGAGGTGCGCTGGCTGGTGTGTTCCAACTGAAGATGTAAATGGTGGATCTCTTCCTTGGAATCGGTTTGCCACAGCGACATGACTTTCCCACGAGCGGGCGGCCATCTGGTCCCCAAACATAAATATAACCAAAGATTGAAGAGATATATGAATAGATGGAATTTCACCTTTGACCTGCCACCGCTAGTGACAATGCTTCGAGAACCATGTACTTGGTCGTTGCCAGCTTGTTATCACAGTTTCTGTTTTGCTTCGCGGGTGAGTTTGACAGAAACAACGCCTTTTATTGCAAACGCGCAGTCATCCTCAAGTAGATCGACGCTGAGCAGCTGGTTGTTTAGTTAAATGGTGTCCCTAGTTGCGCAACCTTTTGATATTGAAGAATCCATATCCACTTTCCCTTTGTATTCCCTTTGTTTCAATCCTGTTTCAGATGGTATATATACTACTCCCTTTTCCGAGTCTCCTTGCCAGCGGCATTCCGGGCATGTCCACTGTTCGGCGGTTGTCCAAGGCAATCTCCGCTGCTTTAGAGCGCCCCCGCAACGCCTCACCCTGGAGACGCGCTGCGGCTCTGTGGGCGAGGAGGTGCCGGCACGCTGGCCGGCGCTATCTCGCCGGAATGAATCCGCTCGCCCCCGGTCGCCCGTTGAGTTTTGGTTTGGGGAGGCCATACGACGTCCTCACCGGCGCGGCTCCCACGTTGTTGGCCATGCTTCTCGGCCGCTTGGCGTGTCGGCCTTCATGGGTGCCAGAAAGATTGGTAGTTGTATTCAAGATTCAATTTGGCCGGGGGGACGTTTTTGGCCGATAGGTATGTTTGAAGCTATTACTGACTATGATGTTTTAAACAGTTTTAGGTTTACTTGCCAGAGGTGCTTGGAAAGAGGACGTTCTTGTGTGGGTGGTGTGTCACTTTCTCAAGTTTCAAACTTTTGAAGAGCATTGCGCCTTTTTGATCACGCTACTACTCACTAGGAGAACTACCCACACAGTTGGACTCTATACTATGGACTGACGCCGGGCGTAGCCGCCCACTGGTTTACGGCCGGGGTTCTTGGGTGCTCCCTGATTGGTTGGAGGGGGGTCTCAAGACGGCCCAAGGAGTTGGACTCACTTCTTGGTCATGAGGAAGCCTTCGCCGATGACAATGATCGACACGGCGTTTGTTGGAGCCTGCTATCGCATTGTGGGAAGTCCGTCCCCGAAAGACCGTAAAAGAAGCCTTTTGTACAAAGAATGCGTCCGCACGCATGTTCCGGAATTTGAACCTGTCGCGGCCGTTTGTAGGTTGGCGTTCAATAATCTAGCCAGGGAACATACCGAGTTCGCAGCGTGCGGACTATATACTTTATGTTTTGCAGCGCGCGCAATGGCCGAGCACAGCGCAACCAACGACGAGGAGACCACCGGTCCGACGACTTGGGCAACTCCCAACAATACTGAAACTTTGAGCTGTGCAACTGAGAAAACCGATCAGATTCGCGGTGAAGGCGGTTCCCCACTTCAGCGACTTGATCCACGTTAGATCCCAAAACTCCCTCATGGGCGCTCTCAATATTTACTGTGTTTGTATGTAGCACTTCCAGCGCTTTTGGGGTGGCAGAGGCAGAAACCCCAGCAGGAAGCCTGCGCGAAAGGAGCGTCATACACTCACATGTCTTGCTCCGCTTTCATCAGAGGCAAACGGAAGGGTAGTGCGCAGAAAGGGTTTTGCAAAAACCTATTCTACTAACATCGTGGAAGGCGTGGGACATTCGTAGAACCCAAGGCTATTCGTGGACAGTTCGTGGAATGGTGGGCCAGTAGGAGAACTGACTGCAAGAAATTCCAGAAACCTTCGCAGAACTTCGTGGAAGGTATTTTTGATGCACTAACTTCGTCTAAGCGATTTTTGCTGACCCCCTTTCCCCACTCATTTCAGAGCGGCGTGCGCGCTGCATGAATTCCTTATAGGCCATTCCATCTCCACAGTTCCCACTCAGGATCCCATGTCCACCCTTGGGACCACAATGGCCGGGTATTCAGTCCGTCTTGGCAAGTCCCACAGTCTCACACCAAGCAGACCCAGTCGCTCAAATCAACGCCTGATCTCTGAGGATGTTTAGTGGAGGCTGAATTGGAGAAGCAACTTCTCCGCGGCCAAGGCGACCCAGGCGGCCGATCGCCTGCTACCCGCCGGTGTCAGGCTTGATGAGACCCACAATTCCCTCCTGCGCGGGTTTGTAGGTTTGTTGCCACTGCGCTTTTGACATTGATATTTCAAGTTGGCGCGCAGATTGCCTTCACCAAACCGCTTCTTGTGCACTTTTGGGTGAACGCTGCAGCCACGTGCCATCTTTCCTCCAAAAACCTTTGCAGAAATCATAGTTGCTCTTCATATTCCAATGATGGCAATGGTTTCGTTAGTCATGTGTCTAGTTTGGGCGCTAAAGTCTTGGAGGGAGCCCGCCATGCTCGGGAGCCCGCCTTGCTCGCGCCAATCGTTGCGCTGTCGCAGGTCTTCGGTATGGAATGGGGTGCCATTGGCTGCGGGAGATGGGTACGGAACGCCGCAGGCGCGTCCGCAGTGCCAAGAGAAGCCGAGGTTGAGCGGCAGTACAAGTCAACCCGGTAGATGTAATTATTACGTGAATGTGTATAGCACTGTTCGGTTCTAGTCAGGTTGCCCTCGAAATTCGAATGCTTCAAGGAGAAGAGCAAATCTTTTTTTACGTGTGCTCCGCCTATGGGCTCACGCTAAACATCCTTGTTGAAATCCAAGTTCGAGCGACTTCAGGTCAATTCATAAGTGGACTTCGTTCATGACCAACCCCATGTCCTCAGAGCAACCTCAGAAAGTGTCAGCGACCGCACACCAACCAACAGGGCAGGAAGGGTGGAGCCATGGATGCTCCAATGATCCGGCGAAACGCAGCGGCAGCGGTACGGTTGCCATCGCCGGCTAAGAGGGTCGTCAGGAAAAGAAAGAGGGTGGATGAGACTAGTGCCAGACCAGAGCTGAGGCAGAACAAACTGGCGCGAATGGTGGGTGTCTCCAAGCTGCGGGGGCGGGTTTCGAAGTTGGGAGCAGCCGCGCGCCCAGCTGAAGATCCCAAGCCTGCGGAGCGCTCGGAGTGCAAGACCTTAGATGATTACACAGCGGCAGACAGTCTCCGAGACCGACTTTTGAAAGGAAGGTCTCCGGAAGTTTGCTTGAAACTCATGTCTTTTCATGTGTTGATGCCGCTGCCAAGTGCACCAATCACAGCCCCTGTGCAGCCGGCAAAGGGCCTGTCTGCTAGGTACCTTTCTTCTTGGGTGTTGATTCTTGAAGCGTTCACACGAAGGGGAGTACTTCAGGCAGATGTGGCACCGCTGTGTAAACAAACGAGCCAGGCTGGAACAGGGACTCATTACTACCTTGGCCCCGCTGAAACTGTGAGGCAGTCAGAGCTGACGCAAATTGGTTTCCACTTTCGGGCTACCGCAGTGCAATCTAGGCAAGCGTTCTTTGAAGAAGTTCCTCGCGTACGTGGGAACATTATTCCAGAGCTCTCAGAAATGGTGGCGCAAGCAGCGAAAGTCGCAGAGCTACAGAAAGAGCAGCCTGCGCACCCCCTCCCCCCCCCAAACCTACAAGACCGACATTTGCCAAGCCACGCCAGCAGCCGCCAAACACCATGTGACCTTGCGCCCGGGTCATGTTGTAAAGCCACGACGTGACAGGGGTGACGTGAGGTTCTTGCTGCACCTACCCACTCCCGTGCCCATAGAAGCAAGACCCCACAGATGCCACACTTGTTTGCGCGGGGAACAGGAGGCGCAAGACACGCTGGACTCTGGACCAAATTATTTTTCCATCACAGATGCTGACTTGGCCGCAGCTGCGCAGGAAATTTGTCCCAAGGCCCGCGTCTTGAGGACAGCAAAAGATGGTCTCATCCTGATCTCCCCATTATGCCTTGTATATCTTCTGCAAGCTTGGTACGAGGAACTCAATGTCCGACAGGTCCGGCGACGCCTTGCAGATCTCTACGCTGCGAACCTGCTAGCTATGAGTGCTAACTTACCTTCACCAGACTTTCTCATGTGGGGTTTGTCAGCGGTGCCACACCCTTCTGCTTTGAAGGCCATCCTCTTTAACTTCTTTGAGGGCTTTGTTCGGCGCAGAGTCGAGGTGTTGGTAGACTGGTGCGCTGGTTGAAGTTTGCAATTTTTGCGCCCTCCTTTTCTGTTGTTTTGGGGAATGGTTAGTTTGTTCTCTATTTTGCCAGCCCAGCTTCCCTTTTGAACCCAATACCAACACGTCAGGCAAATGCTGATGAATGGTCAGGGAATCAGGTTTGATGGGAACTTTGACTTGCCCCTGCAAGTTTGCCAATACAAGGACTTAATAAGGGCCAAAGCCTACGACGTCGTACAAAACCTTGCCACCGATGTGTACCACATTAACTTCTGTATGCTATTGTACGCTGAATTGCCAACATCGTACCCTGATTGTCAGGACCAAAGGTGGATAAGGGTGCATAAGGTCGCATTTGCATGGTGTGGTGCTGACGGGTCCTTGCTGAAACCAATATCTCTGGCGAAATCCGAAAGTATGCCAGAGATTGAGCGTGACTTCAAGCCGTGGATCCAAAGGATGCAGCAAGTGCGCCAAGAGCACGGTCTATCTGCTGCGGACACTGTCCCAGTCTTTCACTCCACGGATTCCTATGGCAAGCACAGGAAGAAGCTGACCCAGTTCTATGTCAAACACTTCCAAACCCTCCAGATCACAAGTGCCCATGCTACTCCGAAGGCGAACGCCGATGGCACGCGCTTGCTGGGAGATTTCCAGTCCCCAGTTGCTGCCATGGTGACTGTGACAGCAGACCCGCAGCACGATTTGTTTGCTTTGAGGAGGGTGACCAGGACGGTTCCACGACATATAGTAGCCTTCCCTCTTTCCAATACTAACATGGCCTCCAGGGAAGATCTAATTTGAGAACTTTTCCGCCTGTAGGACGGATGCCTGCGACTACATGGACTTTATTTTCGACCACAGAGATTTGTTGGGCCGCCTCAGCACTGAGCCCTGCCCATGGGATCTTCCAACATTTTCCAGGCCCGACATGACCTTGACAGACAGTCAGCGGGACCTGCTACGAGCTGCGGTTGAAGGAGGTCTGACATTGCCGGTGGAAAACAAACATGAAGATGTGAAGGGCCTCAGGCGGTTTACGCAACAGCCGTATGTCCACAAGTCTGATGAATGGCTGAGTTTGTTCCAAGCTGAGCCGCCGCGAGGCGTTCTTTGCCGCATTGCGCGGCGCTTGGATGTTTCGCTGAGTCCTACCAATGGCCCCTGGCAGTATCCGGAGAAACAAGACTTTCGCGAGGAGATTGCCAGGATGAGGTCATGGTACGAACCTGGGCGCAGGAAGTTCCGCCGTGTACAGGATCTTCGAGACGACAGCGCTGCCCTACTTCCTGGAGCCCCAACAGTGTTCACTGCTAAAGTGAAGAAACATTACGCGCAGCTGAAAACTCCGCTGAAGGAAGAAGGTCTTTGGAAGTGGGCGCTAGTAGCCCGTGGTTTGCATAAAGCAGGTGTGCCTGTGGTCAGCGGCACCATCTCAGTGGAGCAAAAGTGGAGCCACATCAAGTCCATGCTCCCGCAAGAAGCACGACGTATCTCCATGCAGTGGTTCGACATGCTCTCCAACTTGTGCTTCCTTCGGTTGATGTACAGTCATTATCATCATGGAAGTATGCCTTCTTGGACGGACAACGACACCTTGCTTTCACGCAAGCTTGACGGCCTTATTGCTCTGGCCCAATGTTTGTCGAACATGGATGGTGTGTTAGACGAGATTCCTTCAAATCTCGCCAGCACGGTGCCGCTTGAGGCCGAGGGTGACGGAGACCTCGCCGCAGACACAGGCACATCCGCAAGCGCGGTTTTTTGGGATCCGGAGCTTGTCGAAGAAGCCTTTGGCGTCCAGTTCCCCAGTGCCTAGGCCCCAACAAAAACCATTTCCTATTCAATTTCTTCTTCGTTGTCAGACACATGTAAAGCAACCTTGTCCTGTCGTACTCCTCTTAGGCAAGGTGCGTATGAGAGTCTTGCACACCAAGTGGGCTCGGGCCATGGCGCAAGGACTTAAGTGGGTGGAAACGCAAAGGTACCGATCCAAAAGCCTGAACGCAATGAAATTTGCGCAGGCTGGTGAGTGGGTAGTGTTGGGGGACTCCCAGCACATCATGGCCATAGGAGTGTGCGCCGGAAAGGTTGTGCGAGGGTGCAGAGACATTCTCAGCAGCGGTGTCCTTGACCACCTGGACGAGTCGCTACGAGCGGACCTGGAGAGTTACCTCAATGTCGCTCAAAGCTTTGACTACATAACCTTCTCTAGCGTGTGCAACCTGACCGCAGGCGAACCCATCCCATGGAAGAGCTTCTGGAGTCTGCAAAGTGCAAGAAACCCGAAGAATAAGCAAGGTTTCCCGCGTGTTGGAGGACCAGACTTGGCCCCGGCACTATTTTTGTGGACCCAGCAATTAGGAGCTGAATGGATCACTCCTTATGGCAACCCCGGTGAAGAGTCTGAGTAAGTTTGTGTAGTGGCAAAGCCAGTGCCAAGACAGCAGAATTTGCGTTTCCCAGAAAAGTAGTGCTTTCCATTGTCGCCATGGAAATGAACACTGTGATTGAGTTTGAATGTGTTGCTTTCTCTATGTAGCCATGTTTCTGTGGTCCGAACGCGGAGTGGAAGTACGTCGCGCAGCTCCGCAACGGACTTGGAGCTTCATGGCCCCACAGGACTGTCTCGCTCATTTTTAAGACACGGACCATGTGCTGTGACATTTTGCCCACGCCTCTCTTTTTTTCTCTTACACCCGCCGTGGCCACCCAGAATCTGCGAGCCTGCGCAGTCGAAATGCGCTTCGAGGATTTCGAGAGGCGTGAATGTACTGTAAATAGCAACGAACTAGCCGGACACGGCCACGCGACGCCTCGATTAGCGTCCTGCAGTTTGCTGTCACAGCCACCATGAGCTATGAACGCAACGTGGATAGGATAATTCCTAGCTCGTGATCAGGGCGTATTTGCCTTGAGCGGAGTGTGGGCATTGTACAGCTGCATCCTTTGAGCTCGATTTTGTGTGCGGCATCCTGACAAAAAGACAGTTCCATGGGCCCTACCTTTCAAAGCCCCGTGGACAGCGAAACCGTTGAAAAAATTGCAATGCAAAAACACAGTTCCATGTCCAGGCTCACAGCGGCTGAGCGCTGGTCAGTTGTCCTGGTTTGTTCCGGGAAGGAGTTGAGGGAGGAAAAGGTGAAGGGCAAGGTTAAAAAAAGGGAAACGATGTCCAAGAAGCTGCCTAAAACATTTGCTGCCACGAAGAGCAGTTTGTGCAACCCAACATTGCGAACTATTGCGTCCCCAGGTTGGGCACCCCACCCAAACTAAACACAAATATGTTGTCTTTTTTCATGTTTTCTGGGCAGCAACTTTGAAGCAATAATTGCCAATGTTGGCGGCAACGTTTGGACAGATATTCCTATACTGCCTCCAGTTGTTTGGGAGCGGTGTGGTGTGAAAACAATATTTCTGATTTTCGAGCCACTTGCGCAAAGGAAAACGGGTATACTCCAAAACAAAAAAGCATGGCACAGGCTTTTTGAGTTGCGCCATCTACTTGACCTTGTACGCTCGTTGAGTTGCGCCCTGTTGAGGAGTTGAAGTTGAGCGCATTGCCCTTCTTGTCACTAACTTTGCTTCGTTCTTGGTAAGGCTCGCCAAGCCAGAGAAGGCTTCCCGAATTCATTGCCAGCATTCCCATCATTCCCCAAACAGTGTGGTCACACTGAGGGTTTGTTACGGTAGGTGTTAAGGGCTCTGGACCCCAATGCGAGATCTCTAGAGTTTCTGCTGCTACGCCTCTAGACCTCACACACACTGTTTGGGGTCTCTACCCGGGATCGATATAGGCACTTTTTATGGACGATATTGAATCATGAGGCACACTTGAACTTGGGTCCAGGAAGCGCCCGCGGCGGCAGAAGATGCTTACCAAGTCAACAGCACGCCGCCTGAGGAGGAATCTCCCGGGTATGCTGCTACTTTGGCGCAAGCTTTGCAGCAGGGGGAATCCCCAGAACGGGCAGCAGCGCGTCACAAGGTCTTGGAATTTCACTTAATGACTTTACTGTACCTTTTTTTCCTTCAGGCATGTTTGCGCCTGCGTTGGCCACAGTTCGTGTCAGGACCCGGAGACTAAGAGTCCCCCACCCACAGCTGCAACGCAGCACAGTGGGCAGAGTGATTCTCCAGGGCCGAAGCTGGTGGACAATTTCTTCCACTTCGAGTTCTCAGATGCTGTTGCCAACAGGGAGCAGCAAAGGGCAGAGCAGCCAGACTTTGTCCACCAGGCTCTCTCTTCTTTGGCTGGTCTCTCCAATGTGCAGGACATCAACCAGCGCATGTTCCCACCGAACCTCTTCGACGGGATGAGCAGCCAGCAGGATACCATCTCCACCATCCACGCATGGCTGCAACAAGCATGGTTGGACGCCCAAACAATGTCGCATAGAGATCTGGCGACGCAGGATTTTGATCTGCGATTGTGTGGCCCACTTCCATGGGTCCGCGCGATGCAGGCCATTGCCCTCCACGATGGCCTTTGCCCTGAGTCGCTCAACTTGGCATTGGATGCCAACATTGGCTTCATGGAGCACCACGCCACTCGCCTCCTTCATTCCCCAGACAGCACCCACAGGGGGGTCTCCCCAAATCCTTCCGTCATGTTGGGCGCCGCGGTCTCTGCTCGCAAATCGCACATCACCGAGCTGACCGACGGGTTTCTCGCAGACGCTGAGCCGGCAGATGCAGAGGGTAAGCCGGGGTACATCAAGCAAAGGAAAATCACATTTTCGGATGCAACCCTGGCAGGCATACGCAAGGCTTTGAAGACCTACGGCAGGGCAATTGTCTCAAGCGGGGAAGCTTCCACAGTGTATGAGACACCATTTTCTGGTCGTCGGCCAGGTGTCCACTATTTGCCGGAGCATGTGATGAACAAACTCACTCAGAGCGAGATGGACGATGCTATTACTGCAGGGGTAGACACCCACTTGGGGGACGCAGACCACCCATACCTTATGCTGCACAAGATCTCCGGGCAGCAGGACCGAAGCACCTTGTTTGACGTCGCCATATACACTATATACCTAGTATGCGTCAACCCAAAACCTTTGCCCACATGCTTGCAGGAAGTCATCGATACAATCCTCAAGCCCGCGACGCACGGCTTTCAGAAGCGCTTCTGGTTCGCCGTAACACCAAAAGGCTTGCAGCATGACGATTCTGCGCCGGTGCAAAGTGCATTGACCTTGGTGGCCAAGCTTCACACGTGGATGTTTGACCACTTCTTCTACCATGAAGAGGACAGTGCCCAACACAAGCACGTCTTGGATGGGTACGCGCTGCACCTTTACGAGTGCTGCAAAAAGGCCTGTGAAGATTTCAAAGCAGAACACACTGATTTGGACCAGTACGTCGAGGCCAAAATTGATTTCAGACATTCAGACCTTCTGCGCGCCAGTCATATTGCCATGAGGAAAGTGCAATTCCTCCACAGCATAGCGCTGGGAGACTCTTCCAGGCCACCCCGAACCAGCCCATCCATTTATGAATTTTGCTTCGCTCTCCACAACTGGAGGAGGCAAATCTGCCTCCACTTTTGCTACCTCCAGTGGATGCAGCGTGTTGGGGCCAAGCTTCTCATGGAACTAGCTGCGGGCTCCAAGTCCGCGGAGGCGCAGAAAGCTCACTATGTTGCAGGAGAAGGTGCCTTCACTGCACATAGGCACCAGGACCCGCAAATGTGCATGTATTTATGACCAACTCAGGCTTGGAGGGGGACGACTACTTCAAATACAGGATCCTCACAGACATGTCCGGCGCCTTCAGCACCAATGCCATCAGGTTGAAGTACCGCAACAGTAAAAAGACCAAGGATGGGTGTTGCGTCTCACATCTCGCATTAAATTAGTAGCGCATGTCACAGGTGGGGCCTTGTAAGTTTCACCTCCCCAAAATGGTCCTTATCACGGCAGGAGCTCGCAAAAGCAGACAAGATCAAGCAAATTTGCGAAGAATTGGCGGGGCACGGGTTGCTGTGCAAGGTCGAGGGTGGAGATGCCGAAGAGCCGCCCCAAAAAAGGCGCCGCAAAAACAAGGAGAGAGTGATCTGCTATGAGAAGCCCAGCTTGCACACTCTGTCCGCCGAGGCTGCTCAGGAGCGGGAACGGCTTCTCGTTCGATCTCAGGCCTTCCCGTAGCAGAGTGTCGCCAAGCGTCCACTAGGGTTTTGTCACTCTGATGGCCAAGCCATGGTCTATGAGTGCGAGAATTTAATTTGGCTTCTGTGTCCGGCAGCGGGGTTCCCGGACTATGTGGAGCGTTCGTCATTTTACTTGATTCCACCCAGTTGCTTTCTGTGATGCCCAAGCAGCGGTATCACGTAAGTGCTTCATCATCGAAGGCATGACTCGCAAAAGTCACGTCGTCCAACAGCTCGGTCCACCCAGCTTGTTTTCCCCACCGCCCAAATGCTCAGGAAGATGGGGCAGAGTTTTCAGCAACTGCACCAAAAAAGCAAAACGTCTTGATTCAGAATGCCTGCTGCAGAAACATCTTTTTCCGCTGGGTCGGAACATTGCCAAAGAGGCACTCTAACAGGTAACCGGGAACAAATAGCTCTCAGGGCCACCAGAAACTTGGAAACTTTTGAACTTCCAAATTCATGTTTTCAGGCTTGCCCGCTGACTGTTGCTTTTCAGGTGAGGGCGCTGGTTATGACCCACTGGGCGGGTCAACCGCGATTGCGGGCCGCGTCATCCAGACTCAGAGTCGCCGGCTGCTGGTCTATTGTCCGGTCTGGGTGTGTTCGGGGAAGCAAAGTATACATTCTCGGGGGGATGTGTTCTGAAGGCGCGTGAAGCACAAGCTGAAATACCGCTAGCTGCTAGCAAACGCCTCGGTCTTTGACCAACACCTCTCACCAAACGTCCATAGACGTGTCATTCAACCAAACCGTGCTTGAGAGGTTGCAAAGACATCGGACCGATAATGACGTGAGCCCCTTTTGTGAGGTATGCGCGCAGATCGATCTTCAGAATGAAACTTGCTGGCAGCGGCGTGCTACTGCAGCTTCCAGCTCTTTGTTTCCACGGACGCTTGGCGCTGAAAGCAGGCGTATATGTGGCCTGGCCAGAGACATGGCCATCATAAAATTGCTGCCTGATTGAAAGGCGGGAGGCTTGTGGAAATACGGGCAGACCATGGACTGCGCCCTTAGCCTTCCAAGACTGTTTCTGTTATGGTTGACCTAGTGTCGTTATGTCAAATCCTTAGTTGCGGAATAGTTGGAAAGACTGTGGACTCAATGGTGGTTCACACCCTAGGAATGCTGCTACAGCATTTCTGTTGGTAGACGACGAGTAGTCTTTTTGTTTCGATTCTATGCTCTTGTCCCAGCGAATCCTTTTGTAATTGTCTAGGGTCTACGCAGGTAAAATTAGCTCCAATCTCCAAGAAGAGGACCCCCACACCAAAGCAACCGATGATGACAGGGTCGGAATGGCCTCTGTCATGAGTGCTTGCCACTGAAATTGTAGGCTTCACACCTCTAGTTACATGACTTCGACCTTTTATCGTTGAAGTTGTATATCATTTCCATGCACTTGACCTAAGTCATCGGAGCTCAGTCTACAGATAGTCATCTGGGATCCATTTAAGACATGAATCCAAAATAGAAGCTTATGAGCGCTCCGCACACTCGAAATGTCGAGAGTCCTCCCCTGCACAGTAATTTAGGCTTGAAAGTACGACAGGCGCGAGAGCCATGTAGGTTTGTCATCAATGATCAAACATTCTGCGGCATGCGTTCTAGAATCTAGCATGTTCTAGAACTTCTTGGAGATCGCAAGTTTACTTGACTTCAACATGTTTCGACGTGGTTCTCGTTCATCCTTGCGGTCCACAGACCTGTTACACCTCTGAAAAGCTCCGGTAAACTGATAGTGGTCCTTCGTCGTGGCCACAACCACCTGTTGGATTGAGGCGCGCGGCGCCCGAAGCAGAATCCTACGATTCACCGAGGGCCACTGCTGTACAACCAAGAATATCGCCTGTGTATGAGCGCAGAACAAGTGATCAGGGAGGATCGCTTCCAAACTTGATTTTGCATGCAGAAAATAAAAGTTGAGTTTGCGGGGCCTGAAATGTGCAACAGCAAACGAACGCGCGTGAAAACCATGTGGGCGGAGCAATAAGGTTTTTTCCACGAAGAGGGGTTGGAAGTTGGAAGGGTTGATCTATTTTGTTTACGCTGTATGTGAAAGGCGGCTTGCCCTGAAAAGGTTTGTCTTGAAAAAGGTGACTTACAAAGGGACTACCTCCCTGTGTTTGTTTGAAAGAGGAATGGTGATAAGAGGGACCCTTGATCTAGGCGAATTTGGACAATCTTGACTCCCGGACATCGAAAAAAGGGTCCAAAAACAACATCGCTCGAATCAATTCGAGACCAGGCTTCGATAATAGGTTTGATGTGGAAAGAAGCGTCAAGTCTTCAAAGCGTGGATGCTGCGAAACCGCAGAGCGTCCAAGACCCCATGCGTCGAAGCCTCGAGGCGTAGAGGCTTCCAAAGCCGCCAAGCGTCGAAGCTACGAAGCGTCAAGGAGTCGAGCTGTGGAGGCGTTGAAGCCGCGAAGCCGCGAAGCAATGCAGCCGCGAAGCGTCAAGGCGTCGAGGCGTCGAAGCCGCGAAGCCGCGAAGCCACGAAGCGTCGAGGCGTGGAGGCGTGGAGGCGTGAAGGCGTCGAAGCCGCGAAGCCGCGAAAGCGTCGAGGCGTGGAGGCGTGGAGGCGTGCAGGCGTCGAGGCGTCGAGGCGTGGAGGCGTGGAGGGCCCGTTTCCCGAACCCATGTCCCCATACCCTCTTCAAGAAGAGCCTTCGGAATCGGCTGCGACGGTGCAGGTGATTCCGAATTCCATTGTTGGGAGTCTATGCAGCTGGAATTTGGATAATTTGAGGATTATGAGGGGCTCAGAAATTGGCGACACATGAAGGGCTCAGGAGAGCAGAAACTCCTACTCAAGATGACAGACATGTCCGATGATTTCTGAGACCATATGAACCGATCGATCTCTTGTTGTCTTCAGTAGAAGGATCTTCAGAAAAAGAACATTGTGCGATCCACAAGCCATCACAAGCCTATGGGGTGGTTGACGGGATCTGAAGATCGGTGGAAAAGACCGAACCAGCGCTACTTACTTTCTTGTTAACTCAAGAGTCCAGAGTCTACGTACTTTCCCTACAGTGGAAGTTGCTGGATAGCCTTGTCCTTGGTGTGAGTCTCTGTGGTCGAAGGAATGTGTGAAGAAACTCTCTCGCTGTCCATGACCCCATTGGGTGACTCTATGACAAGAGGAAGCCAGACATGTGAAGTTGGATGCCAGGGGCCTCCAAGTGAGCTGCTAAATGTTGCTAACTTGATTTGAACTGAGGCCTCCATTGCTCGAGCTGTGCTGAGAGGTGCAGAATTTCCGGTGATTGCCCTGCCTTTAGTCTCCGTTGAGGGTCCACACCATACTGGTTGGGAATCGGGCAGATGATTCCGGGATGACGTGATTATATTCATCAAATCCCAACCATTCAAAAGGATACTTGCCTAGAGAATGGGACCTTCCGGTGCCTCTAACTCATGGTTTTTTCAAGAATCCCGATCTGGGAGACAGCAGGACGCTTTGAGTGCTTTATGTATTGACCGTTGTGTAAAAGGTCAAATGCTTCAAGACTGTGCCTCCGTCAGATCGTCACTTGCCAATCGCGAGGCGACCTTGAGACCTTTGAGAAAGAGGCCATTGCGCTAGCCTTGCCGCTGGGAATCTGGGAAGCTGGTTCATCCCTGAACAGCCATCTCAAACACACGTGGCACCCAGAAAAGGGGCATCCTTCGTTTCAATCTCTGGCCTTTTTTGTGGATTGATGGAAGCTCGCCGTGAGTGGCTGCACCTGCGGGTGCCATGTCTTGCCAGTTTGGGACTTGGAGGCTGAGCGGCTCCGCGGGAGCTTAGTGCACAGCCGCGGGAGCTCGGATGAGGATACACTCCTTAAGCAGCTGGCAGAGGTGCAACACATTCGGGGGGGCAGATGGTGTGAAATCTGACGGGCACTGGAAGAAAACCACGGGATCTTCCGATTCCTGGACTTTGGGTTTGACGCGCAAATCCTTGGAATCGAATAAACGACTGAAGGCATTTGCAAATGGCAGTGCTCCAGGCCCTCCTTGTCGGAAACTCTGGTAGTTCAGTTGGGTGACATATCATGATGAAACGACCAAGAGACTGCCCGGGGCAGCATACTAAATTTATGATCCTCCAAGTGCGCTCAACGCGCCAGGAAGCTGACAGGGATGATATACACGGATATGATAAGTCGATGTGGCCTCAAATCTCATCACTGGGTGTGCGAACAGTCCCGCAAACGTGTCAAGCTTTGGTTGGATTCCCCGTGCTGCAAGGTTGAACGCTCCTGTAGAACACTCCAAGGTAGAACTCCCAGGCCAGAACATCCAGGCTAGAACACCCTGTCTCACCTTATCACTCCAAACCACTGGGTGTAGAGGAAAATGGTCTTCCTCTGGTCAATTCTTAGTTTCCATGGGATCGTTTGCGGGAGGGCAGGGGCAGCTCCAACCGGAAGCATCGAAGCATCGAACCTTGTCCAACCCTGTTGAGACCGCTGTCCCCAACCTGCCCCAGAGGCGACGCTCCATGGGCGCCCAGAGGTCTTCCGACGCTGCGAGCAGCAGCTGCGGCAGCGGTTTGAGGTGAGGAAAGCAGATGACAAACCATTGGATGTCAAAAGTGTTTCGGAGTCGAATCCCTACTTTGCAAGGTTCATATTTGCATCTATTTGCATCTTGTGTGTCATTGTCTTGATGTGTCAACAACCAACTTACTACGAACCATCATTCTCGTCTACAAACAAATTAAGGGATATTGGGCGGCCGGAGCTCATCCGTTTGATTGGTCCATCCCCACACAGAACAGCCGGATGGGTGAACTCCGTTAGTCCGCAGTGAGATCCAGGCAAAAGCAGCTCAGACTCGTTCTAGACCAGTGCTTCAGATATTTCACGATCGTGCATGGAGCGATGCCAGTTCTTCAAGTTCCCACCATCAGTCTGAAGTCGGACCGCATTCACCATTCGGGTTCCAGCATGCCAGGCTTCCTCATCGGTCGCTGTCGAGGACCGACCGAAGATGTGGACACGAACCGGCGGACGGTCCAGAGAATGACCGGTTTCATGGTTTCCAATTGGTTTCCAATTGGTTTCCTGGTGGATTTCATCCGTGGACTCTTTACGAATTGAAGCACAACGACCGGCCACACGCAGAGAAGTGAGCGAAGCGAGTTTGCAGGATGACATCTTTTCCTCTACATTCTCAAGCTGTGTTTGTTCTCAACCATTTGGTATTGCGAAGATGTTCATAAAGCTTTGGACACAAAGTCTTGGCAGATCTAAAATGCTCGGGATTGGTTTGGTCACTGGAAGGATTTCTAAGGGCGGTCGCTCCAGGACAGTGCCTTGGAATCCTTCCGGAGGCTTCGAGCCGCTCTTGAGGCACGCTGCTCCACTCCACAGACGAATCCTGAACTCATGCTGTGAAGCAGCTTCTTGTTACTACTAGTAAGGCACTTGTTGCTAGAAGCGATGCACTTGTTCCTAGTAGCTTCTTGTTTTAAGCAAATTTTAGCGCCATCCTGCGCCATCTGCAGATCAATCGGAGCCATGACGCAGCATCAATCGGAGCCTGTTGACCATGATTGAAGTGAGCATTGGTTCCAAGCTGTGTTTGAAGCTCCACATGTCCTTCCCGGCGGAACCAGACTGAACCAGACTTCTTTAGATGTGAGCCCCCAAATGAGGTTTTCCCATTAGACAACTGAGAAAACCTTAGTTGTGTCTGCCTGATCCGAGTAGTTTGTGGGCAGGTTCAATCAACACTGGAAGAGATTCATCCCACTCCTTTCTTCGAGCTCTTGGATGAGCTGGAGGAGAGACGGGTTGAACAAAAGGACTGGGGCAAATCAACCGGTGTGATTGGCGCTTTGTTTTGCTCTTGCCCTCCCAGTATTTTCAAGAGTTGGTGCTTGGGTGCCTCAATGCTTTTCACAACTTTTAACCATGTCGAAATCGCAAGTTGTTTCCGGGCTTTGCCTGTTCTGAGTTCACCCCGAAGTGCCATTTTCTGCCTTTGTGCAGACCCCAGCAACGATCTCTGAGCGATGAAGGTGGTAGGCCACCTATCATTCTTATAAGCAGGTGAGTTGCTCCAAAGACTTGTAAGTCTTCGAGCAGCTTAGATTGTGAGAGATGCTTGGGCTTTTCTCTTGGGTTAACAATTGCTTGGGATTTCATCTGTTTCCACAAAACATGCTTCTTCAAGGAGCTTGTCCTCGGTGCACACTCAGCAGAGGCGGAGTACCAGGGCCTTGTAGGGGCGTGTGGCTGTTTGAAGGATTCGTTCACATAATCAGACGCGCGATTCAGTCTTGCTGGATTGTTCATGCTAACCCGAAAGAATTAGACACCGAGATAAGTGAAGCGTGGTAGATCGTATTGGGGAAGACTGCGGTCAATTTATCAAGGGAGAAGTTTCCCACAAAGAAAAACAGGAACCCGTATGTAGAGTATTTAGAGCAAGGGAGCTCCGAGTATTGGAAGTCTTGCCACGATACACCCTGACCGTTGGGAAGGTTGTTTGATGCATGCAAGAATCCCAGTGTTGAAAGAAGCATCAAGAAGCTGTGGAAGATTCACTGATGGCCCATACCACGACCCTAAACCCTAAACCCTATCCATTCCCCAATGGACTGCAAGATCCATTGGATCAGAGGCGCCTGCTTCAGTTGATCGAGATCCCAGGCTGTGGGAAGATGGATAATGGCATGGAAGGGGATATGGAGATGTACAAGACAGGATTTCATACTTTGTCGATGGTTGTCAGCTCCGCATCGCCTGCAAATAGGACGACACGACCTTGCAAAGATTGCTGGCCAGCTTAAGCTGCTTCAAGCTTTTTCGCAGGCTGAGCTTTGTGCCTTTGGTGCCCCTGATCTCTACAGCCCTGGAGAATCTCCAGAAACGTGGTCTTGATGACGACTGTGATGGTGGGGTGGTTCTACAAAAGGTGGGGTGCCGGATACAGACTCAGGCGTAGAGTTGCTGATTGTATAGAGTTGCTGATAGCGATGTTTCTGCACTGTTTTAATTTCAGAAACATCTCTAAACTGAGGAGGGCCGACAGCGAGATTTAAACCAACTCATCCAAAATGATCCCAAATGTATATATCGATATTGTCATGAATGTGGTGGGGACCTCATGGCCTATTTCGCGCCTTATGCACCGGTGTGCCATTTGAACCAGGCCGCACAAGCACTCCTTTATGCCGCAGATGACCCGTCGGACGTGACCGCCGAGCTGCGCAGCACCTGGCGGCGCAGGGCTCTCGGCTTGTTGAGGCCGTCAACTCGGTCAGTCTTCGGAGAGAAGGTTGACAAACTGACTGGTGCGACTCGTAGAAAATGAGGGACTTTGAGGGAGTGACCCCCCAACTACAGATTATTTAGGATCCATTGCCTCATTCCCTACAAGTCTGAGTCGCACGAGCCAGCAAAGGAGGTTTGGCGATGTTCTTTTGAACACCATGTGGCCCAGGCTCATTTCCCAAGCAGGGTTGGGCGGAAGCTTTTTTTGTGGTCTGTTTTATGTGTTGAGGCTTGAATGGAAGATCTTGAAAGAGGAGCAACCATGGCAACCAATGTATGCATATATTGATGGTGGTCTGGTGCACAAACCGTTTCCGGGAACGTGCTGATGGTGTTGGATGTTCCAACTGAGGGTGGGTCTGGAAAGTCTCGCTTCTTCGCAGGCGTGCAAGGGAGCTCATGCAGAGTGAGCCTGACTTAGCAGAGCTCTGTTCCGTAGCGCCTTGAACAAGACACGAACGGTGGAGGCCTTGGGGTGGTGGGACTGAACATTTGAAAACCAACATACGCCTGTGTGCGCATGTTGTTGTAAGCCTCCGTCAAAAGGCAGTGGTTTTTGAACAGTTTTCAGGTCCACACATGTGAAAAGGGGCTTAAGCATGGGACATAATAGGTCAGGACATGATAGGTCATAGGTCTTTCTTGAGAGCTTGGCAGACCTCTGGAAAGCCAGGTACACATTTCGCTCCGTGAAATGCTATGCTGAGCTTCCAACAAGTTCCGATGACCACTTGATGCGATGGTATCAGACGGTGTTGGACGGGAAGAGAACACATATATATATATATATCAGAACCTACCATCAGAGGATGCCCCAAAAGTGAGAACAGGTGTCAGCACATGAACTGCACCTTTTTTTTCCTTTCCTTTTTCCGTAAAACTTTCGATGCATTTGGTCCTCCACGCGCAGAGCGCGTTGAACACTGGATCCACTCCGAGGCCACCCTTCAGATGGATCTCACCGAGGACGGGCCGAAAGAATCTGCGCTTCGCGGAGACGAAGCCTCGTTCGGTGTAGGAGACGGACCCTCGTTGTAGGGCTTGTCGGACTGGGCTGCTAGAGTCGGTAGCATTCAAGGTTGTACTATATAGAACTCTAGAACCTTCCATTCTACACTTTGTAGTGTCTCCACCAGGGAACTAGTAGTAGTCTAACCGTCTAACCGTTAACCTTGAGCTACGGTGTCTCTGACCGTGAGATGGCGTGAAACTTTCAGTAACAACATACGCCGTGAGGGACTGCCATGCGGCACATACTCTGGTGCTGTTGGGCTAGATGCCCTGTAGATCAACTGCAGTTGTGGTTCATTTTGGGGTCAACCGACCAAGGTCGGCCTGCACGAAAAGTCTTTCCACAGCAGGAGCGGCTACGGCGAGCCGAAATGGCTGGTGGAAAAAGAAGGTGAAGACTTGGTTTGGTCCAATCCCAAGGGGATTCTCCCATGTCCATCTCATGTCTCCCATGTTCAGAAGAAAGAACTTCAGGGGATTCTCCTATGTCCATGATGTCCATCCAAAAACCTATGTAGTCCTCAGCTGGAAGCGGTTTTTTGGGTCGCGCTGGCCGAGTTGCAGCAGTTGGACAGTGAATATGTTCGTGGCGTCGGCGTCGGGCAGGTTTGTCTGACTTGGCTCAAGATTTTCAGGTTTCAGATGTTTCAGGTTCAGCACAGCGCTCGTTCCAAGGAGATGGTCCACACAGCACGAGATACTTCAGGATGTTTACAGGGTTTTACATTGAAGGATGCATCAAATAGTTTCAAGGGGCTCCGGAGTCAATTTCACAGGGATGAGGGACTCTCAACAGATTTCTTCTCTTCACGTCAACTGCTGTCGGAGCCATTGGAGCCAACGCCGTGGAGACATTGGACATGTTTGAGGACCTCCGTGACGTGTCGAACGAATGGTGTTAAATGGTGCATCGACCTCGATGCTGTGGAAAGGGAACTACAACCATGAAGGAGATCGAACATCGAAACTTGGGGTTGTTTTTGGTTCTATGTGTAGGGTTTACTAAAAGAAGAGCTTCTCCGAATTTGCTGGCAAGAAGTAAAGGACTTTCTATGGCTTTCTCAATAGAACGAAAGGGGGGACTGGTTCGCATCGATTGTTTGGCATCCCAGGAGGCCAACAGGTGGCCACTCGGTCATCGGAGTAGCTGAGTTGGAGACATTGGTAAAGCATGGACGATACTCGCAATACTCGTGGGGGGCGAGGTTTCTGTCCAACTCTGTCCATTTCATTGTTCTTAAGGGATCTATATACAGTCTATTACATAATATATATATATATTAAACATACGCATCAGGCATCACCAGGCTAATGATCCATGCCAATCAGGTGAAAGTCAATTTTTTCATTCGTGTGTTCACCCATCTTGAATGATGATGCAACTCCGAAGTCCGAGCTCCACTTTAAGAGGCCGATGTGTATAGCTAGATGAGAATAGAATAGAATAGAGCTTACCTACGGTTGTCACCGGGGGTTCGACTAGTTTGATTGTGAATCGGAAAGTCAGCTATCCAGGAGCCAAGCAATGTCTTGGGAATCCTTGCCCTGCTGCCCGTCTTAGCATGGTGGCCAAGTCGGGTTTGGGAAACTGGCAGAACCTGGTACTGATATGCAATGGTTACACAATGTTACATAAACGTCCCCAATTACATAGAACCATCTGTGACTTTCCCCTCTTTTTGAGTTTTGAGACTACTTGGTGCAGACAATGAATCCTGACCGGGTAGGGTATGATGCCTCAAGCGCTACTGTACATGATTGTTTGATATTTCAGTGGACTATGTCAATCTTCTGCCGGCACTGGCATGGGTAAGTCTTCAACAGGCAGGCCAAAAAGTGTTGTGACGAAGGATGTTGTTTCTAAGAGGCTGCACACATTCAAAAGATTTGTCAACTGAGCGACAAACCCAGCCAGGATAGCAGATTCAGTTTCAAAGATCGGCCGTGTTTGATTTTTTTTTGATTACAATTTATATGAACTGGATTAAGACGTAAAGTCCTGCCCTGTTAAAGACTTCAAGCCGGTCTTTGACCGCAAGTGCTGCCAAGCTTTCATATAAACAGATCGACTCACCAAAGATATCCAATGATTGAATGTGGAGAACACCTTGTTTGTAGAGGACAATGGGCCCAATACCATCCCCTTCCATGTTTGTTGCTCTGAGTGTCTAGATGGGGTGAGACAATGTCTTCCATTCTTCCATTTGCGAGGTGCTTTTTGCTTGGCGAAGGCTGCGGCCTGCGCCGTTTGTGGAACTCTCACGGCCGAGGCCACGGGGAAGTGGGAGAGTGTAGTCAGCCATGGCCAAAATAGAGGGAACCGTCCAAAGATCGCGGTTTTGGTGGATTCGCTTTATTGAAAGGGGCGGTGGCGGGGTTGTTTAGTTTCATTCGATATATATATATATGTATAATGTATACATTGCATAATGTACGCGCACACACACACACGAACATACAGGGGCAGACTTGTAGCATATTGATACGAGTGTGGTATTTTGCTCAAGAA
The DNA here is from genome assembly GCA_963970005.1 of Durusdinium trenchii. Lineage (NCBI taxonomy): Eukaryota > Dinophyceae > Suessiales > Symbiodiniaceae > Durusdinium > Durusdinium trenchii. The sequence goes on along the minus strand of CAXAMN010026361.1, from coordinate 822,884 downwards.
GAAATAGGGTTTGTGGGCTGGGGACTGAGCTGCTTTATTGCCTGTCAATAGATTTAGACTGTTTTCGTATCCTGATTGGTTCACCAGCCCAGCTCCATTATCATACAAAACTACTGTACTATTAATGGTTCATTGATTGTTCATAAACTATTTTTTATTTTGTGTTGCCCCTGTCCAAGTCAAGCTGGCGGCTCACCTCTTGCTTGCCTGCCTCACGGTCAGGGCTAAAGTGAAGATGCAGTATCCTGGCAGAAAGCGCAGTGCAGTAACAAGAAGCTAGTAGTAACAAGTGCCACGCTAGTAGTAACAAGTGCCTTACTAGTAGTAACAAGAAGCTACTAGTAACAAGTGCCACGCTGGCAGAAAGCGCAGTGCCCTTCAGGATCTCAAGACCCCCGTCCCAGGTGCTTCCAATCTTTGCGCGGATCATCCATTATCCATGTGACACGTCCTGGTTCGCCCTTGAGGTGGCAAACTGAAGCGTTTTGGTGACCGAGGCAAGTGGACAACGCCAGCATCCAGGCTCGTGACCACAGGGCTTTATGTCTCTGCATCATGTTGGGCTTCCCGCCCAACTCGGGGAAACAGGTCCAAACCGGTCAGCAGATATTTGTTAGGGGTCAGTGACCACTATTTGAGGCCGAACACTGACGAACACCTTGCGGGTTTGTTAACACCTGGCATTGAACACATGGTTTCGTCGATGAGATGAAGAAGGCGTGGTAGGTTTTCACTCAACCCCTCAGCTTCTGGGTGGATCTGCGTCCCCACTTCCGGAGCGTCCCTTCCGCATTTCCAGGTCCGTGTTCGATTGGCCTCCACAGGCCAAGAGGCTCCGAGAGGGGGCCGCTGTTCGGAGAATCTTTGGTTGCTCAATGAGTAGAGGCTTGGGGATGATCCAGATCTGATGAATTGTCGTGTATAATATAGTATAATAATGCATGATATTTCTTTCAACGATAAGATGAGGATCAACGAGATAGGCTGGCTACTTTCTCCTTTGCAACCTTCTCTGGGCTTTTCAATTTCCACCAAGGAATGGGTTGTTTGAATTTCAGAAGATATGCCCTGCTACTTGGAAAGACTACGAACCAGTGAACTGGCCAACCACTATGTTCCCAGCCAAAGACTATCCGGTTTTGCAGCAACATATTGGGATGTTTTACTTGTTGAAAGTGAACAGCGGAGCCTGGGGGTCCCGGGGCTCTTAAATCACCTCCCCCACCCACACCCAAACCACCCAATACACGCTCAAACCGAAAGAAAGCAGACTTTCTGTTGACATCTCCAGAGGTGAGATTCCAGTCAATGTAATATGATGCTCGTAACAGTCGTAACATCAACCCTTCCGGCTCCATTTCAACGGCGCACCGAAACGCATTTTTTCCGCAGCGTTTGGGGGTTCACTTTCTTGGACCGGTCATGCTGGCGCTCTGCAATGAAGCCAGCCCACGTGAGCCGGAGACCCTTCCAGAGTTCGCCTACCGAATGCTCTCCACCACAGGCGAAGCTGGGCTTGGTGGGGGTCGCCAAACATGTTGTTTCTTGGTGCTCAGTCACTGGATCAAGACTTGTTGGTGCCACGGCTGTCCGTGTTGCGCCGAGCGACAAGGCCGTCTCACAAGTAAGAAAACGTTGTTTGCAATTCACAGAGTCTGTTCGCTACAGTCGCTACACCAGCTACCGCAAAATGCTGTAAATAGAATCCGGGAAGCCCGCAAGTTCCTTGGTCCTGTACTGGCTGGCTAGACACTTCAACCCCCCTCTGAACACTTCGAGATCGCCCACACAACACGCGTCCAGGCGCCTTATCCGAGAAACGTGCTGCGTGGCCGGTCTATCACAACCTGCTTCGAGAGAGAGAGCCGCTTGGTGATGGACATCAAGCCCTCTGGGGTCACGTTGCACAGGAAGGACAAATACTCCTCAAACATCACAGATGAGCAACCATACTCCTCGAAAAGAGAGGACGGTCCCATGATGTCGCATGCATTTTGTTGATGACGGATGTTGATTCCACAGGTGTTGGGTCGCTGCCCATCCTTGAATTTGGTTCCAAAAATAAGGTTGCCCCACATGCTTGTCGGTGTGAAGTGGAGGTAGGGACACACCCCAGCGCGCAACCGTTGGATGTCTTGGAAGATTGTATAAACTTGGTTTAAACAACTATTAGGTTGGAGGCCATCGCTAGTAGGGTGGAGGCCATCGCTATTAGGTTGGAGGAATGGGGTATGAAAAATGGTCCACCAGTGTGGGTTTGATAGTAGCTCTGCAATGATGCCTCAGCTCGAAGCTGTGCAGCTGTTGAGCTGATCTGGGCTAAGAGATTTTCCCAGGTATGTCTGAGTTCGTGGGCTTTGGCCAGCACAAAAGGCTTCATCTATCTGATCCTATCTCCACATAATTCTGTGCAAACAACTTTCAGACTTTCAGGTGGCTTACCTTTGATGCTGAACAAGGCCAATTTGGCGGAATGTTCCAGCGCCGCATGGCTCAGGAATCCCTTCATCTTTGGCCGTCGTTCCTTCCTGCGAACCATGCAACTGACGGGACCCAGGCGGAGAAAGACAGATGGAGACTGGATGTGAATAGAGGAATGACGTGAACATGTCTTACACACCATGGTTGTTGTACGTTGTTTGTGCAGATCCTAGAACACCAGCAGCGTCGAATTGTTGAGTTTCAACACACGTCGTGGGTGCAAGGTCAGTCAGCATGATTGGTTTTCTTTCGTCTCTTTTGAAGATTTGCAATGCGGGTAAGCTAATCTCCGACTCCTATAAAATGCAAGGGGTTGAGGCCTGATATAAGACCCCCCCCTACAGCATGTTGACGAGTATCATTTGCATGCGTCTCAGTAGTCATGGGTCAATCCACTCCTTCTTTACTGCTTCCATACTGTCTGCACCGTGGAACCGAGGCTTGACCTTGATGCAAGGCATCTGGGACGAATGGAAGGCCGGGGCCATGAGAATCCATGAGACCGGCCTCATTTGGCACGCCCAGTGGGCCATGGATGCCATCATCCTACCCTCCTCCGACCGCCCACATCGCCCGCGACCACCCGGACCGACTGGGTCGTCGATCCGACGGAACCCGAAAGGAAGAGAATGCAAAGGAAGAGTTGGTTGTGGTGGAAGACCAAAAAGACAAACTTCGTAGATCATCATTATTTATCTCCTTGTTCGGGGAATCACTTTGCCTTGCTTGCTCTCGTGCCAGGCCACGCACCCGCCTTGTGGTGGTGCCCATACCCTTGCGCCGCGCAACGCCTTGGAGGGCCTTCAGAGCTTCGGGGAGGAGGCGCTGGCAGCGGTGGCGCGCCTGGTGCCGTGATCAAAGCTGGTGGAGTTGGAGCTGGAAGATTGAAAGAGAATGACAGATCCGAGTCCGCAATTGAAAGTCTAATAAGGTCATAATAAGGTGTGGGCTGTACCATGAGCCAGATCCCTTGTTTTTTGCAGATGCTAGGCCTGTTTGTTCGTGTTTCTTTCATTTTCCTTCTATACTGATCCGCTGAGGTGCATCAACGACCCTCCACCCTGAAGGAGAAGGGCTTCATGGAGGCTGCGAAAAAGGCCCCCACGGCGTGACCGTGCGAGCGAGCCTGGTGGGACAGGTCGATCATCCAAGCAGATCGAAGTGAGTCGGGACTGGGGACTTCCTCCCATCCAAACAGGTTTGGGACATGTCTTTTTGTTTTGGTTGTTTTGGAGGACTTCCCGAGTCTTCCAAAGACCTTTTTGAATAGCGCAGGAGTGGGATCAGATGAGCGTTCCTCATCAGCTGCTACTTGACGGCAGCGAGCAGGTCCTCGAAAACTCAGATCTTTGCTCACTGGAAGATAAGTTGGATGAGAGGCACTTCGACAGAAATCTAAGAACTACATTGGCCCACAGCTCGCTTTGTAGAATTTTTATGGATGTCTTTCAGTGAGAGTTTGGATCAGCATCTAGAATCTAGTCACTCATGTCACTCCAATGGACCAATTTCAGCCAACTTCAAAACCCCGCATCTGCCGTGGCAGAAGTGGTTGAAGTCCCCAAAACCCTCCAACCGGTTCGCCCAAGCCCAGGCTTTGGGCGACGAAGAGCGTCGCGCGCGCCAAATCCAGTCCTCCCAAAAGCACGCCACGTCCGAAGAAGCGGAAAAGGCGGCGGGGCAATCGTTGAACTGTTTGGGCAAGACGTACCCAGTTCCACTGCAGCGCTTGGATGCGCTTGGATCATTTTCGAGCTCGTAACAGGGGCACGGGAGCTATTTTCAGTTCCCCTTCGTTCTTTTCTAGAGATCCTTCTCAGAAGACTGCTCAAGTGGATTCAATTGGCTCGATACTCTGCACTCACTGCTCGGCAGGTCTTCAACGCCAGGGCAACAGATGCCCTTGCTGCCGCCTGGCTTCCACAAAAGATCAACTCCGTCCTCTGACATTTATGGCCAAGGTGGGGGGGGTTGGTGATTCGGGAGTCTCCCTTGCCTTTGTGCGACACAACGGGTGCAGTGAAGTTGAAGTTGACTCCTAGAGTGATGCTTCCTGTCCATGAGGTGGAGGGGAATTGAACTCCAGTGTCTCCAGTGTCCAAAGATTCCCTTCACGTCTCACCATTTCAAATCTGTTACTTCGAAGTCTCACCATCATCACCATTGTAGTGTACCATCCCACCTCACACCTCCAGACCATTTTCGTTGAACATCTCACACCATCACCATCAGCAAACTTCAAAAGACGATCTCCCATGTCCTCTCCATTCATGCGCGCGGCTGGGTCGCGTCGCTTCTGCCGCCGGGAGGTTCGGAGGCGGCCTTCAGCCACCCCTTGGTGCAGAGCCTCCTGGAGCACGCGCGGAAGCGTGTCTCGTTGGGCCTGGACTGGGTGCTGTGTGTGCGGAGCTATGCGCGGAGTGGCCTCGACCCGGAGAGCGGCAAGACACAGAAGGGAGGCCGAGAGCTGAGATCCGACAGAAAAGCTTTCGGGAACTGGGTGTTAGGGTGGGTGTTTGGACCATTATTTTTGGATGGCGTGGTGATGTTCTTGGGCAAACTGGGAGACAAGAAAGAGTGCCAGGTATCATGTCTTTGACCTTGAAGATGCTCGAAGAGCTTGGACTCCTATCAGATGCTTGGTTTCAAATCACCCGCTTGGCGTCAGCAGTTTGGCATGTGTAATAAGCAAGATTTTTGCCAGCGTTTATCACATATGATTTTGGCCAGCATCTGGAATTCCAGAAACACCTAAACACATAGTTGAAAGTTTAAACTTAGACCTCGCAACACCCATGAATTCTTCGAGTAAAGCTGCGCTGGCTGGCGGGCTCAGTCACCGACGTGGCGTGAGCTCCGACGTCGAGCCTTCAGGACCCCGAGTCGCGACGCCGCTTGCACATCTTCGTGGCGCACGATGATCCGCATTTCACCAAGGGCTGCGCCTGGATCGCACAGCGAGCAGCAGCGGGTAGTCGGTTCAGTCTGGATGAATGGGACATCTTTAGGATCCAACTCAACATCCCACGAGGGCTGCGGCAAAGACGTGGCTGGGGATCCTGCATTTTGGGACAAGTCCATGAATCCAGGTAGTCCAGCACCTTAGAACCGGTCCTTCTTTTTTCACATCCAGAAGAATTTGCGATCTTTTTTCTGTCCTTCCTTCAGCCTTTCTTTCCAACCAACCGAGGCTATGAGAAGCTCCTGGGCGACCTTGGCGATCGTCTGGTCGTCGGGGTGCGCGGTGCCGATCTGCAGGCAGGGGGTGGCGTTTGTTCGGCGTCCGGTGGGGCTATTTTTCTGCGAAACACCGCAGAAGAGGTCAGTATTTTTCCATTGGACAATACACACACAGAGACCTTTGAGAGATGTTCTTTCTTTAAGGGCTTTAGCTGAACAAAAAGCAGCTTCAGCTTCCTGTGTTTCATTCTTTTTGTCGCGCCTTCATAATCTTCATGAAAGCACGCACCACTTGGAGCTAGTTGAGACGTAATTCTCAGATGTATCGCCGGCAGTTCCTGGTGTAAAGGATCAATAAGGATGGATGATAGGGTAGCTGGCGACACACCCCAGTCAAGAATGTAAGTCTGAGTCTTAGTGATAGAATCAGGTTGCGATTCCTACTGTAACATAGTTTCAAGAGAGAACTCAATTCAGAAATGACCTTGAGACTTACGTGGGATGTCAATGCAACTTCTGGGCAGAGAGCTTATCCAGCAACTCCAACATTGCGATCCCAACCTGAAATGTACACTCTGACCCAGTAACATACAAGTGGCAAAGGAATTTTGGAAGACTACTTACTGTCCTCTACTGTCCGCTTCAAATAGGGGATTTTCCACTCCTATGCTAGTGAGTCGGAGTGTCGTGCATTTGCTGGGCTGTTCCTTTGCGTAGGTGCCCTTGAGGCCTTGATGTCGCACAAGTCTGTTTTCCGGGTACTGGGGCAGATGCTGCGAGTCAGTATCAACAAAAAACAGAAAAACACCTGAGGTAGATCCAGCCCTTGATTCTGATTCAGCCCGCTTTATCGAAGGATTCGCCCCCCGCACCCAGGTGAGGTTCATTGAAGAGTGCTTCCCCATTGGTCAGCATGTGGTGGTGTGCGATGACAACATTGTGAGCCTCCAACGTGTTGCTGGAGAAAGAGACTCTGATGAACAGTTGGAACATCATGGTTTTTGGAAAGCTGTATAAATTTTGTGCAAAGTCGTTGTGAAGACAATGCACCTGTATCTCAAAGCAGGGAGGCTTCAACAATATAGGCTATTGTAGGCATCATTAAAGGGGTTGAGCTATCAACAAGCACGCAGATTCCTGCATTCGGCACACTGAAATTGAATATCTGACGGACCAAGAAGCAATTGGTACACCATAGCCATGCAATAGCACTTCGTTTCCACGGGACCGCTTGCAAGAAGGGGGTTACTGAGACATTGAACCTCAAGTTTCAATCTATGACTATGATGACTTCACACTTGTCAAGACTTGCATCTCCAGGGGCTCCACGTCTGATTCTTTTGTTCCCCATTCGACCACGTGCAGTGAGTGTGGCCTATGATGGCCCATTGGATTCTCTTTTCGTATTGCACTGAGCGGCACCCAGCTGTAAGAGTGGGGTTAGATGCAGTCAGCTGCAAGCCACAACCCCCTTGAGAACAAGCGCAGCACAACGCTGGTGTCACGCCCGAACAAAGAATAGAACAACACCCACACACCTACACACACCCCAAGATTCCACAGGTCCCTCATCAGCCCTCATCACAACCTCTATACGACATCCATCGATGGTGTCCCCAGCGTTTCGCGATCATCTACAGCTTCCGCTGATGGAAAGACACTCCGAGGAAGGATCTCCGGGTCGAAGAAGCTGCCCCCGCTGGAGGTGGAGCCCCTGGAGCCATGGTGACAGATGTGATGTTTGAGAGAAGGAAACCAAGAATAGCATATAAAGAGAATGAACGCATTCAAACATTCCAACAAGTGACCCCTAAATAAAGTTTGTGATGTTCAAACAAGAACGGAACATCAACCCTGGATTTTCTGTTTTGCTGCCCTCCAAACTGCTGATCTACCGTCACAATTACAATCAATGACTTTGCCAAGAGTTCCAGACAAGGTTTCAACTCGCTATCAGAATCTGTCGCATCTAGCCTCGTATGTCGGCAATCCTATGGCAATGAAGAGACGCACAGGTTGGCTCTGCTGCAGAATGATCCATTCGTAGGAATGGCACGTCCGGACCCATTCGGTCCATCGGGACCTTGTGGGAGGACCCACGTGCCATTCCCACCGGGCACCGGAGACGCTTCACCGGGCACCGGGGTGACGGGGACCTTGCTTCATCGCTGCACGGCCACGTTGGCAGCTTGGCAGCTTGGGCACGGGAGTGCGCCCAAGTGTCGAGATCCCATGTTTGAACTTGAATATGCCATAAGGTGAGGGGGGTAGTTGATCTGGCAAGGCCAAAACGGATGGGTGGGAAAGGATTGGTAGATTTTACTGGTTGAGGATGGCTCAAAGGCTTCCTGGATGCTTTTTGTCTCAACACCTGCTCGTTTTCCAATAATTCCAAGTGCTTCTTAAGGACCTTTCGAAGCAGATCCTGCATGCGGCGAAAGAGATGAACCAAACGAATGCACACCTGTGACTTGGCAACCAGGTGATTTGTTCGATTGCCACAACGCTTGAAGACGCCAGCTTTTCTCTCAGACCTGAACAACTGTTTTACCAGCTGTGCCTGAGGTGGGGCATCTCACCAACCAACAACACGATGTTTCTCCAAAACGCGCATGAGCTCAAGTCCAGCGCCCCGGCGATGGTGACAACTGGCTGTTTTTCTCGACCACGGCTGTTCGTTAGATGTGATGAACAAACTCTCCCCAAAGCCCAAATGGGGCATTTGTCTGCACGCAGATGAAGGGGGGCATGTGCGCACGCAGAGCCTCAGACAGATCGAGAGACTCAGCGCGGAGAGACGAGCGAGCGAGGCTGCCTTCAGGGAACGGCACATTCGAGCCCTTGTCGAAGGAAATTGCAAAGAGAACCATACTTCGACAAGCTGAATGAGTGAACATCTTACAGTATAGGAGTAGATAGGAGTCATAGGAGCTGCGGGAGTCATGTCAGCTATTTCCAGCCTTTGTAACTTTGTAGTGCCTTTTTGTGCGCTTAGGCTTGGGCTTGATCTTTGGTGCCTTTTTTGGATTTATTGTCCTTCACGAGCCGAAGCTGTACACTCAGCATGGACAGGTGAAGGACGCTTCTTTCATTTCTTTTTCCGTGGACTTGCAAAGAACGGCCCACCTCTGATATATTATATAATATGGATCCGAGATATATGATATGATATGATATGATTTATGACATATATATATATATATATATATTTCATGGTGGGAACTCACCACGGGATCCGAGACAGATCCACGTTTGCCATCTGCAGGACGACCTGGAACGGACCCTGCGCTATTGGGACCGAGATCATATCGTCCTCCGCTTCAGCCGCGTCTTCTGCAAGAAGAATTTCAAGCCAGGCGGGGGCAGATGCTGTGGAGAGATGGCCAGCAGAGCTCTGTTTTTGAGGCTTTCCTCTTTTGGATTTTTCTGGAAAGATGGTTGGCTTCGAGAACAAACACACGTCACATGTTCAGACATCTTTCCCCATAAAGCTTACACACTTGGCCACTTATTTAAGCCACTCAGACATTTTTGTTTCCATCTGGACTCGTTATCGCGGAACCTCGAATTCTCGGCCTCGAATTTGTTGAGGCGCCTTCTACAAGAGTCGCTCAGACATGTCGGCTTTGGCTGGGAGATGTTCATGTTACGGGGCAAAGCTGCAAATGTTAGGAGCAGTTGGGTTAATTATCAAAGTGCACCAGCCATCGTTTGCCACTAAGTCTTATTATAATGGGACTTGGGACAGTGCTCATTGTGTTTATGGATTGACATACTGAACATGAATGCATACGGGGACTTTGCATTCATGATTCACGGATTCCAAGTCTTGGTGATTGACATTGAGATTTCAAGAACCAGCATACGAGGCGAGAAGAATAAGAACAAGAACAAGAAGAAGAATAAGAAGAAGAAGAAGAAGAAGAAGAAGCCCAGTACAGCAATGGAATCCGGAAACCAACAACACAACAGTTCTATCAGTACGATTCAGTGGGGGCAAATGGGTAGTTAGCTAGCTGCACAGGTACTATAGGAGTTGCCTACTGGTTAGTAGGTTTGACAGTGGCTCCTTGGTGAGTGTGGATTGGATCGCAGGAGTTTTCGTAGGTCCTACATCCGTGAAAGCAGCCTTGGGGCTTCACCTCATTGATCCTCATTGTCCTTAGATGGAGGTCTTGCCTGGATCGAACCAAATGAAAGGTGTGAGCGCTTCCTTGAAGAAGTGTTAACTCTCCTGTGAAGAAGCGGAGCGAACTTCTCCTAGTTTACTTCGCCCTTACTTAAAGTTTTCCAAACAATCTAGGAACCAAATCATTAGTGCGAGCGCTTCTTCATGGAAGCTGCCCCCGCCGCCTTTGGGGCGGCGGGGGGAGATTCCTTGAAGAAGCGTGAGCTATCCTGCGTCTGTATGTAGTAGCGTCCACTTGTAGGTACTTGCTACTTGCTACCTCTCCCTTAATTAAGTGGGGAGGGGGCGAGCGGGCCAACCAAGAAAGGCCACTGAACTTCTAATTCTATTGAATTCTTGTTTCTAATAGCTTCTTGCTACTAGTAGTAAGGCCAGGAGCCCCTAGTAGCATCCTTGCTCCGTTCGTAGCTTCTTGCTCTGCAGCTTCGAGGCAAGGGCGGCATCTCGGCGAGCTTGGGGGGGCCGTGAGGCACACCAGGCAGAGGCCGCGAACGCCTTGCAGAAGTTGGTGCGAGAGTTCTACCGTGCCATGGCCAAGACGACAAGACAGGCCTTTCTGTGGCGCGGCCTCCTTTTTGGGGTCGGTGGATGTTTGGCCACAGGAAGGTTCAGACTCATCAGCAGCTGCTTGTTGGTCCGTTTCGTGGGGTTTTTAGTCAAGCACCTCCTTGACTCCTTGATTTCGTTGTTTCATGGGGAAGGTCATCATCAAAGCACCAGGTTTGCCACAGCTATGAGAAGTATGTCCTGGGTCAAAGCTTCAAAGCTTCCGATGTTCGGCAAAGACCTGGTCTCATATAAGTTTGAGAATCAAATGAGTTTGGCTGATTAAGCAGCGCATTTTCACAGGTTTAGTCCTGGAAAGCTTGGGACCATTGTGATCATAAGTTTATAGGTAGGAATCTAAATCTTTTCATTTCAATTTTGTGGATCCGAGCGATTTGATGCGCAGTCAGGGCTATGATGAATTTCTGTCGTCTTTGGAGCGCCCCGTGCGCCCAGGATATATTCGGCTCCCAGCACCTGCTTATGACCAAAAGAAGGACGAGAAAGGAGCGCTGGTTTTTGTAAACACCGGACTCCTAGTTATGCTTGCCATTTACAAACCAATTGTCCAGGCATTCTTTGGTAGCAAGAACCACGAAGCACAGCATTCTTTGAGACTCATAGGTTGGATGGAAAACATGCGGAAGAGAAGGGAAGGGAGTGTGGTGAGAGGGAAGGGCAGGAATGAAGCTGATAGAAGTGAAAGCAACAGTAGTCAGGAAATTAACATGAATAAGATAAAGGAAGGGAAAACCGAAAGCAGCAAATAAGGGATACATATTATACACATATTAGATTATACCATCATATATACATATTGTACTGTAATTATATAAGATAAGTGAAGGTAAGAAGGGAGGCGAAGAGAAATCACGTAAGGAAGCAACGGGATGCGATGGATGGATTGAATGGATAGAGAAGACACACTGTGTACAGAGGAGCGCTGTGATATATACAGTATATATATATATAAATGCAAACATTTTAAACATTTTAATTATCGAAACTCCAACATTGATTACCAAGGCCAATGTTTGAGCTTGTGGAAGAGTCTGTACAGTGCACCCAGAAAGGCATTCCAGCGAACCTCTTATCTGCCCCCAGGAGAGTTGAAGTTTAGTGATGGCCAACCTGTTTGGAAAGCCAACGTTTCCAACTGTGGAGTGGTCTTTTTGCGCGACTATAAGAGATACACGACGGCACCTTGGGCAGTTGTGGAGTTTTCTCGAATGCCTCGATCCCACACCTCATGAATGGGTTGTCAAACTAAATTACTGTACCAATTCGTAGAGATTTGTAGCCTGTGGCTTTCCTGTTTCTTGAGGAAATGTAGCCTCTTCTTGCATGTTCAGGGTCAAGGTTATCAGTCATCATTAAACATGCTTCTTGAGGACCTTTTTGATCAATCTTTGCTTTGAACTTCGGCCCAGGCGCCCAAAGGCATGGCGTGTCGTTTAAGCTTCGTGTGCGTGGAGTGCCGGCAAACGCCGCAGAAGAACTGTGACCGCTGTTGCCAGCCGATCCCAAAAGAGGTAGGTGTACTCAGCGAGGCGGTGACTCGAGTGGATGCACGGCGGGTGACGAGCTCGGTGATGGGAAGGGGGGTGGAACGTCGCGTTGACGACCTGTTGAATCCTGTGACTTGTGATGTGGACATAATCATATGCTCAGATTTGCTGCATTTTGCTGCATTCATTTCCGGTGGTGTTCCGGATGTCTTGCCCAATGCTTTCAGGCTTGGCGATGCTTTCTGGCGGAGAACCGTGCCGCTCTCCAAGCAATGGGAATCCCAGGCAAGTCAATGACGACCGCTTGACTAGTGACTAGTGTTTGACCAGACCGGAGAAATCAAAGCATGTTTTAGGAACCGCTTGTGTGCTTTGGATGTGTGAAATGTTTCATTCAACCAAGTCCTCTTGTATCTATGTTTCATTCCATGTTCACATTTACCAGCAAGACCTCAAACACATCACCAGCGTACCAACAGATACTTGGACAAGCAAACATAGCCTACTGTAGCCCTTTATCAGCAGAAACTGGCCATGGAGAATGGAGAACATCAGCACTGGACATGTACCAGACGGTGAGTATGTCAGACTTCACCACGACAAAAAGAGTGCCAAGCCAAGTGCATGCCAGATCAAGCAGGAAACTGGTACAACACTTCTTCGAGACAAGAATCAACGCGTCACAAGCGACTGCTGAAAGATGAACACATTGGAGGCCAGTACTTGACTGCCCCACCCAACCCGCCAACCTGCCCCAACCCCCAACCATCCAACTACACTACACAGTGTTGTTTGCTTCCAACCCGTGGCATTTGGTGGATTCTAGTCTACTGGGAATGAAGTTCTGCTTGTTGTTTGCTTGCTTGTTTGTTTGTTGGCGGGTAGAGATGATCTGTGGCTGCCAGGCTCTGGCCAGAAACGTTATTGTTATCACAGTACTTGGTATTTTTGTTTTGTTTTGTGTGTTTGTTTTTTTCTTTTAAAGAAAATTTGTTTTAAATGATTTCATTTGTGGTTATAATGGTTTCATTTTTGTTTTTCTTAATGATTCAATTTATGATTTCAATTGTATACAATTATTTTCAGCCAGTCAGGGCTGCAGGGTAAATGCTGCTTTCGAAAGTTTTTTCATTTTTGTTTTCTAAATTCTAAACACAATAAATCAAATAAAACCTCATTCCATTTGTGTGAGAGGCTGCTTGAATGTCTTTAGTTAGCGGTGATCAGATGACTTGGATCACCTGCCACCCGCCATTTTTAAACGAGACCTTGTATCAGAAACCAGACATAGCTGCATATATTCATGTTGAACAAAGAGCGAGTCCAATCACAAAGGTACCATGAGCTACAAGCCAAGGTCCAGCTCAGCTGTGGGTCACCATGCTTTTCTTTGGTGGTGCCTGCCCAGCCCTGCAACTGTTCTTCCTCGTTTGATTCCTGCGATTTCTTTACTTTTTTTTGTCTCTACACATGCACTGCAAATCGACCCTCCACACACGCAATACTGTAATTTCCCTGACTGGAGCCTTCACCTTGCATGGAGTTGGCCAAGACATGAAGATCTAGAGGGACAGCACCACACCACACCACATGCCCTGAAGTCTTTGTCCGTTCGTGCCACTTTGTTTGGAGCCCGCTTGCTCCTTGAGCATGAAATCAGGACATTGCCCTGAATGTTTGTTGCATGGTGACCACCTGAAGTAGGGGCTCTTGAGCCACAGGATCTCGGGGCTTGTGTGTTGGACTGCAGGCGAATCGGCGCGAGGTTTACGCGCCATAGCCCGTGAGTGGGAGAACTTGGAGCCCAAAGGCCTCTATGAGATGATGGCGTCTGCCAAATTGGCCCCTTGCTTGAGGAAGACCTGAAGACCTTGGTGGTTTTTCGATTGCAGGTGATCGAGTCTGAGAATATGAGTGTGCTCTCCCCGAAAAACCGTCCGCCAAAAGGGGAATAGAACAAACGAACCCTAAGAACTGAGAACTCCCGGAACTTCATGAACTGAGCACTAACTGAGCATGACCAGGTTCAACATTTCCTTCTTTCTTTTTTGGGTGGGGTAGGCCGAGTAGAGGTGAGGTAGGGTAGCTAGAGGTAGCTAGTAGAAGCAAGCGGGAGTCGCTGTAGCTCAAGTAGCTACTACCTTGGCGACGGGTGATGAGTTGTTTGTATCAGAAGCCCGACTTCACAACCACGCTGGCATGAAGAAGAGGACATGAAAGAGGAAGGCAGCGAGCGACTTTGGAACTCAGGTATTCATAGTTGAAATTAGCAAGGACGCTACTAGGGGCTCCTGGCCTTACTACTATTCCTGGATGCTTGGGGGTCCTGAAGCCGTTGATTTTGGACACATGGACCAGACTCCCATTGTTGGCTCAGGAAAGAGACCAGTGGAGCCCGATCCGAAAGAAGCACCGCGCGACCGAAAACGGGCTGCGAGCGCGGCTTTCAGTCATGCTGTGAGACAGCCCATCCTTGAAAAGGTTTGCAAGGTGATCAGGTGACCTCCTTTATCATGTGGAGCTACCAGCAACAGGTTTGTTTTGGTATGCTCAAAAGCGCCACATGCTGCTGTGTCTGTGTTAGGCATAGAGCCACATCTTGGCACACCCAGAGAGGTCGCAGCGCTCATAGATGGCCTATTTTACCTTATTTCACTAGTGGTTGGTTGATTCACAGAGGGGATATATACCCCCCAGTCGTGTGCTTGGACCTCTCAATATCCTCAGTTCCCGGTGGGACATCACAGGCGCGGGTGGCGAGCCCTCCTGCGGTTCGGACTGGTCAGGCATGGCTTTGGGTCACGTCCAGCAGCACTCCCTACGGATCGGTGCTGCGGCAAGCCGCCAGCGCACTCTCACAGGAGTGTGTTCGAGGGCGTGTTATGGGGGGCGAGAGCATCGGTGTCCTCAAGGTCAGAGAGAAGTCCTCAAGGTCAGTCGTTGTTTCTGACAGTTTCTGAAATAGACCAAACGGATTCGACGAAGAAGATAAATTGATCATTAGTCAAATGGTTGTTCTCTTTCTATGAGAAGTTCATTGAACCTCACGCCCCGCGAAAAGACAGAGAAGCCAGGCGATAGGCAGAAGAACCAGTCGTTGGCCACCAGGAGATCACACACCTGGAGGGTCCAGATGGAGCACAACCGGATCCCTTGAAGCCGCTACAGCTTCAACCAGGTGCCATGTCCGTGCCAAACACAATGGATGCACCATCTTGTATACATCATATACTTGGCTCATAACATGTGTACGAAATCCGGAGTATAGTGGTGGGAGATTCCCTCGCAATCATTTGGTTTCGTAGAGGTGCAGATTTCCACCCAACGATATATATATATATAATACTATATTATATTATATGCATATAATTGATATATAGATTTGGATGCCAGAAATCCCTGAATGTTCTGGTGTGGTAGTTTGGATTTTTGGGTGTCCCACCGATCTTTGAGATGTTATGCTGTGACCGATGCAGAGGCGTCTTTTGCCCAGGGGGTTCATTGCCAAGCTTGTAGTCTGTACTGACCCATTCGATCAAGGTAATCTTGCGCTTTGGAAATGAGTATGACGAGCAGTTCTATTTCAAGACAAGATCAAAGTTACCACTGACACTTGGGTGGCGCTCATGTCTTGATGATTCGCTAGTACAGGTTATGAGTCATGAACTTTCTGGGCTTTACTGGCTCTTTTGACTAGCTGCATGCTCCCCAACCAAAAGACATCATAGACTTTCCTTTTGCTGAGGGTCTCTGCTGGTTCCCTTGTTTAAAGAAATACCCATATTCAAACAATTTCAAACTGAGGGGGGCCCTCTGTCCAACCACTCCATGGCCAATTTTCAGACTTGTCATCTAGGGTGACAACAAAGAATCAGACCTGTCTTCGGAACCCCCAGTGGTTCCAAAAGGATGGGCATGCTTTCTGTCCTCCCAACATGGGCCACCCAGACAGCCATGGGCCATTAGCCTCCCAGGTGCCCTGCTGATGGCCTTCCCGACCGTTTGGAGCCCTGATGGCCAACGACCACCGCGGAACCACCACACGCGCCCTGTGGAGGGCATTACGGAGTTTGCCTACTACGAGCACTTCAGCCCCTTGGACTCAGTGGATGGAGAGTCTAAGGCTGGAGTGGTCAGGTAGTCATGGTGATGATCGCCTCTGTCAGGCAGTGAGGTAGTTGCTTGAAGTTGCTTGGAGGCGATCATCGGGGACATTGTAGCCGACTTTCAATTTCATGAGACATTTGTATTTGAGAGTTGCCTTGCCGCCAGGGTCCTGACAGCGACTTCCTGCTCACCAACTGAAGAAAGTGATTTTCTCTAAAGTAGGAGAACGCGTAGTCATGACAACATCATAACATTGTATCTCCCTCAATGAACCACTATTACCACCCCCCAAAGAAGATCCAGTTGCTCCGTGAAGGGTAGCTGGGCGTCGCCTCTTCAGGTCAACGGTGCTTCTACTGCAACCGCTTTCACATAGTCATCAAGTGCAAGGAGGCCCTTAAATGGGCGACCAAGGACTGCTGATGTGACTTTACAAGTCCAAGTTGCATGAAAAAGCCAATACCAGGACTTCCTAAGTAAGGGGGGTCTTGTAAAAGCCCCTTAGAGTTAGAGGTTTTGTAAGGGGTGTCCATTTACTACCCCTTAGGGGGGGGTTTGGCACTTGGAGACAGCCGTTCTTTTCTCCTTTCTGCAACCATTGCTTGCCTTAACTTTGCCGCTAGTAATGCTAGTGCCTGATGCCTGTGAATGTGGCAGGACACGGTAGTGGCGAGGTTTGAAGCTCGTCTGGAATGACCTTGCTTGTGGGCCAGTGCACTCTTGGAAAGTTGGGACTGCTATGTACGATGTGCACTTCACTGGGAAAATCTTTCCTCTCTTAGACCTGCAATGCTTGGAATTGAGCAGCCACAGACCATTGGAATCTTTTCGCCAAGGGAGCTGGTGCACAAAACAAGCCACAGGTTCACGGACCGCCATGGGTTGGTTGTGTTGCATATGCAATTCTCAGGGCTCACCGTAACTTTGTACTTTCAGGTGGTTTGAGAGTCTGGAGCCAGGGAATGTTTGTGGAGTCTAAGAGTCTTGGAGATGTTATATATATAATAGAGTCCGGAGTCCTGATTCTTCGGCATGTTTGTAGATGCCCCAACAATCAGGACTTTTCGCTGAGGTCATGGAGAGAGACATAAAGGGTTTATAGGCTGATCATCTGGACACGGAACTTCTTCACTCTCACCAAATCGGTCTTGCTTTGCCTTTGTTATGCTTTCCGCGAAACGTGCGTGTGCGCAAGCGCGGCTTGTGCAAGTGCGTGTTGTCATGGATGAGGAACAGAAGCAGATCTCGCTGACCATCCGCGGGCGAGAGAAAGACTATCGGCTTTGCCGGTCAATTGGTGACTTGCCTTCACCAGTACCTGAGCAAAAGGGGCGTGGCTTCCACTCTGATTTGCAAGTCTTTGTCCAACTGCCCACATGGCACATCAAGGTATCTTCAGGTACCAGATACTGGGACACTTTACGGCACCAACATGGCGGCAGATTCTACCAGAACATACCACCGACATGTGCTTTTTGATTGCCACACACACAGAGATATATATATATATATATTGTATAATATGATCTTGCTTCAGGCACAGCGCCCGAGGTTTTTTGGGTTCCAGTTCCTTCCCGCTGAGCTTTTCACGTTTGGCCTTTGCCCATCCCTCCGGTGCGCGGTGATACCGATCTCCCGCCGGGCCGTCTGTCGAGCGAGGACCCAAGACCTCCTTGCCGGTGACCTTCAAAGTGGGCATTGATCGGTGTGAAGTGCAACTCACTCAGGGCGAGGTGCGCCAGAGAAAAAGCACCGTGAGGGTCAGAGCAGGTGGAACGAGCAGGTAGAATGACATCCTCTTTTGACATATTATGTAATTACGATTCGAACGATTCGTATGATCCATAATAATTCATGAACGTTCGGCAGCCTGTCTTCGTCATTTTGACCGACACCGACACAGCACATGAGATACCCAAATGTGCCAAATGGATATGATTTGGCAATGGGTGACAAAGGGAATGCCAAGAGATTCTCTCAAACAATTTGATGTGCTTTCTTTCATTCATGATTCCATGACGAGTCATCCTTCCATACCCATACTAGTAGGAACAAGAAGCTACTAGTAGCAAAGGGCATTTCTATTAGTAACAAGAAACTACTGGGTTGGAGGCCATTACTACTAGTAGCAAGGACGCTACGAACGTAGCTATTAGAGGCTTCTGCCTTGGCCTTGCCGCTCATCGCAGGTGGAGCTGGTGCTCCGCCCCGAGGCACCGCACTTCCAACCGAAAGAGAGCCGAGTGAAGCTGCACCGCTTGAAGAACGAGGCGATGTTGGTGACACCTTCCAACGGGGCGAAACGGAGGTTGTGAGACATCGACAACGGAGTGGTGGTGATGAAACGGGGGTCGTGAACACCGTGAGGATGAAAAAAAGGGAGGAAGCATGGGATGATGGTTCTTGAAATGATCAGACCAACACTTCTGACCAGCTGCGGGGTTTGTTTTGACCAGTATTGAAATCCTAGAACTGTATCCTTTTTCATTTTTCTGGCCATGGGTGGGTGTCTGGGTGTCCAAGACTCTGGATCAATGGTGTCGGTCAGATCAAAGAACCTACAAAAACATAAAGTTCTTGCTTTCGTGTTTCTCAACCAACTAAAGTTAGCAAACATCTCTTTTTCAACCGATAGTTTTACCGGTGGTTCTTTCGGGCAGGCGCCGCGCACCGGAGACCGCACCGGCCAGCAGGCTTCGGTGCGGCTGAACGGCCGGCTGGGCACGGTGGACTTCCAGTGCCAGGTCCAGATTGGGAGGGTTGGAGTGAGGAATTCCATGGACTTCCTATGAATCTACTAGCGATGGCCTCCAACCTAACCTGATAGCAATGGCCATGGAATTCCTATGAATCTGGCAAATCCAGCAGCATAGAGCAGTGACGATATTCTTCTGAATATGGACCCAAAGATTCCGATCCCGTAGACGATTCCGACGAGGAAAGTCCTCACAAAGGCCAAAGATGCCACATCGAAACAGGTTGATACGGGTTGATGTTTGCTCTTTCAGGATAGCGACAAAGACTCGCTTCGCTTTGTGGTGAAGTTGGATGATGGCCGCACAGAAGCAGGGGAAGCAGGGGAGATGTGCTTGTGGGTTGAAGACCTTTCTTTTGTGTTGGTGTCCAATTTGTTACACAGATCTTGGTAAGAGGTTGATGCAAAGCATAGATAACCACTTCTTCTGATGAAAAGGGACGCAACACTTTCAGCAGTTTGGTCTCACAAGGAAAGCCAGGGCTACCCTTGTTGATGGAAGCTGCGTGAAACTAAGTGGTGTTGGTTTGATTAACCTTTTCATGCGCTTCTGTCAGTCAAGTACTATCCTGTACAAAGATTGGATAGACCTGGTTGGTTCTCCACAGGCTCGAGGTTTGGAACTTGTGAGATGGAACTTTGGAACTCCATGATGCTTTGGTCGAAGGGACTCGATCTGAAGCGCGGAGGGGTCATCCTGTTCGCGGATTCAATATGAATTGCCAAAGCTTTTCCCTGAAGCAGACTGATCGAAGTGCTGACATGACAGGCTTTCCCTTCATCCAATGGATGAAAAGAGACGTTCAACAGGCTCCAGCAGACTCTCTCCTTGTCCAGCCATACCAGGCTCTCCGTTTGGCAGTCCTTTGAGGACTGCACCCCTCCTGATTCTGAGGTGAAAGCGTGAAGGTTCGACCCAGCAACATGCTGCTGGTGAATTGACGCATGTGGCGAAACCATCTGCCTGGAATTCGAACAGTGGACAGAAGTCTCAAGCCCTTAGTTCATTCCGGGAGACCCCAGGGAAATGAGCTCAGCATTTTTCTCGAGAACATCTTGATATTTTGGCTCCCAACGAATGCCAAAGAATCAATTGATACTGGTTGGGTCTGACAGTGTGACGGTCTGAGGATGACTATTTAAAACTTTAAAGGAAACAGTTGTTGTGCTGTGACCGTACAACCCTCTAGAATTGATTATTGTGTTCCCTCATTCCCTGGTGTCGTCGCGACGGAGATGGGCGGCCAGCGTGCTGCTTGGGAACGGAACATGGCACAGTTTTTGCAAGAAACGCTGACAACCCTTGCAGTGTTTGAGCTCACTCAAGCATTGTCCTATTGCAGCTTGTTTCGTGCACCTGCGCAATGGAACAATGGCAGACCTGAACCCAGAACATGCGAGACTAGTGCCTTGTGCAAAGAAGTGCTAAGCACAGCAGGCAACTCTTGGCAATTTGGTATGGGTAAGTTGCAATTGTTCAGTTCAGGCTATAGAATGACCCATAGAACATGCCAAATGATCCTGAGCAGCACATGTTATAGAATCATGTGTTCTTGACGCGAGTTCTCATTGAATGAACAGAATCCTGACAAAGGATCTTTCATAGCCTTTTAATTTTGGAATCCGGATCCCAAGATCGCCCAGTGCGGTTCCCGCAGCAAAGCTCAGCATGTTTTTTCGCCCCGGAGAAGAGGACCACTTGCGGTGTACAGGCAGAAGTGCAATGCGGTGAGACCTGCCAAAGAGAGAACTGGGTGGATTCTTGGAGAGCAAATCTTTTCTTTTTGTGACCTGAAGTGTTTTGAACAGGCTCGATGTTCAGAGCTGGGGCAGCAGTTCCAATCATGGCATATGTTCCTGGCATCATGGACTTGTTTGAAGTTTTGTCAGACGTGCCAGGATTTTTGCAACTCTTTCGAACTCGGTGCCAACGCCCGCAGGTGGCACAACGTACCATTTCCAAGCTCAAGCCCAGTCACCTACAGGTGGGGAAAAGCTACCGACATCACACGAGCTTAGCTGAGCTGCTGAGCTGGTGAGCAGTTTTGTGACATTTTCAACAAGCAATTCATGTGCAACTCAGACGTTTTGGGCACCTGGTGCCAGTGGCAGGCACCTCAGATTGGGGCCCAGAATCGAAAGGTATCACTACAAGGAGAACGCAGACGTGAGAGTGAGAAGAGATGCAGACGTGGTGGCCGTAGCAAGAGGAGTGAGGATTGCTCTCTTTTCGTTTAAGCTGCAGGCATCAAGCATACCAGTGAACCATAATAGCAACACCACGCACTGTTTCTATCCCGGACTAGGGCACTTCATAAATGAAAAAAGAAGAACCAGTGCCTTAAAATGAGAGGTTTGCGAGTTTGGCATTTGGTGTGCACCATCAAGTTTTTCTTGGTGTAGCCCACCACGATCAACTACTTCAAGGCACATCAGTTGCACAGGTTGAGTACTCGGGGTGTCGGCGATATTCTGAATGGTTGATCATTGAGGTGTCAGCCAGGCAGCTAGGCAGATGAACATCTGTGAACGCCGCAGTCAACTCCACAGTTTTTTGGATCAAAGATGAGCAAATTTATATGTAAATATATATATATAATATATATATATATATATCAATCTTCGCACTGTCATGGATGTTTTTGAAAGTTTGCCATCCACGGGTGCGACACTCTTGTTTTCTACCAGGACTGAGCCATTGTCGCTAGCTCAGTTGGACCCGTCCTTCAGGGTTCGTGGGTCTCCTCAAACTTGATCTAGAGTTTTGCCTATTGCATTCGGTTCCTTCAGGGAACTCACAAATCATCTTTGCGACCTTCATGACCCCGGCTTCGATGCAGGACGCACCTAGGCCCCCTATAGCCCCCTAGACCCACGCCTGCCAATGGGTGAACACAAATATAAGTAGTATATAAGCACATAGCAGCACAGTACAATATTGGAATTAATCATGCAGTACATTAACTTGAAGAGTGGACTTGGAAGACCCTTCACTTCCAAGCGCGAAGAACCCAGCCATTTCGGGCTTGTCCCTACCCCCTTACCCATGGAGTTGAGGGGGGGACGTCAAAAATGCAACTTACATTTTCTGGGGTCCCCCCTAGGGGTATTTTAATTGTAAGTTACCCCCCCTTGACGTCCTTCTTTTTGGGGGGGGTGCTAAAAAATGTAACTTAGAACGTGGGAGACCTGTACATACATTTATCAACCCCCTCCCCAAGCCACTTACTTTAGGGGGGTGGATACTTACATGTAACTTATTACTTAAAAGGGGGAGGGGGGGGGTTGAAAAAAATGTAACTTACTGCCTCAGACGTGTGTAGTTACATTTTCACACACCCCCCGGGCCCCATCCCCTTTTGAAACAGTCTATGATTGAGTGTGTCTGGCCTTCACGTCACGTGTCCTCCAGGGTAACTCCGAGATGTCGTGGCGTCCTTCGATGCGGATTCTGCTTTCACATGTTGAGACATAGCTTCTTGTTACTACTAGTAAGGCACTTGTTACTACTAGTAAGGCACTTGTTACTACTAGTAAGGCACTTGTTACTACTAGCGTGGCACTTGTTACTAGTTATTCCATGAAGCCTAAACATGTCACTTACATTTTTAGAAAAATGTCAGTTACATTTTTCTGGCCTATGGGATGTCTGACCAATTGAGAGGCCTCAAAATTGTAAGTTACAATTGGTCAGGTGAATTAGTATTGGGCTGGGTGTTTTTTTTATGCTAATGGTTTTTTTTCTTATGCTCACAGCGGGGTTGGTGTGCTTTTGGGGTATGGGTTTCTTTTTTTATGCTTATAGTGCTTTTTTTTATGCTAATGGTTTTTTTTCTGTTATGCTTGCAGTTCTTTCTTTTATGCTCCTGGTTTCTTTTTTTATGCTAATGGTTTCTTTTTTTATGCTAAGGGTTCTTTTTTTTATGCGGCACTGTGAAGAGGTCACGTTGGGGGGTCCTAGTGTAGAATGTAATTGTCAGGAGGGTTTAGTGCAGAATGTAATTGTCGGGAGGCTTTAGTACAGAATGTAATTGTCGGGAGGTTTTAGTACAGAAAGTAATTTTCGAGAGGTTTTAGTACAGCAAGTAATTGTCGGGAGGTTTGAGTACAGAAAGTAATTGTCGGGAGGTTTTAGTACAGAAAGTAATTGTCGGGAGGTTTTAGTACAAAACGTAATTGTCGGGGGGCTTTAGTACCGAATGTAATCGTCGGGGAGTTTTAGTACAGAATTAAATGTCGGGGGCCTTTAGTATCGAATGTAAGCGTCGGGGTGTTACCGAATGGACAATTATTCATGAACGAACCGTTCAGTGAAAGGTGATGCATTCGTCAGCAGAAACCGAAAAGTGATGAGTTCCAGTATCAACTGATATCAAATGTTTAAATGAACGGTAGAAATGTGGCCAAATGGGCTCCAGTCAGAAATCAGGGTCGCTTCGTGCGGTGTCTGTGTCGGTCCGTCCGGCATGGGTGGGCAGTGATCAAGCTCCTCTCTCGTTGGATCTCCTCGCTGGAGTTTTTTGGTTTCCGCCAGCAAAGAAGTTTTCATCGGGGAAGAGTTTGCATGTCACCATCCAAGAAAAGACGCGACTTCCACAGAGCCTCTGCTCATGCCACGCGTCAGAATGCTTCCGATCGAAAACAGGGCCGTTCTTCTGCCAGCCGTTGTTCTTCCCGACGCAGAAGGGCTTTGTGGCTGGCATGGAGGGCCGATGGCCATTCCACCATTCCATCAGACAAGGTTTGGTTGTTCTACCGTCTCGCCCTTGCCGCCAAAACTGGAACTGGAGTGTTGGGTGAATTTCTTTGCAATTCCTTGCCTGTGCAGCCGCCGGTCAGAACTCGGCAACGAGATGTTTTTCCCTTGGCCCCGCTTGGTGGTAGCATGCTGAAGCCTGTAGACATGACAAGTGGCAGGTGGAGCGTGCTCCTCCAATTCATCAACGTGGTCATTGGCATTCTGAACTGGTTGCACGGCATAAAGCAGACAGTGCCGACTGGCAAGCACACGTTCGCTCAACAAGCAGTTTTGAAAAACATCGTGGATCGCACAGTGTGGACACTCACACGCCTGCAACATGCGCAAGATGGCTGGGAGCGGTTTGTGCCAGATTTTGTGCCAGGTTTCACTGCAGGTACAACTTCTTCCCAAGACTTGGTTGCTGACAGGGTGGACAACTTGCAAGCGGCTGGCTTATGCGATCCTTTGCCCCACTTGCCAGCCCATGTGCGGGCCAGCTTGGCAACACCTGAAGGAATCCTTGACAACAGCGATGATTCTTTGCGTGTTTTTGAATCTTTCTCCTTAAGGGCCCGAAAGACGAATATGCAAAATTGGTTGTCAAGCAGCTGCGGTGTGGTAAGTTGAGTTTAGCAACTTTTTGCAAGGGTGGTGGTACCACTTTCGCTGTTGGGAAGCCTGGGGGTGAACGCCTGAGGGAGGTATGGCACGGCCGACGTGTTTCAGAATCAGCTTCTGCACCTCCGAAGCCGAGACACTTGGCTTCCCCAACTGCGTTGACCTTTCTGGAGTGCAGCGATGGAAGACCACTACGCCTTAGCAAGCGCGATGCTACGTGTTGGTTTGACCAGTTGAAGCTTCCCAGCTCTCTTCGTCGATACATGGCCAAACCGCCCATCTCCACAGTGGAACTTGTCAATGCTGGAATGTCAGTGGCGGATCAGCGGCAGCACATGGAAGATGGACATGCTTGGCGCGAAGGTTTGCTATATCCTTTGCACTGCGTCTGGCCTATGGGATTTTCTTGGTCTTCTTACATAGCCCAAGAAGAGATGCTGAGTGTTTGTCAAGATGCTGGCATACCAACTTCATCTCTCTTGGCTTGTGATTGCGTGACACCTACATCGTTTGAGCTTGTTGCTGCGGTGGCCACCGATGATGTCGTGATTTTCAGCGACGCTGGCCCTGGTGCCACCTGTGAAGCAGCAAGAGCTTTCGATGCAGCTATGGATGCACGATGCGCAGTCCGAAATCTTAAGAAGGACGTTGACGACGCGCTCTGTGGTACCTGTGTTGGGGTTGACTTAGTAGACGGATACTTTCTGGATGTGCCGGGGGGACGCTACTTGGCCATGATTCTGACAAATTGAAGCTTGAGCACTTTTCCGACATCTTCAGTGTTCGCTCCAAATTTCATGCACACATCAACGTCCTGGAAGGTGAGGCATTCGTGCTTTTCTTGAAGTGGCTTCTGCGGTCCACCAAGCACCACTCGACAAGAGTTGTTGTTCTGCTTGACTCTGCAGTTTTCTGGGCGCGGCCGCGAAAGGGAGGTCATCTTCACAGTTGAACAGGCTGTTGCGGAAGGTCGCTTCTCTGGCGATGGCTGGAAATCTTCAGCTGCATTTTATCTTTGTCCCCTCCAGCGAAAATCCAGCGGATTTCCCTTCGCGTGGCAAGAAGAGGCGAGCGCGAAAGTGAAGCAGCTCTAGGCTGCACGGAGTTTTTCGGAAGCCCTGCCTTTCTGGCATGATGTGCAAACTTCCGAACTTGCACCCTAGAATTCAATTTTGTCAATTTTGATGGGTGTTCGTGTTGCTGGCGCTCGGCGTCCTACATCCGGGCACGCTGCGGTAGATTCTGCGCGTTCTGGCGCAGAACTGGCTCCGACGGGCAGCTGGAAGATGCTTGGCGCTGATGTTGGGCGCTCGGGCTACTGTGAGTTTGCTCCGCTCACAAAGGCCTCAACGGCGCACTGGTTGATGTGATAATCTGCTCTCTGAGACCCACACACACAACCGGTGGAATTCTTTTTGGTTTGTCGGCAGTGATTTTCTCTCACAGCCAGTGCCGGTGGTCGGGATTGATGATCATTAATGCTGGACCTGAACAAAGCTGGCAAAGT